>CM053618.1:5770727-5796071 GCA_028646535.1 Procyon lotor | reverse complement strand
GGGAGTGGCCTGGGGGGAGGGGCCCCCAGGCCCATCAGCTGCCTACCCCGTGCACCAAGTGGCCGGGCCAAGTGCAGCCACAGCTCAAGTCCAGCAGGGGAACCAGGGATGCAAGGGGAGGGCGAACTCCAGCCTGGAAGACAGACTCAGTCACCCAAAAGCACCTCCTACTCCCTACCGGCCCCCCCAAAGACCCCTCTTTCCTCTCTACTGTCACTTCCAGAGTTCAGTCCCCACCTCAGGGCCTTCCACGGGCAGGGACCATAAATCAAAACAATGGCCACGGACCCCAGCAAGAGGGCTCCAAAGGGGCAGCTGCCAAGCCTCCTTCCACAAGAGCATTTCCCAACACGGAAAAGGTCGGCTTAGGCACCTGGAAGCAGCAGGGCCAAGCAGAGGGGAAAAAAAAAGCCTCCCTCCTCACTGACTCCCAGCTCCAGCGCCCCTCTTCGACCCCCACCCCCCACCTTCTGAACTAAGAGCCCATCTATTACACCACGCCATGGTTCATTTCAGCAAAAATCAACTAGCATTCTTCTGACCTGGGGCAAAAAATTCCCTCATTGAGATCCTGAAAAATAACATTACATCATGTTGCCCGTGTCAGGTTTATAAATGGGCCAAGGGGAGGCTGGGGTGTAACCCGACACTATCAAAACACAGGCCCTCAGAGAAGAAAGGAAGCCATTGTGCAGGGCTGTCAGCTCCCCTCCGGGCTGGAGGTAAAGTGGGATGCGGGAAATGTTAGTGGGAGGCCAAGCCCTCTGCAGGCCCTCACTCCTCAGAGCCCCCAAGTCGGTGGCTACCCTCCCCAAGCAGGGCTGTCCCTGCTTCCTATAGGGCTGGTCACCCTCCTTTCTATTCACAGAGCAGACTGGACCAGCGAAGTAAGTTTTATTCCCATGCCTCAAAGCAAACATAACAGGTAGAGGATAGCAAATCCAGGGGACAATTTTGTGGGTTCCCCTCACCCCCCTGGAGCAAGCCGGCTTCACTTCTCTAAACACACAACCAAAAAGAGGCCTGATCCCCAGGGAGCGTGTACACAGGAGTAATAATTTTAGTTGAAAGACAGAAATGTGAACATGGCCCAAAGCTGGGGGCGGGGAAGACCCCCAAGAAGGGTCAAGTGAACATCCAACCATTAAGCCAGAAATCCTGAAATCTGAAAAAGAGAGAGAGGGAAAAAAAGGTATTTCAAAGTCAAGGGCTGGGGTTCCGATGGAGAGACAAGAAAAGTGACAAAAAGGCGGTGGGACGATTATGAAGCTGGGACAGACACCAGTAGCCAAAAGTGCTGGCACGAAGATGAAAACATTTTAATGGATAAAAGGAGAAGAAAAAGGATTTATGGTGAGAGAAAGTTCAGAAAATAGAAAGCCAGACAAATGCAAGCCAGTCTGACTGGAGACAGAATTCTTTCTGCTGGGCAAACATTTAATTTGATTTTCTCTTTTCTTTCTTCCCCATCTCCCAGCTCTGGGCTTCTAAGGACAGGGGCGCATGCAAATGTGCTACCCACCCAGCAGCCAGCCAGACCCCGGGGGCCGGGGTGGCCTTGGCACCAGCCCTGTGACCCTCGAGGACTGAGGCCCGGGGCCTGAAGTCTGCTGCCGGCGGAGCACGCGGGACCCAGTACAGCGAGGATCACTTGTGTTTCTCCCCAAGTTCTTGCTTCCACCAAGTGGTGGCTAATCCAATCATCGTTCCACTAGGAACTTAACCTCTTACAAAAGCTCTCCCCACCCGCCACCATCGCCTTCTGGGCCTAATCCACCAGCAATTAAGCAAGCAGGCTATCCGGACCACTGGGTCCCCGGTTGCTACACTCTGCTTTTATGTGAACCTCCCCACGTTTTCTTTGGAACTCAACAGGGACCCCCTCCACGAAAGTGGAATGGTGCCCTGTGGCCCAAGTGCATTGCCCTTCAAAAGAGCTTTCCCACAGAGCCCTGGAACCAGCCCCCTCCCGGGTTCAAAGAAGGGAAGGGGAGGGGTGGTGGACCACCCTCCAACTCCCAGCTTTCATTCCCCTCCCAATTCCAGCCCCTCAAGGCTCCCCTTCTGCGGGAGAGCGTTGTTGGCGCCAGAGTGTGTTGGCGCCAGAGTGTGTCGCATTAAAGGCTAGTAGCCTGATGGCAAGCAGGGACACAGGGGGCAGGGGAGGCCACGGAGGTAGCGGCCCTCAGCCGCCTCAGTACAGAACCTAATGGAACAAAAGGAGACGCACAGGCACAGAGGGCTGGGGCCCTTCTGTACAGGACACAGTGAACTCGGCCAAGCCTTCCGTGCCCCGGTTCTCAGGCTCCGAGAGCCTCTGTCCCCTTCGGTCACTCTGCCAGGAAGCATCTGCTCTGACCCATCCAAGTCACAGGGCTTCCTCTCAGGACAAGATGCCCCAGCACTAGCATCTTCTCTCACTGTACCCTGCCCCCAACCCCGGGAACTCACTCAGCAATTTTCACTGAGTAAGGACGGAGATCCCTGGTCTGGGTGCTGGGAACACAGTGATAAGCAAAACCGGGATGGTCCCCGCCCCTACACTCACTTGCCTTTCTTCTTCCTTCCCTCCCATTTCCAAGGCTCTTGCCAAATGCAACAGAAAGGTTTTAGGTGGTTTTTGGCAATCCCCGCCGCTCACGGTGATTTGCCCCAAGAGCAAGGTCCTAGAAGAGGCTGAGGAATGAGGAGTGGGGCGAGGAAGGCCTCAGGGAGCCTGAAGACAGGAATTTGGAGGGATAGAAAATGGTTAACCAAGAAGCATATAGGAATATGAAAATGGGCATTGGGGCAATTTCCCTCCACGCTGTTCAGACTGTCCTACAGATTGATTATCAAGAAAGAAAGTACTGGTCCTTTTCAAAACTATCCAGCACGCCGAAGCTCGGTGAGGCTACAGGGAAAGGCCACCTCCAACCAACACCCACAATTTCATGTTCTTAGAGAGTCAGCCTCTTGCTCTGAATGTATCCCTTTCTCAGGGAAAAAAAGAATAGTGCTTGAGAGGCCTCCTGGAAAGTGACACCCTTGTCTGTAAATTTATTTTTTTAATTAATGAGTAAAGGGGAATTTATTGTTTGAAAAAATGTCTGTTTCATATCAACTCTTTTCCCCTGTTTTCCCCCAGACAGTGGAGCTCCAAAGAGACCAAGAGCAGATGTTTTATATTTCAGGAGAGAGCAGTCTCCCCCAATTCCTGAAGGATTCCTGGAATTCTTGTACTTAACAAAAATTAGCTACAGAGAAAGAATCATGAATCATGAATGGGAGCCCGTGAAACCCTCTGGGAGCCAATCATTTCTTCCTCCTCCTACCCAAGGCGCTGCCCGGTGCCTAACGGTCTCCATGGAGAAACCTCTCGAAAAAAGCAAGGCGCCAGGCTCTGCCAGCTGCCCCAAGAGCAGGGCCATGTTCTATGGTGTGAGTGGCCACACCCCCACTGTACTCTAAGAGCTAGAGGTGGGACACAGACCTGTGTACTGCTCCCAGCTCAGCAGAGAATCACCTATGACCCACCCGACCGGTTGGAGAAATGTAAAGACCAAGTGAGATGTGAGTACACTCTACAAAGTTAAACACTTATACAAGGGAAAAGCATTTGTATTTTGATGCTGGGCATATTGTGGACATTCTGTTTACAAGGATTCTGGGCAAACCAGAACTCTCCTGCACGTGTGGACAGAACTGGCAGAGGCACACGGCACTGAGGCTGACCTCTGCTGGGCTCTCAAAGGTTGCCCATCCCAGGTCGGGTGCCTTTTAAGGCTGTTGCAAGCTTTAACCATTCAACGTTGATTCAATAAACATTTATTGAGTACCTGGCACAGGGTTTGGCACATGTTGGGGGCTCAGTAAATGTATGCTGAATAATGAATGAATGAGGCCCTAATGCAGAGATGAAAACTACATGGCGAGTGTCCACCAGTCTCTGATCCCAAACCCACACCAGAAACCATTAATGGACTAAGGCACTCTTCTCTGAAGACCTTGGACTCAGCTCAGAATTCCGAGACTTGGTAGATGAGAGGAAACCTCTCTGCCATTCCTGAGCGAGGCACGAAGATAGAGCACACTTGAACCCTGTTTTTGTGGAGCTCACAAACTAATGGGAGAAAGACAGTAAACAGAAAAATGCAGGATAATGTATGTTAGGGGAAAAGTAGAGGAGGCCAGAGGAAGGACCTTGGCACTTCACGATGTAGATGAACCTGCAGTTCTCGAATTCGCCTTGGCTTTGAAGATGCAACTCCCTCTAGGGGTCCCTCCCGGCTCTCTGACAATCCTTTCCTTTCCCCCCTCTTCGACTTGCCCATTTCGGCTTTCTTGGAGTTCTGCCCTGGTCCTCGTCTATTCTACACAGCCTTCCTTGTATCATCACGTTCCTTCCCGTGACACCAGTTGCTGTTCACATACTGACGACCCCCACATCTACGTCTCCAACCCTGAGCCCTCACTGAAGCTCTAGACATGTATTTCCAGCTGCTCCGTGGACTTGAGTATGCAACAAGCTACTGAGAACCCATCACATCCTCCGTGATCACAGCTCCGTTCAGCCTCGGAGACTCTTGGTGTCCTTCAAACATTATTACTCAAGTCTTCCCAAACTAGAAAGCCTTAGCTTTGGCATAATCAGACCTTGGGATGGCCCTGGCCTCTGGCCACAAACATCACATGACTCGAGGCCCCTTCACACGCTGCGTACCCAGCCTCCAAAATGCCACACACTCATTCTGTAGCTGCACCTCTGTATCCTTCAAGATCTACTGAAACTCGATTCTGACATCGCTTCGGAATCCTTCCCCAAAACCTCACGGCAGAGGTAGTGAGGCCATCTTCTACATATATATGAGCTAAGACTCTAAAATTCCTCTCTCTCATCAAAGAAATTAAGTTATAATAAGGCAGTAGGAACATTTATGCAACATATTTTATACAAAACTTGCAAATACCTTCAGTCGTCATGCACAAATAAAGCGTTAGCTGTCTCATGCAGTCATTAAATAAGACGGAGTCCTTGCTGTATGGCAGAGAATGTTCTAGGCGCTAGCACAAAGCAGTAAGACCAAGTCTCTGATATCACAGAGCTTAGGTGCAAGTCTCAAAGGAATGGCTCAGCCACACACCGAGACGCGTCTTCAGCTTATAACTAAGACTTCTTTCTATTAAAATTTAATGCAGTTTTTTCTAGCAGTTCATTTTGTCTGCCAAGTCCTTTATGACTATTTTGATAAGTTATTTATTACATACGGATGCCACGGTAATAAGTGGACGGCATATGCAAAGACTTGCAGGACAGAATAAAGGGGCCCCGTCCACTCCTGATTTGTTAAGGCTAACTCGTTAGAGCCTGGGACAAAAAGTCGTCACCGCATGTGGGCCTGTATGATGGGGCCCAGCACCAGGAGGCATCTAGTACAGGTGCCTGGTGAGGGTATGGATGGATGGATGAATGAATGAATGAATGAATGAATGAAGATCAGGATGGAAAGAGGCTCCAACATCGGACTGTGATCCTAAGCGCACTGAGCAGTTACAGTGAAATGCAGACGGGTGAGGAGGCAAACAGGGCACCAGAGTGTAGCCAACAAGGATTTCTAGAACCTCTGACTCCTCCTTAGTGTCCTTCTCACTAAAACAGGATTAAATGAGATCGAGTACAGAGTGCTTTGCACTGTGTCTGGCCAACAGCAGGTGTTTAAGGTTACTATGTTGTCCTTTCTTAGCTATAGTCCAGTTACTAAACTGAAAAGCAGACCACAGTAAACTTAAAACTCAAAGCGTGTAAGCTAGACGTCACCAGGAAGTGCTCAGAACTCCAGCTGGTGGAATATGTAGGTGTTCTCCAATCTGTCCTCAGTCCTCTGTTTGAGGAGAAATGTCTTTTCTGTAAAGCCAACCACACCTTAGACAAAGTTGGTTATCTAAGCAAACAAACAAACAAACCCTTTACCTTGCAAGGTGACTACAATACCACTTAAAAACTCGTATTATACACTGAGCTATGCAAAGACCTCTTTGGGAAACACGTAAATATTTTTGTATCTGCTTCTGAGGATCCTTATTTTCATGGACAAGTTTCACACAAAGTGGGACTACCCCTGACCCAGGTAAAAACACACAGCACTAGGAGGGGCAGCCCGCCCACCCCGGGAATACATGTGGCCAATGTCCCTCTAGGATAAAATCGCATTCTTCTCTGATTTTAATTTTTAAGGCATGGGACAGAGCTGAACTTTCGGCACATTCTGTTTAACTTAGGCAGTTATTTAAAATTCCTCCCTTCTGCAAGCAGCCATTCCGAATTTGGCTTAGAGAGAAAGCAAGCAAGCAAACACAAAGAGAAACGGAAATATGGGGGGCGGGGGGGGGGGAGAATAAACTCTTTTGGCCCTGCCTTAGGTAGAGAAAAAAAAAATAACACTGCTTCCCTAGTCTCCTTATTGCCGCTCAGTTCCTAGTGGCTCTTTTTAGAATAATCTGGAGGGGTGGGGGGTGGGGCGGAGAGGGTTGGGAAGAAGGAAGGAAAGAGATGAGAGATAAGGAAGTAGGGAAAAGAGCTACAGAAGAGGAGAAAGGAGCCCTGAAACCCGACACTCAGGAAGGGGCCTGCGGCCTCCTGGACTGAACCCTCTCCAGACGGAGAGGCCCTCGCTCATCTACGCCTGGTACGTTCAGCCCCTAATTTACAGTTGGTGAATGGCACACATTCTACAAGTACCTTTGGGGACCCGTGAGGACAGAAAGAAATCTGAGAAATGAGGTACCTGAAGAGCTCCCCTCAAAGGCGAGAGCCTTCTCGTGCAAGTGAGCAATTTAGCACATTAGGATTTGTTGGGGACTTTGGGGGACAGGAGGGGGCCAGGGGGCTGGGTGGAGCGCAGGACACAGAGCTGGGGGGCTGCGCAGGCTGCTGGAAGGGGCCAAGATGCCAGGGAGGGAGGCAATGCGCAGGCTCAGCGTCCAGGGGGCGAGTGCCGTGCAGAAGGGGGAGGCCGCAGCCACAGCTCACGGCAGACTCATCCCGAACAAGTGATTGCAGAAACAAGAATATCAGAAAAGTAAATACTGTACCGTGACACCCCAGGAACGCCACCATGGCCGAGTCCTTTCTGAGAGTGCTAACCTAGAGACCACATTTTCTAAAGGATGAGGAGAATGTGGTAGGACCCTGAAGTTTGCCCCAAGCGGCAGAAACAAACCCCAACATACCTGCGTGCACCCTGAATATCACACGGTTTCACCCAGACCAAGGCCTGGGAACTGGTTAGGCAGCTTTTCTCCCGAGGCCACAATGAACAATCCACCCGCCGAAACACAGGTGTCCTGGAGAGAAGACAGAACCCCCTTCTCCTCCAGCAGGAGAATGGACAGGGGAAGCTAAACAGATTACCTTTTAACTAACAGCTTTACCTAAATGGATTAACAGTGAGGATTAACTTTCCAAGCCACACCACACTGCTGCTCTCAGCCAGGGCTGGGAAGGAGAAAAGGGCACAGTCTTGGCCCCACCGGTTTTTCTCAAAGGAGTCTCTGCAGAATGGGCCCGGTGGGAAATGAACCCCACAAGCTACGGGGTCTCATCTTTAGATTATCCAGCTGCAACATACAAATCCTTATCATCTTCAAGGGAATGCAGCGAGAGCTCAGAGTGAAGCAGGTGGTGGGGATGGGGAGAAGGGGGTGAGCTCCATGGTGGGGGGCCCTGCCACACGAGGTATGTCCCCCAAGACTCATGCCCCTCCTACCACAATTTCGAGTCCCACATCCCCATCTCCTGCAGAAAAGCCTCATACACATTGACTCCAGTGTACCCGTTCTTTTCCCCGACCCCATCAGCTGCGGTAAAACCCCCAAAACCCCCATCACCTTCACTGTGGGCTTACCTGTCAGCGGATGAGGCTTCCTGCACAAGCCCTTAACCATAGGTCAGAGGCCTCAGAAAGCACTACACAGTGACTTCTCCCCACTCTCCTTTGTGTTGTTGGAAGCACAGGAGATTTTGTAGCTAAAAAGGTGGCGACTATTGAATAAAGCATCGCATTAAATTCACTGCTCCATTCTGGTTTTCTGAAGGCAGAGCGATCCCTGACTTTTATAAAATGCAAGCCATTCTTCAGGTGTGAAAATCGTCACTGTGGGCCCATCAAAAGTGATCTGTTTGGATTACTCCCCTCTCGGAACGACCCGGGATCTCCCCAGAGTACATTGTGTGACGAGACGCAAACACGAGATGGCCAGACCACGTCAGGGATGGCATCAGTGGCCCGGGAACAGGCCCACCGCGGGTGTGCACGGGCCCAGGGCTTTAACTGGTGAAACACCACTGCCCTGATCAGGCACAGTGCTATCCCAAAGGGAAAGTGCTAGAACCCTGTTTGCTCTGTGTCAAGCGAGGGGTACAGGTCAACTGGAGTTAAAAAGCAGTAACACGATTTAGGTCTTTAATACTTCAGTCATTTCCATCTAACACTGCAGGGATGAGACATCTGGGGTTTTGGGTTTCTTTTTTTTTTTTAGGACAGTCCTGACTCACACATTCTACCCAAATTTTCCCATAAATACACACAATTCTCAGGCCCACCAGACTAAATTGAGATTTAGGAGGCAGGAACAAAGGTACTTAAATTATTCAGCATCAGGCGAGGTCCTTCAGATGGCCAGGGTGATTAGGGTCTGTCGCACGGCCCCCAAACTGGCCGCTGTGAATTAAAATTTGCTTTGAAAAAGAATGGCTCATGAGGTCTGAGTTGCATACACACACTTGCTTCAACTTTTGTTGGCTTGTTTCAAAAGAGAACAGAAGCTTTTTAAGAAAAGGGGGGAGCGTGGGGGATGGGGGCTGCACAAAGCCTGCTCTTTGCTCAGCAAACCAATAGGAAAAGTAAGACGAAGAAAGGACACCCGCCAGGACGTATCCCCGGCCCCCCTCAATGCCAGCAGTAGGCTTTTAGAAAGGGTGCAGCTTGTTTAGTCCGAGCTTCCCTGGGCGCTTCTATTAGAGCAGAGAAAAGAGACAAGGGTCCTCCCGACCTCCAGCATCCCAACTGGATGCCCAGTTGTCCCCACCTCAGCCCATGTCCCTCCCCCGCCCTGAGGAACAGCCCCACACTCCAGGGCTGCTTTTGTAAGTCTTGAACCCTCACAAGAAAAATGATGGCTTTGAACTATTAACCCTTCCCCAAAAGGACTAAAATGAAGACGAGGCCATGGACAAAATAGTCACATGGAAATACTGTAAAAAAAAAAAAAAAAGGAAGAGGCTAAACATTTGCCCAGCAATCCCAGACTGGCCTGAAGAAAGAGAAAAGAAACAAAACTACAGGCAGGAGTGGGTGAACAGTAGAGAGAGACTGCGGTCAAGCTCAGGATCTATTATGAAAGAATTACACAGCTCAGAGGAAACCAGGCGCTCGTGTTGACAACACTGGAGAACAGGGTTGGGGCAAAGAGCGGTGTTGGGTATGAGATCTTGAGGGACAGGTGGAAAGGGAAAAAAGAAATCTATTGATTAGCCTGCTGACTCTTCTTTGCTCAAAAAGCAGGAGGGAAAGGATACAGAAAATGGAGCTCCAGGTAGAGGAACATTGTTTTGTCTACGGGCAGGAAGGGGTTGGTAGGGAGGCAGACCAGGATTCAAATCAAGCTCAGCCACATACCTGTTGGATAACCTAAGGCCATTCACTTCACCCTTCTGAGCCTCCATTCCTTATGTGAAAGGGGATAATGATACCTCTCCGTCTTACCTCCAGGTGGTTTTAAAGGTCAATTCTGATAACATAAATGAAATTTGCTGTAAACTCTATGGTATGACACAAATGTCAAGCTATTTTAGGTATAGGGCTCTTTATGAAAAATAGGGCTGCCCAGGTAACCCTTCAAATAGTCTGGAAGGAAAAAGGGGCAGAGTGGATGGAGCCGGGGAGGGAGGCTCCCGATGCCTGGAAATGATAAAACAGATGACAAAACCAGATACCCACAGGTTCCCCTAGGACTTCCCCACATAATGAGGGCTCTGGTCCTCCAACTAAAGACCGCTTAGCACTAGTTCGTGCACCAGAAAAATCAGGGAATTAAACTAGCTCACCTCCAGCGGGTGAGTTCTAGCCATAAAAGTGCATGGCAGGCATCTGTGAGGGTAGGAGAGGGAAGGCTCCCCAGTTCGCCACAAACAATGGAAGGCTATGGCTTAGACCCTCGACAGTGTGCCTTTGACTCCACCCAACTCCAGTCTATAATTCTGCTCTGGGTTCCATCTGCAGGAGGGTAGGGAGGAAGAAAGAAGTCAAAAAGGGAAAGAGAGAGAGAGAGAGAGAAACATATTCTGATTCTAATAGATTAACCAAACAAACAGACAAACAGAGAAATCCAGAATCGGGAACCCTACAGAAAAGTATGGCAACAATTCAGATCAGTTTCCTAAAAGGCCAAGGCTTCAAAAGGGCCCAGAGTTGCAAGCTACAAACTCACTCTTCTTTTTTTTTTTTTTTAAAGATTTTATTTATTTATTTATTTGACAGAGAGGAGAGAGATCGCAAGTAGGCAGAAAGGCAGGCAGAGAGAGGGGGAAGCAGGCTCCCCGCTGAGCAGAGAGCCTGACTCGGGGCTGGATCCCAAGACCTTGAGATCGTGACCTGAGCCGAAGGCAGAGGCTTTAACCCACTGAGCCACCCAGGTGCCCCCAAACTCACTCTTCTAAGGGATCACATAGCCACAAGACCCCCAAACCAAGGCCATAAAATGACCATTCCTGAAGTCCCAAAATGTGGAAGAAACTTAAGGGATTTGTTAAGGAAAAGTACATACTGGGTCCTGGCTCCACGGCCACACCTTCAGAATCATCAGAGTTGGGGTCATCCAAATGGGTGTAACTGGTCACCATATGGCCATAAAAAGAACTGGGAAATTCTTGCTCTTTGGCCAACAAATTTGGAAGTGTGATAGACAATTACCTCTGCGCTCCTCCCCAAAGCTCCTCTATAGATAGCATCATTTCTTTTTTTCTTTTAAAGATTTTGTTTATTTATTTGACAGAGAGAGAGATCACAAGCAGGCAGAGACAGAGGAGGAAGCAGGACCCCTACCCTCACCCCCGAGCAGAGAGCCCGATGCGGGGCTCGATTCCGGGACCCTGAGGTCATGACCCGAGCCGAAGGCAGAAACTTTAACCCACTGAGCCACCCAGGCGCCCCTGGATAGCATCATTCCAACAAGTCATTGTTCTACCTCTTCAAAGAACTATGTTGTACTTTCCAACCATCAGCGCTTGATATCACCACCTACCTTCCAAGGAGATGACCATCTTCCCAGATAACCACCAACTCGATTCCTTCCACAAAAGACAGGGATAGGGGAGGCTCTTCCTCGCTGGCCCTTTGGGGCCACATAAACCCATCCCGGCTGACGGAATGAAATAACTGATGGTACACAAAATGTACACATGACGAAGGCGGGATTTTCAAATTTTTAATTGCAATGACCATTCCCCGAAAGAAATCTTATACTGTTGGGCAGTCGATACCAAAAAGCACAGCAACAAAGACCAACACGAACTTCGATCTCAAAGCTTAGGTCCTGGAACATGCCTTCATTAATCTCCGTGATTGCCAGGAACATGACTGAAGACAAGTCATTGATCCAAGTCAAGAAACCAGCCTCACAACCCAGATGTGCCACTTATTTGCTGTGCGGACCTGGCCAAGACACTAAACTTCTCTGAGCCCCAGATTCCTCCTAGAGATATTTTTTAATTTTAGAGAAGATGAGTAACGTAAGTAGGGGGAAAAAAAGCTCAGAGCTTAGTATGGAAAGAAAATTAGCATGAAACAGTACTGGATGAAAGAGTAACACCTTAATTCTCGAGACACTGTTGCATAGTTACTATGACAAGTAGATACTATGATACTATCCTTATTTAATACATAAGGACATGGAAGCTACAAAGTTAAAAGGCTGTATCTAAAATCAGAATGAGTGAAACAGAAGTTTCTATCCCACAAGCAAGTGCTCTCTGACGAAATCCAAGTTCTTCCGCACACCAGGGGCTGGACAGGTCTGTAATGACATCACAGGGATCCTGAAAGTCATTCAAGAATGAATGCCAAGAGTGTCCAGTAAATACAGAGCCTAAAGACGAACCTGCATGTCAGTGAAACAAAACTACAGCCAATATTTCCCTTGTATCTGTTCTTTGTGTCTCAGTCTAATATGAAAACTGGCCTGAAACGATGGACATCCTTTTACTGAGAAATTCTACTTTCTATTTTTCTAATCTATGATCAGGGTGCCATATTGGACTCCACCAAAGCCCTAGAAATTATAACCTTTGGAGTCTTTTGTCAGCTGCATTTCCCTAGAACGTATTTTTCCTAGCCAGCCCAGGCTAGGTGTCTCTTTCTGTCATTTTTTTCTTATGAGCCCATTTGCAAGGACAGAGTCTAATTCCGTGTTCTTTAGAGCACCCTTCATACTGTTGTTGATTAACACTAAATAATAATGATGTTTATAATAATGGCTGTCAATAATCATAACCATAACCATCATCACCATAAATAAGATTTCCCACTGGTGGTTTCTTGAAGCCAGTGAATATACAGCGATCATATCAGTATGGAGATCACCTCCTAAAAGCAAAGCTGAGCTGGGCAGTGACGATGAGCAAATCAATCATACATAACATGCCAAAAGTAGTGATTAATAAATGGCTCTTCTTAAAAAAAAAAAAAAAAAAAAGACTCTCAGAGTCATCATCCAGCCAGGTGACTGACCTTGTTTTCCATTAAGGCTGCTCAGTCTTGGCTTCAAGAGACATCATTCATGTCATCCTCAACTGCTTTCTAGCCAGCTTGCCACCGTGGGACCATTACTGACAACTGCTCGACTGGCACTACCCACTCGGCTCGCCAGTGCAGATGGCCAAGGGCGCTGTGCATGGTTTCCGGGGATTTTTAGAGAGAGTCATGTCCAAATGTACAGGGCCGTGAGAGGCAAGTTATGAGCAGCAAGAACCCCACTCCACTGAAAGGAAGTCTGCACGGTAGAAATACCATAGATTTCTACTTCCCCTAGAGCAAAGACAAGCTAAGCAATCAGAAAGCTCCCTCTGCTATTGGAAAGAGTATAGTGTAACTTTGAGGACAGGCATGGCACTCTCTTAAAGCACATTAACAGTGGGAGCCTTCTCTAAGCCCAGACTAGAGAGTATACAGAGAAGATGTAAAATGATAGCAGAAACCAAGTTCCTCTGTCTTCATATTAAAGACAGTTGAGTGCATCAGGGCGCCTGGGTGGCTCAGTCGGTTAAGCCTCTGCCTTCGGCTCAGGTCATGATCCCAGGGTCCTAGGATCGAGTCCCACTTCTGGCTCCCTGCTCAGTGGGGAGCCTGCTTCCCCCTCTCCCTCTGATACTCCTCCACCCTCACCTATACTTGTGTGCGCTCTCTCTCCCTCTCAAATAAAAATAAGATCTTAAGAAAAAAAAGACAGTTGAGTGCAGACAATATAGTGATAAGGGCTCTGAAGGCAGACCTGCTTCATTTTTGCCACGTAGTAGTCCTAAGTCTAGGCGTAAAATTTAGTAGCCGAGCTGTGAGTCGTCCGAGAAGGTATCCACCAGCCACGTGTGGCACAGAACACTTGAAAGATGAACTAACCTAAACTGAGATGTGCTGAAGGAGTAAAATGCACATCTAATTTTGAAAACTGAGTACAAAAAAAAAGAAATGTAAAATCTCATTAATAATTTTTATGTTACTTACAAATTGAAATAATATTCTAGATATACTGGGAGAGTCTTGAAATTAATTTCGCCAGCTTCTTTTCGCCTTTTTTAACATGATAACTGCAAGTTTTAAATTTTCTATTGAAATTGAGAATCTCTCATCTCCTGGGTGCTGCACGAGATGATCTCTAAAGTCTCCTCTGCACCTTGAACATTCTGTGTTTCATTCTATGCTTCCAAGTGACCTTCCCATAGCAAGTTCGTTGCAGAAAGGACTGAAGTCTTTTCCTTACAGAGATTCAACTTCCTTATCTCTAAAATGGGGACAATGCCACCTTTGATGGGAGGTGAAACAGGAAAGGGACTTGAAGTGAACAAAGTGCTATGCACATTAGCTTATCACACTGTCCTATGATTTTCCAGGAGGTCCTACCAAGAAGCAGGAAGCTGGAACGGCAGCGGTAAAGTAGGAAAAGTTAGGTTCTCCCAAGGCGAGAGAACATCAGCCTAAGCCCCAAGTGTGTGTAGGAACATTATGAACCCTGAGAGAATGGGGAGCTGAACCTCTCACGAGCCACAGGGACCTAGGGCCATCCCTTGGAGCGAGGGGAGAAACCGACAGCAACAGGAAGCCGCTGCTTGGGGCGTGGAAAGCACCTTGGTCCCCAAAGCACAAGGCACTTTATCCCTTTTGGATACAGGACGCTGCGCACTGACCTGGTAAAAGCTAAAAAAGAAGAAAATTAGCAGTATTTCCACGAAGTGGTGGTTCTCATTCATTATCTTTTTTGGCGGTAAGCCAAATACCCTTATTTTTACAGATTAAAAACAAACAGAGGTTAAGTCACTTCCATCGGTCACGCAGCGAGTAACCACGAGAGGCAGGATTCACACCCGTGTCTCCCTACCTGAGGAATTCTCCCGTGGAGGTGGGCGGGAAGGGGAGAGACTGTGGGGCAGACTTGGTACTTCTAACCTTTGAGGGTGCAGCTTCGTTCTTCTGAAGGCGCCCTGGGAGCAGGGGCCCACATAGCGCATGGAAAACAAGTACAACCACAGCCAACCACTCACAGTCAAAACCCAATACGATAATTGTGTCTGGACCTATCAATAAGGGTGGTGTGGTGGGAAGGAGGGGGAATCCCTGACCTCTGGCCGACCACCTACGCTCATGGATCCTGCACCGCTTTCCAAAGGGCTGTCATTTCCCCGGAACGGGGCTTGCCTCTGCCCCAAAGTCCCTCTGGCAGCTTTGACGCCTGCTCACCCCAATGGCGAGGAGCAACGATGATCACAGCCGCCGCCCCACCACTTTCTTTCTGACCCTTGGGAATTCAGTGGCCGTCCAGGGATGATCGTGACTTTGGACTGTCGGCCAACTGGGCCAACCGGAAGCAGGAGGAGCTACTCTGGGAACCCCTACCCAACTGAGACGGCTGGCACGGAGGTTTACAAGTTTGATGAAGCGCTTCTATTCTGTTTCTTAGGATGCACGCTGGCGGGCCGGGAAGAGAGGTGTCTGGAGCACCCTACAGAAATGGGAGCCCAGAGAGCATCTCGCGGGCTAGGATTCCTGGCTGGGTCCCGCGCTCTTGCAGAACCGCAGACGCAGAACACGAACGCAACTCAGTTCGAACAAAGACCCTCCTCCCCAGCTCCCTCCTGCTCCCCCACCCCCACCCCTTCCATCCCCCCTCCCCCAGCCACATTAACTACTCAGAAACACAGCCACTCCACTCTAGACTTACTCAGGAATCACATTCTTAGAATAACTCATCAATTATACCTGTCAACTTGCCAAAAGTGCCACAGGGGAGGTGGAAAGTCTAGACAGCATCTAACTGCAGCCGCACAGCACCCCTCTTCACGGAAGCCCCCAACTTTTTGCAAACGGCCTTTACAAGTTCATGAGAAATTAGAATCCAAGAAAACGCGGGCGTCGCCGGGGTGTGGAGTGTAGACCAGACCGGGTCACGGAGCCACCCTGGGGCCCAGGGGAGAGCTCGGCTCTGTCCTCTCTGCTCTCTGCTCCTAGACTAGGAAAGCTACCCCAGTCTTGCTAACAGGATGTTCCGCCACAGAAAGCCTGGGTTAGGAAACGTTGAAAAGAAATGTCACCTTGTTACTTAAATATGCACACAAACTCATCGTCAATAAAAGTGCTGCCAAGAAAACAGCGCCATGACAGACATACTTTTTAATTAATTGGCAAGGATCATTAGTAATTAAAACATTTATGGGAAAGTTTACTCTCCTAAGCGGGATAAATAGCCCCATCCAGCCCCATCCCTATATGCGCTGTTGACATAGTTAGAAAGTCCTCTTTCTCGTCAACCTGTGAAAAAGGTGAGCCTTCGTGGCCTGCAATGACTCAGGATCCAGCTTATCCAGGATTCTAATTAATAAAGTTGTTCTTCATCTCCAAAACCCTCTGTGAATAGAGCCGTCCTATAAAACCATTGCTGGAATTGTGCCGTATTTCCACAATAACGTATTTCCACAATAACACACGTAAGTAGCTCCTAAGCTGATCTCTGGCAAGTTATTATAATCACCTTGGGCTTCAATTTCCCTGGTTGTTAAAAAACAAGGATTTCCACCACCCCCCTCCAGGCTGGTTTGTAGATGACATGAGCTGGTCTACATGATCATGGGTGAAATGCACAAGAAACTCCATACATGTCAGAAGTGCAAACAGGCATTCAAAGCTATCGGTTTCACCAATCCACAACATCTCGGCAAGAGGTACATTTTGGTCTTGGGTTGTTTTACAATTTATTTAACAAATCCACAGTCAGAAGGACAAATAGAACCCCACACGTCCTGACTCCTTGGATCCATCCTTCCCACCCCGATCACCCCAACAGAAAGAGCTCCTGATTCCCAGAATCACCCACCCTGAAGGGCTGGGTGACAGCATCCCCTTCAGGAGTCACAGAATTCCCGGTGATTCTGGTGATTTAGGGGAAGGAGAGGAATCGGTCTGATCACCATGCCAAGGAGATTTCACACTGCTATCCTACTTTAAGGCATCTCACAACTGAACTTCCTCCCCAGGATTTGGGAGATTGGGGGTCATGGCAGGAGCATGTGAAGTGAGCAGGACAAGTGAGCTGGCCCAGAGCCCCTCCCCACCCCCAGCACTAAGAAAACAGCAGGCAGCCCCTCCTGGGCCCAGGACAATCGCAGCTGGAACCTCCTTTTGGCCTCTCCTCTCAGGCAGCAGTCACTGCGAGAGACCTTGGAAAAGTCACTTCCCCTCCCCACCTGGCAGTCCAATCCTGGGAAGGGAATCAGAGGAGCATCTGTCCGGCCCCCTTCCTGTGGTGACAGGTGAATAACATCGCCTCCACCCTAAATACCTCGCAGGGACGCGAGAGGATGGATGAGCAGGCATTACAACCAATATTCTCCTCTCCGGCAATAAACCACTCACCTTTTGGAGGTAATCGGGCTCTTTCCAGGGCGCCGGGGGACCATTTAGCACTCAGGAAGAAGTAATTTGCTCTATGGTCCTCTGGTGTCCTGGAAAGTGTAATCCACCTCCAAAAGGTGAACCCTTCACTCACAGAGAATTTGTTTCCCTGCAGTAGGATCAGACCACGTCCGTGTTTTCCGCTTCAGGAAAAAGCACCCCAGCTCTGGGCTTCCGGCCTCCCAGGCCACCTCTCTGCCCCCCTCCAGCCACGGCTCCTTACAGCTCGCCCTGACTCTCCTCCCTCAAACAGAAACCAGATGAACCCGTCCCGGGGAGCTGGGGAGCTCGCAGTGTGCGCCTGGGGGAAATTTAAACAAAACTCCATTCTGGGGCCGGCCCCCTGTGCCCTCCTCCTGCCTCCGGCCTCCCCTCCCAGTTAATGGGAACAACCCTGCTCCCTTCCCCTCCCTCCCCCACGGCCCCTGGCCCGGCTGGGTCCTCAGCATTTGATTCCTGTCTGTCACTGAGTGATGAGGACAAAGGGTGAGGAGTCAGGAAAAGGTCTGCGCCACTTTGTTCGGAGTCTGGATGCGAACTTTGGATGAACTCTTCGTCGGGGAGGGGGCCGGGGAGGCAGCGAGGGGAGGCCGGCGAAGAGAAACCCGCCCCGCGGCTGGAGGCTCAGGCCTCAAAAAAGAAAAAAAAAGAAAAAAAAAAGATCCTCTTTAAATAACAGAAAGGGGAAAAAAGGGGGGGGGCGGGTAGGAGGGTAGCAACAGCCTCCCTCAGCCCCCTTAGGGAAAAAAAAAAGAGGACACAGTGGGGGTAAAGGGGGTGTGCTTAAGGAAACAGAAGGCCGGGCAGGGCTCTCAAACAAGGCTGCTGGGCCCATGCTGTGGCTGCCGGCCAAGAGCTAATTCTGCTTCTCCCCCCTCCAGCCGGCTCTCCTTCTCCCTCTATTTTTTTCCCCCTAAACCAAAGGGAATTCCTAATAAAGCCACAGCAGACGCGTGGGGAGCAAAGGGAAGGCAGAAGGAACCCGGGATGGGAAAAGACGGATCGAAGTCACGGCCTTCGGGGAACCCCAAATTGTAGACAGGCACACACGCCCGTGAAATGAGAGCACCCTTCCCGGCAGGCATAAACCCAACTGCACGAACCCAAAAGTGTTTTGTCCTGAGACTGTGCCTCTTTCCCCTTATCGGTGGGTCTGTGTGGGCTTGCATGTACTGCCTGGCAACTTTTCCCGTGTGACTTTTCCCCTTACCCGGGAGTTTTCCAAAAAAAAAAAAAAAAAAAAAGAGCACCATTAACATACAGTTGGAGCCATTGCAAAAGCCAGTTTGTCTTCTTCGTGCTCAATAAAACCCAGCTAAAACTCTCTCACCTCTACTTACTATCGATTTTTCTATTGTACTCTACAGGCGTGTGTATCTCACTCATCAGACTGTCTTTCATTCTGCGAACCTCTCTGACCACATCTGGACGTGAGGTTTTTCAGCTCCCGGGGATGGGTATCCCTGCTTCCTTCAATTATTCTGCGCCCATGTACAATCATGCAGTCACTTTTGGGCTGACCTCTGCCCTTTGGTCTTTGCCTCAGAGCTGGGATTTCAGTTTCCAAAAACTCACGGGTCCATCCCCGCGTGGAGAGCCAAGAGGTGCCAAGGGCTCCCTGCAGCCCCAGGGCTCTTGTCCCGCTCCACCTGCATCTAAGTCATGAACTTAAGCTACCTGGCGGGGGATTCACACTCCCTGGGCTGGAAGAGGAGGGTGCCACAGCCCCTGGTACTTGGGCTCCCCACCTCGCCCGGGAGCACCTCTGGGGTGTGACGGGTCACGCTGTTTCCCCCAAGCCCGAGTGGAGGGCTGCTGCCCATGACAACTGTGCCCGTCTCTCAAATTCACAAAAAATCTCTATCACAAAGACAGACAGATAGATGGGCTGATGAGAGGGGCCTTCATTTATCTTCTGAGAACTAGCATTAGTAAGCAAATCCACGTATTGAAAACCTCTCGTGTTGCAGTCCTATGAAGAAGAAAATAAACTCTATACATCGAATAAGCGAGCCTGATGTCCTTGTTCTAAGAAAATTGGAAAATATGCCTTCCCATTACAAAATAAGTTTTCCCATTACAAAAGGGGCTCGACCCTAAAAAGGAACACTCCGAGCCTTGCCTTGAAGAGACCTTAGTAATCACTCAAGTCTAACCCCTTCACTTAAAGATGAAGCAGCCAAGACCTGGAGTCTAAGCAACTTACCAAGTCGCTACTCTCTCTACGGCCTTTCGGGGTCCTCTCCCCCATACACACGCGTCCAGGAAGCTTAGGTGGTACTGAAACAGGGGACACGGTGAGCAAATGGCACACACACACTCGTGTGCACAGGGGAGCAAGACACCAGCACACCTTACCTGAAGACCCAGCTGTAGCATCCTGGCCAGGTGTGGGAAACCAGGGAAGGTGAAATAGGGACCCACACACAAACACGACCAGACAATGTGCCACACGTGCTACCTCCCTTGTCATCATCGTCCTGCGCTCTCCTTGGGTGTTGCGTTCGAGGGGCTGTGAGGTTGACGTTCAAGTTCCATCCTCCAGACAAAGTCCTGGTGGACAGCTGCCACGGTGGGCAGATCGCTTCTATTTCCGAGTCCTGTGTGTGGATAACAGTGTCCCCAAACCACCATTAACTCCCAATCACAGCCCTCTGTCTCACCCTGTTGGGGTCTGCGGCTCCACATCCGCCGCGTGCCCCACCAACTCCAGGTTCCACCAGATTCCCCCGACTACGCCGTGTGCTCAGTCGGCCCTCCACAAGCCTGCCAGTCTGCGGCTTCTTTCCATTGCTTCAGTTCTAAGCAGGTTTGAGAAGGAATCTCGAAGTTGCGTTGTCAATTTCTGACTTATAAAGCATCTTATACGCACAGCTCCCTGGAGGGTCACATCCACCGTGGAGGTGGATCGGGTCAGTCTAAAGAGTGTCCTCACTGCCCGGATGAGGAAGCCATGCACACGCGCCCCAGGAATGTGCACGGCAGGCTCCCAGGTTACCCATCTACTCAATGGTACAACAGGAGGCTAGCTGCTCCCCTGCACCAGAATGCTCCTCCAAATGGGCATGCGTGTTTCCGTTCTGCTTTGGAAATGAAGAAGGAAACACAGACGTTTTACTGAGCACGCATCTCGAGCCTGGTGCCATATTTGATGCTCGCTCTTACAACAGGGATAACTGTAGCATCTTCTCCCAAGAGGAGCTTCCTCTCGACCAGCAAAGGAAAAGATGCACACACATCTTCTGCAGAAGACACCTGCTGCCCTTCTGACTCCTATTTGTCTGGATACATGAGGGCGGTGACTCCACCACTGTAAACTCCAGGTCCAAAGAAGTGGATGTTGGGTATTTTCTGCTTTGGTCTGATGTGTGGCTTCAAAAAGTGACCACCTCCATTTAGGGTTCTTGGAACGTATGAGAAAATGCTCTAATTAGCAAGGGTGTGAGGATAGCACATCTTCTCTGCGGACCTGGGAGCCGTGAAACCAGAGTCCCCTGGTTACTCTTCTCTCTCTTTTACTTAGTACCCCAGGAAGATACCATTTGTTGACTATTTAACTGAAAGAATGAATTCATGTCCATAAGCACTACTTACTCAAGGAATGTTAAAGGAAACGGGTGAGGCTACATGTTGCAATTTATTTTGTTTCTTAATCACACAAAGGAAAGGGTCCTTATTCGAGAAAAACAGTACACAAGAGCATCGGATGTGAAGAACAGTTTACAGACCTGAATGCAAAAGTTTCCCAGTGAGACAGACACTGCTATTAGCTGCCGCGATGCCCAGCTGAGGGTGAGTCTTGGCAACTGAAAAGGTCAGACAAGAAGTCTTAAACGGACTGCGGTTCTACAGAGAGAGTGGAACAGCACAGAAAAGAACCAAAGGAACTGAGTCTAGTAGCCTCCAAACCAAGCCAAAGAAAACATTCAGAACATTCTAAGTGTACCAGAGTCCCCCCTACACCCCTGATGGGAGTTTCACTTTCTGAGACTTCAGTGACCTCAAGGGTTTGGAAGCAGATGAACTTCCTTCTAATGTGCAGTCAGAAGGTGTCCATAGTGACCCGACCCTGCATCCTGATGCCCACGTCATTCCCCTCGCTTCGTCTCAACACATGGGCCTTTTATCAACTTCCAAGAAGGCTGAGTACAGTACAATAAGATATTCTGAGACAGAGATCACATTCACGCCATCTTTATTACGGCATATTGTTATAATTGTTCTTTTTATCATAAGTTACTATTGTTAATCTCTTACTGTGGTTAATTTATAAATTGAGCTTTATCACAGATGTGATACACAGATGTGTACTGGGAAAAACATACGTTTTTATAGGGTTCAGTACTACCCAGGGTTTCAGGCACCCACTGGGGCTCACGGAATATATCCATCCCCTGTGGATGAGGGCGAACTGCATTGGTCTTCAAGGACCTACTACCCTCTTCAAAGCCCACAGTGAGAGTCCTTGTCTAAGGCCACCCCCACACACACAGTCCCCCGAGGGGCAGGCTAAATAGCAAAGTCACTAAAGCAAATGCAGGACCCAACATGAGGTCCTGTTCTTCACTCAGAAACATTTGAATTGCACTGGGATTGGGGAAAGCTCTCCCCAGGGAGTGACCCTGAAAAGTGACAGCCCAGTTTGAGATATCACAGACTCCAACCAGGAATTTTCACTGAGGGAGGAGGGGACCCGTGGGAGGAAGGTGGGGGCAATTCTCCTTTTACTCCTCCCCAAGGACAGGTTTAAATTACAAGTGCTTAACTGGAAGGGGAAGGGGGGGCAAGTGTGCCCAGAGAACCTCCTATTCAATTACTTCCCCGGCCCCAGGGTTTACAACCTCTTTCACCTTAAAAAAAAATCCCACTTTCAACTTCTTGAGCTTATTTGTACTTACCATTACTGTTATTATGATTATTTAATGGAGGAATCCTTTGCCAACATTTCCATTGACATGATGGGAGGGAACCTGGGGAAAAAGTCGGCAGGAGCAAACAGGTAACTTGACTTTTAGGAGAGGGCAAAGAGAAAAGAGGAGGCTCTGCACAGAGGAAAAGACGGGAGGATGTGAGGCTGCGCATGAAAGGTGCTGGAATCTCAGCCACTAAGCAGCAGCTGCCGCTCCCACCTCCGCCTCTCCCATTGGAAGGTTGTCTCGCCAGCTTCCTCCATCTGATTATCACTTGTCTTTACGTGGTTCTCATGTGTCCCATCTCGCAACTCTCCCCCACCCCCCATCCACCCCACGATAACCCAGGTACCCTTCACAGTTCCAAGTCCAGTATCATAACTCAGAAAACGCAGATGCAGAGGAGTCATGCAAGAACGCTCCCCATTCAGGAACAAGTTGATTCCAACCAGAAACCTCTGGGTCTCAGAGCAGAGTTTGGAGCACTTCACTGCAATGATCCAGGAGGTGAAGAGCTGCCTCACCCTCTCTCGATCTCTGACACACCCCAGAGCCACATACATCATCCTCAGAAACTAGTACTCTTGCAACAGGTGGTAGGAATTTTGCAAATAATTTTTTAAAATGTTCAAAAATACAAGTCCGATTTAGATTCGGATGAATTATCTATAACTCCTTTTTTTCCTTCTTTCCTTCGACTAATGTTTATTGAATATCAGATATATCTATGCACGGTGGTAGGTGTGCAAAGATAAATAAAGCTTGGCTCCTAGGAGTTTACCAATCGTAGAGAGAACTGGAATCACCTTTTTGCTGGAAACATTTGAGAGCATACTGTGGGATAAGCACTAGGTTTACGTTTAGATCATCTTCAAGGTCCTGATCAATGCTACCCTGAAGCCCTCTCTTCTTTTTCTCCCACAGGTAAGCAACTTGAGGACAAGGCCCTGTCTTGCATCTCTCATTACAGGTATCCTCTGCTTTTCAAAAGTTTGCATTAAGCCACTTCCCTTCTTTTTTTTTTTTTTTTAAAGGTTTTATTTATTTAATTGTGAGAGAAAGAGAAAGAGCATGGGGTGGGGAGGGAAAGCAGACGCCCTGCTGAGCTATGAGCCTGATGGGGGACTCGATCTCAGGACCCTGAGATCATGATGGAGCCAAAGGCAGATGCGTAACTGACTGAGCCCCCCAAGCGCCCAGAGCCACTTCGCTTTTACGAAAGACCTATACTAGTACCTGTTTTTGCAAACTGAAAGGAATCCAAAGAGGACTTTTGATTCTGAAAATAAAGGAGGGGGCAAAAAGTGAAAATATCCTTCAACTTTAGATTTGCAGTGCGTGTCCCCGCGTAGCAAAGGGGGCGCTGCCCAGCTCCTTCCCGGGACCCACACTCAGCACCACAGCCGCAGGTCTCCGGAACTCTGATCTGTGCAGGTGAGTACCTGGGCTTTCTCTCCAGGTATTTTGTGCATCCCTTAGCAAGACGTGTCCAAGGTAGCAGAAGAGGTGAAGGGAGTCTGGGAAGACTCAAAAATGTTTTCCATATAAAGTGACGGTAGCTGTTTCTCTGCTTTATGCCCTTGGGCTTATGTGTCACAGGATACTCTACTTTTCAATCTAGGGGGAAACTGGTATGCCTCACTTAGAAGTGCCTGGCAAATATTTTTCAAAGGAAGGAAGGAAGAAAGGAAAAGAGGGAGGAAGGGAAGTAAGAAGGTAAAAATTCTTGGGGCGCCTGGGTGATGAAGTTGGTTAAACCTTTGGGACTTGGTTTCAGCTCAGGTTGTGATCTTGGGGTCCTGGGATGGTACCCCGGGTGGGAATCCGGAGTCTGCCTGGGACTCTCTTTCCTCTGCCCCTCCCCCACCCCCCACCAAAATAAATCAATCTTAAAAAACAAAAAGAAGGTAAAAACTCTGATTAGTGTAGTAATGAACATCTAATAATTAACAAAACTGGTTAAAAAGTGGCAGTTCCTTGCTCTTTTCTCTCTCTATTTCACAAGTATGTTCCAAGGATCCTTTGTTCTTCCTAGTCTTCGGATGGTGTTTTCTCTGGAAGCCAGCCCCAAAAATGGTAGTGGTGGCCCTGACTTCAGCCGCCCAAGGGCAAAGGAATCACAGAGTCTCCCTGCTAAGGCTGCCGGGTCCCATCAGGAAGAAGGGCCCCACCGCATGCCCTACCCCAATAGGGGAGACCTGGGGTTCAGGGAGGTTGGTCAGTTAGCCAAGGAATAGGACCCTCATTCCTAAAAGCGAATAGAAGTGAAAAGGCAAATCCGTAAGACCATCACCTCTCTCTGGCACAAAGTCAGATGCCCTCATCATTCCTGGTCTTTCCCCCCTGCCCCTCCTGGCTTCAAGATCCCAACACAAACTCCAAAGGGAGAAGCCAGCTGTACCAAGTGTATTGGAAGCAATCTGATATTCCATTCCACATAACGGAAGATGTTCATGCCTCTATTACATAACACTTACACAGCCAAGCTCCAATGTACCTCTTAGGATGTAGTTATTTCCAGACAACCATAAGTAGCCCCAAGGGCAGGGGCTTTTGATTGACCCTCTTTTTATTTTTTTTGACCCCTCTTTTTAGTAGCAACCACTCAATAAATGCTAACAAATGGATTTATTTTCTTTTTGGAGAAACAGATAAAACAGCATTTCAATTCAATAAATATGAGCTGAGTATCTATACTGTGTTGCTGCTCATAGAAGTCCTGATCATTATTTTCCAGAAATTCATTAGTCTAATGAGGGAATCAGATCATAAGCCAATAATTATAATAAAATCGGGGGAGTGCTATGGGGACATTATATATAAAAGGCTATGGTAAAACATGAAATATAATAATTTGTTGATCATGTTGTAGAGAACAACATCTATCACATCCCTTAGCATCTTCTTAATATGGGTGATGGGAGAAATTTTGCATGAAGTCTAATTTTAATTCATTACCATTCTTGACGCTTTGAAATCTGAAACCGATCCTGTTTCGCTTTTCCCTTCTGCTGCCAGGAAGCAGAGAGTTAAAGCTGTAACCAACTCTATAGGATCTCGACTAAATAAGGTCTTCAATTAGTTTGTTCCAAAGAGGCAGAAGCTATTTCTTTACCAGCAAAAGAACTGGAACCAAGTCAATGATGAGAAAGGATCCACATGCATGCAATTTTACACACTAACATCCCTTTCACTTTATTTTTTCTACTACAATTTTCTCTTCTGTGTTCTTTCACTTATTT
>CM053618.1:5736973-5770227 GCA_028646535.1 Procyon lotor | reverse complement strand
AACTCTATAGGATCTCGACTAAATAAGGTCTTCAATTAGTTTGTTCCAAAGAGGCAGAAGCTATTTCTTTACCAGCAAAAGAACTGGAACCAAGTCAATGATGAGAAAGGATCCACATGCATGCAATTTTACACACTAACATCCCTTTCACTTTATTTTTTCTACTACAATTTTCTCTTCTGTGTTCTTTCACTTATTTAGCAAGTCTCTTCATTTTGCTTCTCCCTTTTGGTAAATTGCTTGACTTCCCTCTTTGAGATGATATGAGCAATACATAAATAAATCAAGATCCATAACGGGTTCTCTTGCAAAAATAGGAGAGAATTTCATCCCTGAGTATGTAATCATCCCCAAGAAATGGAAAAGTCATACAGCCATAAGGCAAATGACAGGAAGGAAATATAAGCACAGGGTCTGGCGGGGGGGGGAGGGGATTGCTTATAAATAGAGAGCGAGCTAGGTAAGTACAATTAAAGGTGGGCTTCTTTTTTGTAAAATTTTCTTTATTAAAGCCTTCCTGGGGTTAAGCTATTTTCGAAACAACACACTTAAACATAAGATATGCTGAATTGTGTCTTTACTCCTTCCAGTGCCTGGGGCGACATGAAGATAACAGGCCGTGAAAAGTGTCACTGTCACCAAAACTTCACCTCTAGGGGCACCTGGGTGGCTCAGTGGGTTAGACCCTCTGCCTTTGGCTCAGGTCATGATCTCAGGGTCCTGGGATCGAGCCCCACATCGGGCTCTCTGCTCAGTGGGGAGCCTGCTTCCCCCTCTCTCTCTGTCTGCCTCTCTGCCTACTTGTGGTATCTATCTCTCTCTCTGTCAAATAAATAAAATTAAAAAAAAAAACAAAAAACTTCACCTCCACCCGGGTTATACCAGGGCCACCCCGCCCCACGGGATGCAGCTGTCCCCTCCTGAAAACTGAGAACCATCCACTTCTCAAAACAAAGGAGCTGCTCAAGGTGCCCTGCTGACTGGGGGGCTTGGCCGCTGGAGAGAGGAGACTTTCAAGTCTCACCAAGGCATCTCCCAGCTGCACCCCTTTGAATGACCCGAGCGCCCCAGGGCCTGGAGCGTGGCCACAAATGGAGATTCAACAGAAGGACAGCAGGACCAAGAAGGGTCCGCAAGAACAAGACACTGCGCCCTGTTTTATGTTCCTGTCGAAACCCCGGGCTGCTGAGAAGGAACCAGAAGAGGTGATATACACCTAGGAGGGGCAGTCAAGCTTCAGACCACCCAGGAAAATAAGTCATGCTTGTTGCCTGAAAGAAATCAGGGAGATTCTAAAAAGCGAACAGGCAGAGCGGCCTAATAAAAATCAGGAAATAGGCCCAAGGAGAATTTTGGACTTATCTCCTTTTACGTATGTTTTACAGCTAACCACAGCCAAGACATAATTAAATTTATGTACCTGAGAAACAGGACCAGAGGTGGGTAGAGCCAAACCATTTGTTTTTTGGACAACTAAGTAGGATTCCACAGGATTTTTCTTGGAAGAATCGCCATCTGAAGGGCTGTCACTCAATGGGAATGAGTATTTCTGTGGAAAAATCCATGTTTTTCACAGAACTTCCCGAGGAACACCAGTCCCAACTCATTAGTTGCATGACCTGAAGGAAGTTCATTAAATTCTCTATACCTGTTTCACAGTAGCTCTGCCTGCAGTTAAGCGTTCTGTGCACATGATTTATTATTATTATTACCTGGGGACAGAATTTCCTGCTCCGCAGGGAAGGAAGGAGCATCGCTTCTGTGGACATTTCCTGTTCCTCTTCACCCTGAGAGGACCCAACAGCAATCTTCTCCCAGCCTGGGGCCCGGGGCCCTCTTCCCTTCAAATCACTCAGACACGGTGACTAGCAGTAAAAAAGCAACAACTTCACCTTCTACACTGCCTGCCTCCCTTCCTCGGCTGACAGCCAGGACGGGCAGACTGTGCATCTGTGGGTTGGGAGAGCCAGAGAAGCCGGAGAAGCCTCCGGGGCTGGCCTGTCCCAGGAACTGGATTGAATGAGCTCCTAGACCAGTTTGATCCTAAGAGACGGGCAGGCCACAGTGAGGAAGCCATCGGGGCGTCTACGAAACCTTAAGGAGACAGGAGGTGTGATGGCACAAAGCCTCAAAGAGCATTAGGTTAACCCAGTGTCTTCTACCAGCTGGGAAGGAGAGGAAGAAAGAAGGTAGCCGTGGAGGGGAGGGGACGCATGTGAAAGATGAATCTAACCATGAAAATTTAATTTGTTAAAATAATGACTACGGAATGACAGATAATGCACAAATTGTCTACATGCATTTATTGAATACATAATAAATGTGTGTATGAATATATATAACTATATATGTGCACCACGATAAAAATTAATTCCGGCTTCCAGAAGCATCGCTGTTTGTCTCCCTGCTGGCAAGAACCCTAGAGCACAGAGGTAAATTTCACACTTCTGCTCGGCACTCCCTCAACACAGACCTCGGAGCTTAAGCTACCCAGGTGAGCAAATGTCACAGAATGCCTACTCGGCGGGTGGTAAATTCCAGCCGTCCCAGGGAAATGCCAAGTGGTCTCAGGTCACAAGTTTGGCAAATAGCAATTTGGGGGTGTAGGGGAGGCCCCAGTCGGAGCAAGGAAGGGGACAAAAGAGAGAGTGAAGGGGAGAAGGCCAAGCAAATGAAATGGGTGGCAAGATTTGGGAACAGCAAGGCAAAGACTCAGACATAGAACATTTCTCAGGCTGCCTACGTGACACACAGCACCCTCTGAATCCAAGAAAGCATGCTTCGACACATATCACCTAGAGTGTTCATGAGCTTTCATTCAGAATGACCCGATGGCCACACTCCTGGTCCTAACGAACACATTCCGCCCTGGGCACAGGGCTTTGGGAGCCAAGCCAGCTGCCCACGTTACAAAGATCATGACCATGATTGAGGCTCCTCATTGCATGGGGAGCTCAGCTCCTTGAGGGTTAAGGGCCAGAGCTTACACATCTGCATTCCTAGGTCTCGCATAATGTTTCATACAAAAAGTTCCACAAATATTTGCCAAAGCAATCAATGGTCCAAAACAGGGTACAAACTTTGCAAATTTCATCATGCCCTCCAGAAGATCTAAACTGAACATGTGCAGCTGACATTGAAAGACTGAACCGAGTCGGGCCAGAGATTCATTTTGAACTTTTTCACTGTTCTACCTGTGGGACAGAAGCGTCTTCCTTCAACATCTCCAGAACTGAGAATGTTCAAAAGTATTTGGCCAAATGTACTGAAAAACAATTAAGTTTCCTGAACCTCCACTTATAGAGGGCAACAGTAGGAAGGTGAAACTGTAGGTGAGAAGGTATATTCCAATGGGACCTTGACAAGACCACCAATCTTTGCATACGATTGCCCACATGGCGGCCACTGGGGAGATGCTTGTCTCTTTAAGCCTCAAGGAAGGGAAATCCAGTTACCAAGACATCTCAGCCTGAACCCCCTATAAAGGGAGGAAGTCAGTACAGTCAGTGAGGTCGGAGGATGGGGGTGTCCAAATCTGGAGCAGAGGGAAGCAACTGTTTGCATTCTTCATTCTTACCCCTGCTGGTATGAGCGGCAAATTAGATTTTAAGTACAGTGTCCTTAACAGTCAGAAAGAACATGCAAACTCCCAACCTACATACCCACATAAAGCCTTCCATCCTCTTACCCAGAGTTACCAGGATGAGAATGTCCACTGTGAAATTATAATGATGGGCCTGGGAGGTGGGGGGTCAGAGACTGGGCTGGTGAAAATCACGGAATTAATTCACGGATTTTCCAAGTAATGAGGGAATTCAACCCTTCCGACTTTTAGCTCTCCTACCGGCATTCAATGGAAAGTTTCTGGAGGGTCTATTGTAGGACCTGCTGGTTGCTCTGCCAGGCTGTAACAGGAATAATAGGAAAGCACAAGAATCCATTTAAGAATAATAATCAAACATCAAGAACATCTTTCCTAGTGTAACTTTCTAAGAAGACAAATAAAGTAATATGACTCAGGCGGGAGCACGATGACAGCACCTTCCTGCCTCGGCTCCAGTAGGCTGGATGGGGGAGGGGGAGCAACTATGTCTGCGGGGGCTGGGGTGGGGGGGGGCAACTCCCCAAATCAATTTTCTCTTTGCCTTAGACTCTTGCAAAAATCAGGCAGCTGGAAGCCCCTTCATGCATTCCTAGGAAACAAGACAAGCGGCCATATAAGAAACCAGGTATGTTTGAAGGTCCCAAACCTTCTTCAAGTGTTAAAGAAATCAGACCACGCTTAAAGAAAACAAATGTCAGTGCTGTTTGAAGTACATCAAGGTGCTTTGGGTTAAAAATCTCCCTAGGGGAAGAGGACGTGCTCCCTGGAAGAGCCGAGAGATCAAGAAGACAGGGAGCGTCTCTGCAGCAACTTTAGATTATGGCATTTGATTCATTTCAATACCATCAGGCAGCAACTGGAATATTTACAGAATCCATGGGAAACAACACAGGGCCAACAAAGAAAGAAGCTGCAAATAAACACTTGCGTGTGTGTGAGCGCGCGCACACACTTGGCCACGTGCTTACACGCTGCCTCGTGTGTGTCACCTCTGCATGCAAAGCCACGGCCGCCAAGGAGGTCTGCTCACAAGGGCACCAGGCACCCCCAGCACTCGCAGCTGGAACAGGGGTCCTGCGTCCTTGAGCGCCCCCACTCTGAGGCCCCGACGCCTCGACTGCTTGCAGCCTGCAACCGGGGCCCAGTCTGCCAGGTGCCTAATAAAGGACATGCGGCTCCCGAGGGGGCCGCCCCCGAGGGGTCGGGGGCCTCTCTCACCACGCTGCCCAGGCAAGAGCAGCGAGGTCGACGGGCTGGGGGACGAAGCTGGCAGGGAGGGGGCCCAGGGAGAAGGGGCCGCGGAGGCACGCTCCCGCCCCACTCCCGGGGACCCCCTGGCCACGCTCCCGTCCAAAGGGAGCCGCTCCCTCTCGCGCCCCACGGGTGGCTCGCCTCCCTCCGCCGCAGCCCCACATTTCCCTAAGTTCTCAAAGTTTTCTTCGCGATGCAGCCCCTTAAACTCCTTTCAGACGACTCCACCTTCCGCCCTTTACCTGGTGAGAGTGAGCGGCCCTTGGCTCCCCCGGCAGCTCACTTGTCCACCCTTGACCCAGCGCCCTTGACCGGGTGCTCCCACGACTTGGCCGCGTGGCGGCCCCGCACCCACACTGGCCTTGCCGGGGCTGCGGGGTCACTGAGGCTGCGGGGGTCACCGGGACGCCCACCCCTGCCCCCGGCCCGGCCCCATCGGCAGGCCGGGCCTGGGTCCAGGCGCTTTGTTTTGAGGTGTTTACTGATGGGAGCGGGGTGCAAGGTCCTAGAGCCTCTGAGAGCAAATTCTGCAGGAAGGCATCACCGTGCACAGCCTCCCATCCGCACAGGGCCTTTCAGAATGGAGGCAGGCTGCGCTCTCCATTAGGGTCCCAGAGAGGCTTTCTTTGTTAGGGACAAAAGAGAAATGCAAACTTTCAATTCTATTAACAATGGTAATTATAAGGAGGATTCTCCTACAGGGGCACAGTTGGTCCCAGATCACCTACAGGCTCAGAAAAAAACGCCTGGCTGCCTTCTCTCCCTGGCCTACCAGTGCAGGCCACTAGGTAAACCTTACTCCTCTGACCTGCTGGCAGATTCAGCCCTGTCTTGAGGCAGGACAGACCCAGAAGGCTTTCCCCTCACACTTGGCGGCCCACACTTCCTGAAAACCAAACATCTTTCTAAATAGCCTCGCTTTCCAAAAGCCCTCCTGACAGGTATGTGGGAAACAGACCTTATTTCAGTATTTCAGCTGAGGCAAACGGTGAACAAGTCACTCTCCACAATTCCAAGGTGAAAACCAGAGCCAAGCTCCCCAAATCTCTGGGCCGTGCCCTGTGAACTTGCAAAGGTAGACCACGTTCCAATACTACCACCACAACTCTGTGTTTTCCAAAAGCAATTCCCAGGCTAGAACCTGATTGCTACAAATAGAAAGGGTGCAAAAGAACCATTATTTGCATTCAGTCATGGAGTCAATAAGGTGGATTAAACTGGGACTAGCTTCCAACTGACTTTGTAAATGTGATGCTAAATGCTTCAGTTAAAAAAAAAAAAGATCACAATTTTTTTCCTCTCCCGGTTTGCCTTCTGCAATTCAACTTGATTAACGGAGATGGCCTTACCACCACCATAGCCACTTTGGCATGAGTGTCTAGAAATGATACCAGGAGTCAGAGGATAAATGAGAACTGCAATAACAGTGAAAAAGAATTTTCTTTTCTACGTGCTCCACCTGCCTTCCATCCTATGAACCCAAGCTTTGGCAGGGATCACGTTGGGGCTCGTGATCTATGGGATGTGGGGTCAGGTTCGTGGCTTTCTAGAGTTGCCCATTCCATGGATGTGGAAACCCAAGAGCAAGAGGTTAAATGACATTCTTAAAATAACTTACTTTGGAGGCAGTCAGCAGTTGGCCTCAGAATTCCTGACTCAGGGTCCTGCAAACTTTTGTCACACCTCAGACTCCTCTGTACTCGTTCTTTATATTTCTAAGGGCAGAAAATAAGATGGCTGCTGCTACCCACTCATTCTATTTTAGGGAATATTTCAGATTTTGTTCAGGAAATGGAAAGGAATCATAAACCAATGAGCTATGGAAATAAAAAAGTAAAAAACAGAAGGAGATAGTAGGGGACGACCCTCTCCTCGCTCCCACCAGTGGGACATTCTCTGCCAGAAAGAGATGCCTTAGATATATGCCTTATTCTAGAACTTGGCTTTTCATCGGGAACCAATTTCAATTACTACAGAAGTACCAGATCGAGCTCGAGTAGACAACAACCAGGTGTCCTCCTGAGTGCAAAAACCAGGCCAAAAAAGAACCAAAACCAAAGTTTATGCCAAAACAACCATTCCATGGCCATGCTGACCAACAGGGAAGACACTCACCCCATGTAATCACTGAGTGCTTGAAGTGTGGCAGGGCCACTGAAGATGTGCTGTGTATGTAAAATACACGATGGGTTTCAAAGTCTTCATACAAAATAAAAAGTAAAATAGCTCATTAATAATTTTATGTTGTCAGTGGGGTAAAGCCTCAGCCTTCCGCTCAGGTCATGATCTCAGGTCCTGGAATCGAGCCCTGCCTCGGGCTCTCTGCTCAGCAGGGAGCCTGCTTTCCCCTCTCTCTCTGCCTGCCTCTCTGCCTACTTGTGATCTCTCTCTCTGTCAAATAAATAAGTAAAAGCTTTAAAAATAATAATAATTTTTATGTTGATCCCATGTTGAAATAATTTAGCTCTTTGGATTTAAAAATAGACTTCTTAAAATTAATTTCACCTGTTTCTTTTTACTTTTTTTTAAAGGGGCCACTAGAAAACTCAAAGCATTAAATTTAAAATTACATATGTGTTTACTGAACAGCACTGTTCTTTGGGATGCCCCTCCTAGAGCTCTAGGACTGAAGGAGGGAGAGGCAGGTATGTTGCCTAGGAGTTTTTTTCCTCTCATACAGACAACCACAAACGCAGCAGAGTCAGGAAGCATTTTGGTGAGCCTCTAAAACCCCTGGATGGAGCTGGGAGAAAACCCAACCTGAAGAGACAGAGCCAAACTAATGAGAAGGGTGGTCAGCACTCTGCCATGTGGTTTTGGGAAAACAAAACAAAACAAAAACAAAAACAAAAAAACAGTAGTTGGCATATAGTGAGCAAACTCACTCAATTATATGCCTTATAGTATTGTGTGGTTTAGTGTCGCCCAACGACCCTACATAGTATGATTATCTTTACAGTGGAGGTGAGGAAATTGAAGCTCTGTTAAATCAAATAACTTATGAGTATTACACACCAAGCTAGGTAACGGAATCTAGGTTGGTTTTGCCTCAAAGTCCATGCTTTCTCTATCATACTCAATTACTGCTCAGAAAAGCATCCAATCTTTTTTTTTTTTTTTTTTTTGCTAATTCCTTCCTTTCCAGGAATGGGGCACCTGAAATTCCAGTGGCAGAAATTCATTCTTTTGATTTAAATTTATTCCAAAAAAATTCAGAGTAGGTATTGATCAAAGAAAACAAAAACTACAGTAGAACCCTGAACATGGAAAAGAGAGATCACTAACTGGAGAAAAAGGTTGAAAGAAATGGAAGGCTAAGTATGCGGAAGACAAATCTTACTTACAAATGTTTTCAGACTCAGGGAAACAGTGTGGCAATTCCTCAAAACACCAAGCACAGAGTACCATGTGACTCCTACGTATATACCCAGAGAAATACAAACAAACCTCCACACAAAATTCATATGCACATGCTCATTGCAGCAAAAACATACAAAACAAGCTAAATACTCCATCAACTGATGAATGGATAAACAAAATGTGGTATATCCTTATAATGGAATATTATTTGGCCCTAAAAAGGAATGGAGTATTGGGGCGCCTGGGTAGCCCAGTTGGTTAAGCAGGTGCCTTCAGCTCAGCTCAGGATCTCAGGGCCCAGGCATTGAGCTCCGCTCAGTGAGGAGCCCGCTTTTCCTTCTCCCTCTGCCCCTCCCCCCTACATACTCTCTCTCACTCTCAAATAAATAAAATCTTAAAAAAAAAAAAAAAAAGCAACAAAGTATTGATGCTGTGCTATAACATAAATGAACCTGAAAACATTATGCTCAGTGAAAGAAGCTAGTAACAAACCACATGTTACATGATTCCATTTATGTGAAATGTCCAGGATAGACAAATCCATAGAGACAGAGATCAACAATTACTAGGGGCTAGGCAAAGGGAGGAGTATGAACTGACTGGCTTTTTTGGGAAGTGAAAAAAAAAAATCTAAATTTAGGTTCTGATGGTTCTACAATTTTGTCAATCTACTAAACCACTGAACTGTACAGTTTAAATGAGTGAATTTCACGATATATGAAATACATTGCAAGAAAACTATCAGGGGCCCCGTCTGGCTCAGTCGGTAGAGCACACAACTCTTTATCTTGGGGTTGTGAGTCTGAGCGCTGTGTGGGACAAAGTTTACTTAAAAAAAAAAATAGGGCACCCGGGGGTCTCAGCCAGTTAAGTGTCTGTCTTCGGCTCAGGTCAGGATCCCATGGTCCTGAAATCGAACCCCACGTCACATTGGGCTCCCTGCTTAGTGGGGAGCCTGCCTCTCCCTCTCCCTCTGCCTCTGCTCCTGCTTATATGCACTCTCTCTCTCTTGATCTCTCCCAAATAAATAAAATCTTAAAAAAAACTATTAAAAAAGAATAAACCTCCTATGTATCAAGGCTGTCATTACAACAAAGATAAAATTTTTCTTAAGTAAGAAACATGGTAGGAAGTCAGGAAGAGGTGGGGTTGCCCTAAACTCACTCTGTGTTCCTCTTCTTACTTGGAAACTTTATAAACTAAATGGTTGGGTCTATGTGTTTTCAGAGGGAAAATATTTTTAACTATAATTACATAATATCTCCAGTTGCTGATGCTAAGAGAACACCATCCCTAACATAGGCAACTTTCGTTTTTCAGGTACTTGTTGTCTGGTTCGTGGATAATTAAAACGCTTTGTCTTTGTTTTTACCTATTTCTTTTTTGTCCCCCTTTTTTTTCCAACCTAGTCCCAGCCTTTTTGGCCAAATACAGCTAATTCTCACTTTAAGAGAACAGCAAGAGAAACAAAGGAAAGCAAATCTTAAATTCAGCAATTTTTGTCTCTTTTCAGCATAGAATCACAGAGTCTTGGAATTGGCTTGGTCTTTAGGGACCATCTGGTGCAAGCCTCTCGTTTTCATGTAAGAAAACAGGGCCAGAAATAATAAAAGCTAACAGTTATTGACTGCCTATGCCAGGCACTGTAATTTACATGTATTACCTCATTTAATCCTCCTGACGCCCCTCTAGGATAGGTAGCATTGTTACTGCCTTTTTACAGAAGAGGAAAATGAGGCACAGAGAGGTGTAGTAACTTGAATAAGGTCACAGAGCTCAAAAGTAGGAGAGGTGGGATACAATCCAGGCCGTGGGGCGTCAGAGGCCAAGTCCTCAACCACTACTATTAGAGTTTCTCCTAAAATTATTTAAGCAATTTGCCTACCATCTCACAACTCCTTAGTTAGGTAGTTCCTGAACTAGCAGAGGTACAAGGTGGCCACCCCAGTACCCGCTTAATGACAACAGTGTCAGTGCAAGATACAGTGGAATCTATGAGCTAAGCCCAAAAGGAGGATTTTCCCCCCGATTGCAATCTTGATCTCCCACCAATAATTGGAGAGATTGAAACACAGCTGTCACTGGTAAGAAGACCTTCCGGGAAGTCACTACTGACCTTATTCTGCCATAAAGGAAGATAGGTTTTATAAACTTATGACAGTCTATACCTGTACTTTTTTTTTTTTTCCTGGAAATCACTCTGCCAAGTTCTGAGAAGTGACATCTCTAAGATGCAGATAAAGCACAAGATTCAACCAGAGAATTCTCCCCATGAGAGACGACCAACCACCCATGATGCGATTACAGACTAGTGGATACACTGTTCCCTTGCCCTGAAAGAGTTAACACAGTGACATCCTATGGAATGGAACAGGATATGAGCCCTGACATAATTTATTATAGAAAATATAGCATCTTTTATTTGGATAGCCCAGGGAGCTCAAAGCACTTTGCAAACAACTCATTAATCCTCCACGTACTTTATTTATCAGTTATTGCATTCCTTAAGGCTCAGCACAGCGGCTCAGGTAAGGGGCAGGGCTGTAGCCGGAACCGTCCTATTCCTCTCACGAGCGGCAGCACAGAGGAACTGGGTGCGCTCGGGGTCACCCGAAAATGAATCGGAGCTGGCTCTGGGAGCTGGACCTCCGACACTACCTTGGTCATGTGGCTTTGGGGGTGATTTTTTTTTTTTTTTTTTACAGAAAAAGGGAAAGGAATGAAGTATATTTAGATTCACCTCACCATGTTCAAAACATAACAGCAGCCATGGAAAAGAGGTTTGAAATCAAAATTAAGGCTAAGTTTTCCTAAGGCATTTACGTTTCCTAAGGAACGTAAATTATGTCTCCAAAGAAGCTGGGGTTAGGCTTTCAGTGAAATGAAAACGCTTTCCTCTTTAAATATGTGCCGTCTTTAAGTTTGGGTTTGTTTGCTTGTTAGGGGTATGTCTGTGATTTTGCCAACCATACAACCCAAAGGTCGTGGACGTCAGTAGAATGCAGGGGCAAAGGCACATGGTGTCCGTGAATACACGGGCAGGCCAGCCCAACTGGGAACCCACAGCCTCACTCCCCCAGCTCCCAATACTCACTGTCCCTGGGTCCCAAGGCTCTCTGTATGTCCCTCTCCAAAACCCTCTCGCAGTTCCCTCAGTTTAACTTCAATCTTTCGTCCTCCCCAATCCTCCCCAGCATCCTGATTGTTAGAAGAAGTGACACCAAACTTCCAAAACACCCTTTCTAATAGGTTACGACCCCATTGTGCTTTGCACCCTCCTCCCCACCTCTCAAATGCCAGAATTTGTCTAACCCAGTCCTAAAGATGGATCACACAAAAGCCACTGGAGAGAAGGGATACTTCTCATCCGTCCTTGGGTGACGTGTCTATAGCTTACATCAAGACCAGGACTTCTGCCCAGCTCACTACTGTGTCCGAGTAAAGCTGGGTTGTAAGTTTCCTTCCCTCGTTCCCCCTTTATACACACACACACACCTACACACATTCACACACACAACGAAAGAGAGAAAAAAAAGACCTAACACTTGAACTCGCTGGTTGTCAAGAAAAAGTTTTTACATTTGCCGGCCACGGATGAACTTCTGTCATGTCACTCTCGCCACTTTGACCCCAAAAGGAATCTGAGCAGAGGCAGATCTAAATTGTCAAAAGTTATTTCACTCCTGCTCGGCTCAAGGCCTCATACCATCAGAATTATTCCCCTGCCCGTATACAGCCATGCACACACACACACACACACACACACACACACACACGCACACAAATTATTCTCCAATGTTGTAAAGAAGAGAGGAGCACCAGTCCCATAATATAATTGCTGTATTACAAAGAAGTGGCAGGCAAGAATAATAAGATAAGGTGTCAAAAGTGAAATACAGTAGTAGACTTAAAAAAAAAAAACCACAGTTCTCTGATGGGGGTGTTAATTGAACACAGAGAAAAAAGAAAGGAGAGAGAACAAAAGAGTGTTAAGGAAGTAAAAAAAAAAATAACAATTTTTTTAACCTCCTTCAGTGATTTGATTTAACTTCAGTGCAGATAACTCACAGAGGAAAATCGGCTGAAAATGCCATAGATAGCTATAATGTTCTAAAATTAAAAACTATTCACAACAATTACAGCTATTCATTGCTATCTATAAATATTCTCCTTAGTAAATGGCACCCAATATTTCTTGTGTGTTTTCCTCATTTTTAAACCTGCATGATTTTTGACACAAAAGTCAAAAAAAGAAAAAAGAAAGACTGGAAAATACAAGCAAGGGCTTTTTTTTTTTTTTTTTAAGATTTTATTTATTTATTTGACAGAGAGATCACAAGTAGGCAGAGAGCAGGCAGAGAGAGGGGGAAGCAGGCTCCCCGCTGAGCAGAGAGCCCAACGCGGGGCTCAATCCCAGGACCCTGAGACCATGACCTGAGCCGAAGGGAGAGGCTTTAACCCACTGAGCCACCCAGGCGCCCCAGCAAGGGCTTTTTTTTTAAAAATGCAGTGTTTGCCTTTTTTTTTCCTCCTTCTCCTCCATCCCATCAACTCCGCTACCAACACACACACACACACACACACACACACACACACACACACACGCAAAACTCAGCCAATCGCTAATTTGTCAGAAGACAAGGAATGATTCCTAAAAAAACAAAAGAAAATAAGATATTGAGGGGCCCAAAACTCTACATTAAATTCCTCTGTTCCCAGAAGTAGAGAGCCGATAAAAGCCCCTTCTGAAGTACACATTACTGTGGGTCTGGACAAGGTTTTCCCTGTTGTTTGAGATTGGCCGCACGAGCATTTTGCAAGCATTCTTTTTTCCTAGCATTTATTTCAAAAAAGCAAAAGGGTATCAAAATAAAAACTCACCCACACTCTGAAGCAAGAAGACACATGGTGCTTTTTTTTTTTTTTAATATCCTCACAGTAATTTCTGACTTAAATACCCATCAATCAACTGTAATTTAGACGCTGCTGCCTACTTTGGGTGTTGTGCGCATGTGTTTCTTTCAAGTTCCAAAAGGTTGGTAAGACCGTCTTTGCCAGCGTTCCTACCAATTTCTGAGTTTTCCAACTGAAATCAGTAACAAAAGCAAAAAAAGTAAAAGCAGCAAATGAAGGCCACTGCCATGCTCCTCCGAGAGTCCCCTCTTACTGACATAAAGACCTAGGTGAGCCAAACGTGTCAACTTGCCGTGAGAATATAAACCAGCAAACAAGCCCACCCGACATCAGGAAACCTCTATGGTGCCGGAGTTGGCAGCGTGAGAATACCCACCCGTTCAAGGCAAGGGGGCTTGGAAATAACAATAGGAAAAGTCCCATAACAATGAAGGAATGCCTAGAAACTGACCATCCAACAGACCTGGTTCCCAGCTCTGTCGCAAGAGGGGTAAAAAAAAAAAAAAAAAAGGCTCGTGCAACTTTACACTTTATGTGTCTCCGACACATCGACTGCAAGGAAGATACGCTGGCACAGGGACTGGGAGTTGGGCAAATCCCGAGGAACAGAGTAATCATGCTTTAGAATCAAAGGCTTCTGCTCCACACACCCGCCGTCCGTCCCCTACCTTTAACATAAAACACTCGACATTCCAGCAGACGGTTTCTCCTTCCCCTCACTCCTTCTAAGGTACAAGTGGAAGGAAAACAAGGAAGAAGGCCCTTTTTTCTTTTCTTTTTTCTTTTTTTAACTTTCACCCATGGGTGCTCTCTTAACCCAAAACCCTCTGTGTGTGTGTGTGTGTGTGTGCGCGCGCGCGCACGCGAACATAGATTTCCCCTTTAACACAGGCAGGGATCCTTGCCATTTTCAATTTCCAGGACTTGATCAACTATGTTTTAAATGTATGACTGTAAAGACAACACACTGAACCTTAACTTAGATTTTTTTTAAGTCTCCAGACATTAATTCATTAAATGCCAGAAAATTTTTAAAAACAAAATACACAAGCCAAAGATAAATTACACCTTTCAAGCGTGATTTTGACCAATACCACTGCTTCCTATCACTGTAGTTCAGCCAATATGAAGAAGGAACAAACTCTTTAACACCGGAACCGGATCTCTATTCACACCCACCCACTTTGATCTACTGCCTTAGTAGGTTTTAATTAGGAGACCAGAATTAAACACATTGGCCACAATATACATTCAACTGCCCTGATGGGCTTCCTTTCAATAAAAATCTGATAAATTGTCTTCAAAAATAGAGTCATCTTAGCCTGGTTTATCAAATATGCGTTTACATCTTGATTTCTAGATTTCATGACTCAAAGATAGGCAGGAAAACACGGTCGATTAGAGACAAATTTCAACAAACCAAATACTCAAAGTAAATAAGCATCGGAGATCAAAAGAGAAAACGAGAAGGAAGAAAAAAAGGAGAGAAGAAACAAATAGACATGCACTTAGGCTTCCTGCTCTGGCTAATAGAAAACAAACAAACTAAAAAGTGTGACAAACTGGAAAAGCTCTTTGATATTTGTATGCACCATTCATCCATCTTTTAAAAGGTGTTTCACAGCTAAAATAATGTAATTAACAGCTTTGCAGTAAGGTTAGGCTCTGGCAAGGCAACCTGGAAGTCTTGAAGGTCTGAACATCACTGCTTAAGTGCTTTGTCTAGAATGTTATGCACAACACAAATAACATTCAACAAAGGAGCTGCTGACTAATTTCACATAGATTTCAAGACCCAAGTAATTACACATTCATCAGTGGCCACATCTTGAAACTATTTATTTTTTAAAAGACAAACACAGAGAGCTTTCAAAAAGAAAGCCACCCTGTGTGCCCTCCCCCCCCCTTTTCTTATGTGTAACTATCAATGTATATCAACCGGGCATGCAATCATATTTATTGTCACTTTCATTCATGTCATGCCCTTGCTTATATGGTTTAGATATGAATTATTGACTGTTACACTCCTTATTGTAAAAAATAAATAAATAAATAGGATGGCAGGTACTTTGCACAGCTCTGAAGCGAGCGAGCAAGTCAGAGGCCGGCAGAAGCTCCCGCTTTATATAACCACCCCTCGTTCCTCATCTTTATGCCCTAGTTTCAGATTGCCTTCTCAACTCTTTCTTTTTACAAGGGAGAGATGCACCCACTTTGGAAAATGAAGGCTTAACCCAGACAAACACAAGGATGTGGCTAAATGTCCTTCCCAGAGCATCTGTTGTTTAAGAACACCTCTGATTGATGATTGCTATTTTTTAATTGTTGCTTTAAAATTTAAATGCCCTCCTGGGACTGTGTTATAAGTGTGTGAGTCCACGATATGAGGTCTAGAAAGTAGAAAAAACAACAGAATGAGGGATCTCGTGGCATGATATTCCCCTCAACCCAACGCTTCCCCCTGCTATTAAAATCACAGGGCACTCAGATACGGGGTAACCTGCCGTTGTATGGCCCTTTCCACAAAGGTATTTGACAACACTGCTGAGAATCTTTAGCCTGCTGCTTGGTACAATCACAAGGAAAAAAGGAAAGGAAACTTTAAACAGTGTAGCCCCCATGCGCAACTCTAAAAAAAACAAGGGTTTTCAATATGAGCCAAAAATATTTTCCTCCAAGAAACAGACTTTTACTTTCATATTTTTCCCCCAAAGGCACACATCATTCCACAAATTTCCCTTCAGAACCTCTCTTTGAGCCCCAATTTCAAAGAGGCTGGTAACAGAATCAAGGAAAATAAACCAGTCATGCCTGATAATAACTGTCAAAGAAACTTGGTGCTTTTTCCAGGAAGCAGAGCTACTAGGATTTCCTATTGGAATCTGCGATCAATCTTGACAGCACTTTTATGCTGAAATTTTAATATTTAAATAATGGGTTTGTCATTGCTGGGTAAGTGAGTCAACTGGCCAAAGAAAATGCTTAAATGTTGGAATCTCAGTCCTACCTGTTTTTTCTTTGATTTCACACAACACATTAAACAAGGCAGGCTTCATTCTGTGGCAGTTTAAAGCATGTTTTCTGCAAGAAAGAAACAACAACATAATAGCTTTAGGTGGACTTTCAAGATCAAACTGCAGATAATGCACAGGGGGAAAATCTGAACATTTAGCCAAAATTATATCCCAAGCATAACTCTGTGGCATGCTTCAACTGTTTTATGACTTAATATACAGAGTCCCGCCATAGAAAAAGAAATAATGTTAATTAGCAGGGAGAGAGTAGGCATTTAACTACAGAACAGAACTAACCTAAATTATGCCCATTTAGGCGGAGTTAGGTTTTTTGGTTTGTTTGTTTTTTTTTAAGTAGTTCCATCAAAGTGGAATTCTTAAACCAATAATCCTATCAAGGGCAATGAATACGGCAAAGCCAAAAGCATGGACTAACAGTTTCCTATAACCTATGCGTCCACCACAGCCTAGGAGCTGTCTGCCTCTCGGTCTGTGTGTGTGTTTTCAAATTTAATTCATCCATGTGTTCGAATTCATTCCGCAGATGCCCCTGTATTCTCATAAACACAAGATGCTTGAAAGGTCTTCTGAGTAGAACTGTCAATTTATAAAATTTCAGTCCCCAAGTTAAAGAGTATGGAAATGCATTGCCAGGGGGCAAACATACCCATATGGGGAATAAATTCATTTCTCTGTGTTCACATTACGCCTCTCGTGCACACACCGCTTATTTGCAGGTGTTGAAATTCAATTATTTACAATTAGGACCTTGCACCCACTGGGGAAAAAATAAATACAATTCTGCCTTTTAGATTAGTGATTTACCTGGTTCTTGTGTGGGTTTGTATTCAGAATGCACTTGAACCAAACAATACCTTTCCCTTGATTTTACTATGGAAGCACTTAGCAGAAGGATATTGTTTTGGAAACAAAATCCTGATCATATCAGCTATCATGGAAGGGAATTCTGTTTACAAACTGAAATTAATGTGTAAAGACAAATGGAAACCCCTGGCATACCAGACACATGCAATTCTTTTTTAATTCTTGTGAAAGTTAAAAAAAAAAAAAAAAATAGACATATCCCCATGAAGAATAGTAACCAGAAGTCTGCTCTGTATACTACTGTACATCAGGGGAATAAACTCAAAAATTCGAGAGTATCAAAATAAACACATGCATTGTATCTAAAACATGAACGGTTTACTTTGTAAATAATAAATGTACATGAGAAAGATATGGCTAAGGAAAGGAAAAAGAGATTCAGTGTTTGCTAAGTAGAGTTACATTGTTTAACCAAAAAGAAAGCTTAGTGGTGATTTGAGTTCTCCTGTGGGGTGAGAAAAAAGGTGGAAAATACTTCACTGTTTCTAAGACCCCTTTTGGGGAGTTTTAGAATAGTTTTCATTAATTGTATTCTTACATACAGGCCCAAATGGAAAAACAAACAAAAGCAACAACAACAAAAAAGCCCCACACGGCTTCCCAGAAATACTGCATTTCCACAGCACAGCAATGGGGTTATGGAGGGAAAACAGATTTCCCTCTCCCCAAATTGTGTCTGATCTCTCTCAGCATCTAGGCCACTGTAAGGGGGGACCCGCCAAGCCACGGCTGTCCTCAGTTGTACAAAAAGGAATACGACTCAACATGAGAAAAGTGGTGAGTCTCCGGCCTTCCCGGGTCGGTCCCTTCCGCTTCACAAACTTGTTATTAAGCCAGTTTACTGGTATGTCTCAGTTTATTTTTCTGGAACAATGCAATGGAGAAATCTGTTCTAATTCAAAAAGAGATAGCCAGTGGGAAATCTTCCACTTTACGATAATTATGAGCTTCTCTTCAGATGATACAATTCAAAAAGAGCACCGATTCATTTCTGAAAACTTTCCCCCATTTAAGAAAATCAAGAATAGTTCCAGTCTTCAAACATTTCTAAGTTTTCCAGCCCACGGAAACCTCAATACTTCTGAGTTTACATGTTTCATGTGCTTGCTGCCAAAATAAGGGTGTAATTCATAACGTCCATGCTTTGAACTGCTTCTCATTTTCTCAACTCAAATTCCTTATTTCCATAGAGCAAAAATACATATAATGATGTCTCTTCCACATAACTAAGTCATTTGGGGCATAAGAATTGTGCCCATGTTAAAAAAAAAAACCTACTTCTGAGATTTAACAAAGAGGGGTAATTAACTGTAAAGACATATGTGGTCATTAGATTTTTTAAATTCTTCCTTTTGAGATGGGCCTTGGGCAAGCTGTTAGTGGGTTGCCACTAACTCTACATTTTATTCTGAAAGAGAATTTACTGCGAAATCCTAGAGTGGCGAACTGTATAGTGGGCAATGGATTAAGTTGAGAAGCTACACAGCTTATTATGGTTCCTTAATAAAGATCTTCCAGTCCTATAGTACTGAAATACATAAAATTCCCACAAGCCTTCATTTCTATTTACTTGCATTCTAACCGGTCCTGAAAGAAGCATGGGGGAGAAAGCACGCTTGATTTTTGTTCCCCCCACCCCTTTTTAAAGGACCATACATTCTGTGCCACGGAAGGCTGGTAAACTGACTCAAATTAAGAGACAATAAAGTTAAACTGAATATCTGAGTCACCCAAAACTAACAAATGTGCCCCAAAGCAGAATTATGCTTTCCTGCTTTCCATTAGCTTCTTTTGAAACAAAATCAAATGAATGCAAAATATCTTTTGGAGAGCTGACAAGTACTGACAAAGAATTAATCTGCTTTTTTTTTTTAAGGGGGCAGAAAGGGGAAAAGATAAAAATTAATTTTGGAGGAATTAGTGAGAATTTGAGGAATTAGTGAGAAGTCACTGAATTTGCAAATGAAAGTGTTAGTGGGACATTTTATTTTGTAATGTTACTGAGTCCCTCAACAAGAAGGCATGGAATGCTGTTCAAAACTTGACAATTCTGCTCTGATACTTTTTTAAAGCAGTAAAAAGTGCCGAGGGCCGCTTTTGGATCGGTTGGCAGTATTTTCGGCGTGCCTGAGTGTTTGTGTGGATATATATGAATATCTCTATATTCACACACACACACACACACACACACACACACACACACACACACACACACACAGAGCCACATCTCGGCATGGGCGATTACACTTTCGATAACAACGCTCCTTCCAATTTTACTCCTCCGCCATGGAGTTGCTCGTCAAAATGGAAAAAGAAATAACATTTAAAAAGAAAGCGCTGTGCTGATTCGGTTCCCATTGTCTCCCCCTGCGAGAGGGAGAAAAACAAAAAACCCCAAGAAAGGAAAAGAAAAGCCTCCATCTCACCTGGCCTGCGCCTCATCCAAACTCTGGTCTGTGATGGTCATAATTTGCTGTAAAATGTCTCCAATGTCCTGCTTCCTCCCGCCCTCCCCCTCGGTCCCTCCGGCCCCGTCCTGCAAGTGCTGGGACAGGCCGGGGTGTCCGGCCATCCCGACCCCAGCATGGGAATGCATCAGCCTGGGCTGCTCGTCCATCTCCAAAGGCAACGGCAGCCCCCGGCTCTTCCTCTTCTGCTCCTCGGCTCGGCTCCTGGGCAGCACCAAGGCTTTTTATCCTTCAAGCTGGCTTCAGATCCTTTTCAGGATAAACAGGGAAGGGGGAAAAAAAGAAGACCAAAAGAAAAAAAAAATCCCTTTGCCTCTTTTAGAGGCTGGTGGGAGGATGGGGAGTGGGGAGGGGGAGGGGGGCGTGAAGGGGTTGCGGGGTGAGGGTGGGGATAAGGGCTGGTGGGGAAGGGTGTTGACTCCAAAAAGCAAGAAAAATAAACCACCTTCCCACTTGACGAAAAGAAATCAGAGCTGGCTTTTGGTTTTTCAGTCCGGTCTCCTTTGCAAGGCAGAAATGGGCTCCCGGCGCTTAAATCTGTGGCTTAATCCTTTTGCAAATATGCATTGATCGGGAGAAAGGAGAGGAAGGCAGGGGGATTGCAATGCAAACTTTCCCCCCCACCCCCCGCTGCCCCCCACCCCCACTCCGGGCCAGAGTGATCTCAAAGGGGGTGGGCTGTTGCAAAAGCCTGATCTCCCCCGGCCGCGGCGGCAGGCAGGCAGAGCACAGGCTCTCTCCTCCTCCGTGTCTCTGCAAACTCCGGCAGCCCCGTCAGCCTCCTGCTTTTGTTTAGCTCAGGCTCAGGACTCCAGAAACACATACAGAAAAACCACAGCCTGCGAGGAGGAGGAGGAGGAGGAGGTGGAGAAGGAGGAGGAGGAGGAGGACGAGGAGGAGGAGGAGGAGGAGGAGGAGGACGCGAAGGAGGAGAGGGGAGGGGGCGGGGAAGCCGGGAGGCGGGGGAGAGAAGGAGGGAGGAGGGCGCGAGGGCCCCGCCCCCCTGTCCTGATTGGCCGTCGGAGAGAAGACGGGCCCTCCTCTCCCTGCTCGCCTCCCTGCGCCTCCTCCTCGGCCTCCTTCGGCTCCTCCTCGCCCGGCGCCCTGTCAATCAGAGTTCAGAGGTGGGCCGGGAAGGAGGCCGGGCCAGTGCCAAATCTCCAGTCCTTAAAGGTGCAATGGCACCGGAGTTCCGGCTCAGTTAATGCCCAGTCCTGTCGCCTGCCTCGCTTAGCTGCCGTCCTTGAGAAAAATGTGGCTCCACTTCAGTGCAAATGTATAATATTTACAGACGAGAACACAGACGGTGTGAGTCTACCCCCCACCCCTGTTTTCTTTTGCTGCAACATTGCAATTGGAAAAGTGGATCCTTGTAAATCTTTAGACCTCAGGGAAACTGTTGAGAGCATAAGTCTGTCAGCACGAGGTAGTTACGAAGCACAATCGCGCTGCTAATATAACTAACAATGATCCCTAATAAACGGCAAATGTAATAATAGATTTTTTTTAAAAATCACAGCAGAGTTAAAAGTAATACTGAACTGTGACATTTTGGTTGCATGAAAACTAAATTATGAACTATGAAACAAAATAATGTTGAAGAAAAAAAGAAGATTAATAAATAAGTCCACCAAATGAGTCTAATTCAACATATCTCCCCCTTCCCCCTGGGGGAAATTAGTTATTTGGCTTAAATACTTAATAAAGAAATGCATTATCACAGTCTGGTTCTAGTTTTTAATATAGTTTAATAAGCATTATTAACTGGAATAAGAAACGAACTGACGTTTATTGAATGCCTACTATGCACCAAGTAATTTACATGACTTATTTTATTTAATCCCCAAGACATCTCTGTAAGCTATGGATTATGATTTTCAGTTTACAGAGAGGGAGCTCAGAAAGGTTACGTAACTTGTCCAAGGTCCCACAGTTTTTAAGTGTCGAAGCTGGAATCCAAACCTAAGCGTGGCTCTCTACAAAAACCCGGTGTTTCTACTATGCAACCTACCTGGGTCCAATGGAAAGGGGTGAATCATGTAAAAATTAGCTGTGTATGCTTTGTCCCTGTTGTTTGTAAAGAGACTTAAAGTGCTTTAAAGGATACATAGTCGGACAAAATGACTCAAATTGCAAAATGGGTAGGAAAGAATGAAAAAAGATTTAAATAGAATGGAGGGGGGACTAATAAGAACCTCCCAGCTTAAGTTCAATACTATACTCCCAGGAAGATCACAAATTTGCCGCCCATCTTTTCATCAGGCGAGGCAAGAGGAGAGATCTGACTGGCTATGCAGTTACGTTGGGAAAAAGATAAAAGGGTAGCTGAATTACTTAGGAAAAGCCCAGAATATGATGAAATATAAACTGTTCTAATGTGTAGCCAGCCCACTTCCCAGATGGCAGTATAGCCAAAGGAAATGTGTTGAACCCTCGCAAACCTCAGTTTATCCAATCTGCAAAATGGAAGGCAACTTTGCCAGGGGCTTTGAGATCCTCAAATAAAATGTTATTCTTTTCATCCCTCCAACCTCCTTCCCAACCATTATCAAAAACAAGTTTGGCAACATAAGGAGCACTTATGAAAGGATTTCAAAGCAGTTCTTAACAAGCTACTTGGCACTTATTGGCATGAGGGCATGCAGTAAAGTGTATTAATGGTAATTATGATGCCATTACTTAATAACAATTGTTTTATTCATAGTCATACCCTGACTTATAAACTGGTTTTTTAAATCAACACCAATAAAAAGTTGAGCACAAAATGATATCCTTAGACTGTATGTCAATCACAGTGAGTATCCCTTAAAATGATGAAATGATCCCATCTTCAAACATGAAAAGAAGTCAGCCCAGGTCTTAGATGAAATCAGTATGTGAGCAAGTGATTTTAACAGGAAATCTAATAAAATTTCACCAGACAACATATTGGAAAAGGTATCATTGATACCAGAAGGTCATTGTCATCTAGGAACATTCCTTTTGCGGTGATAAAAATGTTCTAAAATTACATACGGGTAATGATAGCTCCATTTTGGGGATATACTAAAAACCAGAATTTTTTTTATACAGAGAATTGTACCCTTTGTAAGTGTGAATTTTATGGTAATGTGAATTATAGCTCAATAAAGCTTTTTTTTTAAATAAAAAAATTAGGAAAGTGAGAAATGTCCATAATAATAATATTAATGATACTATTTATTGAGTGCTCAGGGTGCCGGAATGGCTCAGTCCATAGAGGGAGCAATTCTTGATCTTGGGGTCATAAGTTTGAGTCCCACATTGAGTGCAGAGATTACTTAAAAATAAAATCTGTAACAAAAACCTGCATTGAGTGCTTTAGCATGATAGCAGCATGCGTTTGAACTGAGCAGATCCATTTATATGTGGATTTTCTTAATAAATATAGTACAGTTAAGTAAATAAATAAATATAGTACTGTAAATGTATTTTCTCTTAGGATTTTCTTTTTTAAAGACTGATTGATTGAATTAGTAGAAAGACAGAGAGAGCACGCAGAGGGGGTATGAGGTATAGGGGGAGAGGGAGAGGGAAAGAAAAAATTTCCAGCAGACTCCTCACTGAGCATGAAGTCGGCTTCATCCCACCACCCTGAGATCATGACCTCAGCCAAAATCAAGAGTCAGATGCTTAACCAATGAGCCACCCAGGCGCCCCTTACTTATGATTTTCTTAATAACCTTTTCATTTCTCTAGCATACTTTATTATAAGACTACATATATGATACATATATACCTATACAAAATAATGTGTTAATCAACTCTTATGTTATTGATAAGGCTTCTGGTCAACAGTAGGGTATTAGTAGTAAAATTTGGGGGAAGCCAAAAGTTATACATGGATTTTCAACTGCACAGGGCATTGGCATCCCAACCCCCATGTGTTCAAAGGTCAACAGTATATTCAACATACTTTACTAATTTAATCATCACAACTGTCTCATCTCAATACCTGTGCTTTTAATTATTACTCTATAGTGTTGCCAAAATATATTTCAATATATATTTAATGTTATAGATGAGATACCATGTCCTAGTAGCCTGTGAGGGATGAGCAGCAGGGCAGCCCAATCACAATGATTAGAAGAAAGTTTTGAGTGATAAGTAAAAGTATAGGTATTGAGGTCGGACCCTTGGGGTGATTAAATTAATAAAGTATGTTAAATATACCGTTGGTCCTTGAACAACTGGCCAGGTTAGGGGTCCTGCTTTCCACATAGTCAAAAATCTGCATATAACTTTTGACTCCCCCAAAACTTAAGTACTAACAGCCTACTGTTGCCCAACACCAAATTTTTGGAGAAGAGAATATACAATAAGTAGGAGGAATTAGGAAAGTATCAGAAGCAAAGGAAAGAAGAGGCAATTATGAGGAACGTTTTCAAGGAAGAGCCAATAGAACTTGATAATTGATTTTATGTGGATTGGGGAAGGGATAAAGACATGTTTTCCAGCTTATGTGGGAAGAATGAAATGGTGTTAACAGAATGGTAATTCTAACTATAGATACAATTTGTTGTGTGCTGATGGTGCTTCAGCCACTGTATGAACATGACCACTTAATTTTAGTGATGGAGCCCTTCATTGTAACAACTTTGTGAGATTATAATCTCTGTTTTGCAGATGAAGAAACCAAGGTTCCTGGAAGTTGAATTACTTCAAGAAGTATGGATCTGAAAACTTATTTGAAATGCATAACAGAGATTAAAGGAAGTTAAGAGGAAACACTACCATAGGTGAAATAGAAAAAATTAGAATCTTCTAATCTCATTAAGGAACTTCTAGAAGTGGATTCTGAGGAGAGATTTACACGCCTTATGTGTTGGGACAAAGGATGGATAATGCTTTTGTGTACCTTCCATATCTCAGTGGTTCTTCACTTGTAATAGATATTTTTTAACACCTCTTTGTTCAAAGAGTGAAGGATGCTAGTCATCATGCTGTATTTCTTCAGAATAATACCAGAAGTCCACTGAATCATGTTTCAGGAACGTGAGCCATTATCAGATTCGGCCACTTAGCATAGTTATTCTCAATGCAATCTTATTCTAATGTTTACGAAGTCATCACACCATGTTTACCTGTGTGTCAAGATTTCGTTTACTCCGAGGATTTTCTTTCAGATTTCATTAGATACCCACTGGTACATGTTCTCATCTTCCTTAAGGGACAAAGAGCAGAGTGCAAGGAGTCCGGTTCATTCCCCAGCAAACCACATGGAAAGAGATAGGCTCCCGGCATGGTCCCAGAAAGAAATTCACTACCATGTGGTCTTACATTATCTAAGCAGACACTCATCTACTATCTCTATGATTACATTTGAATTGACCTCTAGGTTTCTGTAACTCTTCTGCTTATGTGGGAACAGAAATCGTCCTCCGCCCAAGAGTTCACAACCCCAGGCAGTCGATGGCCCCAATTCCTCCATCCAAGGACTCTTGACTTTATTTTTCACATCTTCTCTCAGCCTCGTTCCTTGCTTTTCTTCAACTTTACCACTTCCCTCTCTACCTCCATTCCTCTTGCTCCTCCCCTCCTTTCACCTGCCCTCCTCGATCCAGCTCATCCTGCTCACAGAGATCCTTCCTTCCCAGCTCAGTCCTGTTTCCTTGCCTTACTGGGCAGGCCCTGAAGCAGCATGGGACCCCCACCCTGCCTGGGGCCCTGCAGTCATATTTCAGAGCAGAGAGAGCGTACAGGAGGGATTCTTAACCAATGATCCATTAAGGAGGTTCAGGAGTTCCATGAACCCTTGGAAATTATATACAAAAGTTGGTGGTATGCACTACCTGACATATTTTTGGAGCAGAGTCCATTGTGTTTGTCAGAGCCCCCAGGGGCTTCAAAACCCAAAAAAGGTAACGGCTACTAGCCTTGGATTATCAAGTAGAATAAATGGTACTTTACGTTAAAGTAACCTTTTTTTTTTAACTTTACTTTAAAGTAAACCTTACCCTGCATTGGTCTGGAGAAACCAGGTGGCTCTTAGCAGAGGAGATTTTGTAGGAAATATCTACCTCTATTTCCAAATTGGAGGAAGCTACCAGATTGTCGACAGCCCATGAGCACTATTGAATGATTGTCAATCTAATTGCAAAGTCAAGGTTAGGGAGCTGCAGGTACCGACCCTTGAAAGCAAATCAAAAGGAAAGGATGAGAACCTGTGTTGGAACGTTGACGCTGCTGCCTGGTTGAAAGCACTGGGAATACAATGGTAATCAGACAAAATAGATTCCCTGAATTCATTGAGTTCTAGTGTAAGAGACAAACAAGCAAGTAAACACATGAGCTCAGAGCCTCATAAATGCTATGAATGAAAGAAAGCAGGGTCATGTAACATGGTATTGGTGGGAGGCAGGCAACATTAAATAGGCTGGTCAGACAAGAGCTTACTCAGAAGCTGAGATGGGGGATAATTTTGAGTGACGGCAAGCCAGATATGGGCAGGTGCTGGGAAGGAGCACGGGGTCGGGTGGCTGTAGTATAGGAAGGAGGAAATAACAAATGCAAAGGGCTTCAGCTTGGATTTGAACTCTAAGGAAAGAAAATCAGAGAGACGGGAGCATAATAAGCAAGAGAAAAAGTATACAATGATGAAATGAGAGCAGGAAGCAGAGACCCGAGAATGCATGGAATTTCCGGTCATGGTAAGGACTTGGGGTTTTACAGTAGGTGCATTTGAAATCCACTGGGACATGCTAAGCAGGGGAGTGATGATGAACATTTATTCAACAAAGACTTTTTGACAACCTACTGTGTGCTAGGCATTTCCTAGTCACTAGTGTATATGCCAGGCTTGGCCTCCAGAGTCATGGAACTTACTTTCTAGTGAAACAAGTAGATGAACGCAGTAACGGAGCAAAAAATTCTGTAAAGAAGACAAAGTTGAAAGGAATGGCAGAAAGTGACCCATGAGCCACCTTCCATTGAGTAGAGGAGAAATGGCCAATACAGTGGCCCCACCAGAGGAACAAATCTGCCTACGATGTTTGAGAGACAGGAATGAAAGACAGTGTGGCAAGATGAGGAAAGTGGCACAAAACTCAGGTTAAAAAAAAAAAAAGTAGCTAAGGTTTAGATCAACCAAATGAGAAGGCATTGGAAGGTTTTATACTCAATGTCTTCACCTGTTTGAACTGCTATAGCAAATACCATAAATGGGGTGACTTCTAAAAAAACAGAGATTTTTTTCTCTCAGTCCTGGAGCTGGAAGTTCAAGGCACCAGCAGAGCCTGTGCCTGGTTGAGCACTTGCTTCCTGGTTTATAGACAGCCGTCCTCTCATTGTATCTCCACCTGGCAGAAGGGGTGAGGGGGCTCTGCTGGGTCTTCTGTAAGAACACACATCTCGTTCATGAGAGTTCCATGTTCGTGACCTAAGCACCTCCTAAGGCTCCATGTTCAAATCCCATCACATCGAGCATTTGGTTTCAACATCTGAATTTTAGAGGAATACAAACATTCAGTCTTAGCCGTGGAGAACAGCAGCATATGACTTTTACTCTAGACGTATAATTGGCCTCAGGGCAGAGAATGGATTGCCAGGCAGGGGTGGGGATGGGCCGAAGCTGTGTGAGGAAGCATTGTGGTAGCTCAGGCCAGAAATGACAGTACCTCAGACGGGTTCCATAGCACCAGACGCAGTCAGAATGATTAGATTTGGGATTTTTTTTTTTTTTTTTTTTTAGATTTGGGACCTTTTTTTGTAGGTAAAATCAATAGGACTCACTAGAGTCTGGGATGTGGAAGGGAGAGGAGGACAAGGAATTAAACTTAGTTCTGGATTTTGCTTTGACTGACTAAATAAATGGTATGCCACTTACTGTGGTGGGGAAGACATCCCCTAGGAGGTAAGTAGGATCGTTCCCATTTTACAGATGAGGAAACTAAGTTCCAACAAATATAATTCCAGAACATATGTTTTATCTACCATGGCATCTTTGCCGGGAGTATGGATTACTCAGGTTTGACTGATTGATCGATCAATCATTTGATCAATTGGTCAATCAATCATTGGTTGATCAATCAATATTGGAAATTGATCATTTCCAAATGATCAATCAATCAAATGACTGATCATTTGGAAAAAAGAACATTTATGGCAAATCAGGCAAGGAGTCTCACAGTGTATATATATATATAATTTATGTGTGTACGCCTGTGTGTGTGTGTGTTCTTTTTTTTTTTTTTTAAGATTTTATTTATTTATTTCACAGAGAGAGAGAGATCACAAGTAGGCGGGGGTTGGGGGGGGGAAGCAGGCACCCTGCTGAGCAGAGAGCCCGATGCGGACTCTGAGATCATGACCTGAGCCACCCAGGTGCTGTGTGTGTGTGTGTGTGTGTGTGTGTGTGTGTGTGTGTGTGTGTGTGTGTGTGTGTGTGTTTCTAGCAATCCTGCGGAGGTAGGTGCAGAAGCAACTTCCTTATTTTTTATCCCTGCCTTGATGTCCTCCATCTCTGAAAGTGGAGGATAGTGGAGAAATCAGAAGAATCAATCTAAAGCCTCATTTTCAGAACTTTTAAGATTCAGATTAGGTTGGAATTAGATCATGATGAATGTTTTAATTCTTACTCTTCCTCTTGGGTAGTTTCTCCCAATATCATCTCATTTTTCCTTCTGTCCTTCCCTGCCATGGCAGCCACTAATGATACCATGCTTTCCTCCAGAGTTCCTGAATCTCACAACCCTTCTAGATAGTGATTGAGTCACCTGCTTACATATTTTCTCTTTTCCATCCTCCAAATCAAACTTTCTTTTGCTTGAGGTTATTCCCATTCCCATTTGACTAAAGCAGTTTAGAGTACAAATCAAATATAAGTGGAAACCCTGACATAATTGTAGAGGCCCCAAAAGGAAACTTTATTTTATGAACCTTTTTTTTATGATTTTATTTATTTATTTGAGAGAGAGAGAGAGAGAGCACAGAGGGAGAATGAGAGGGAGAAGCAGACTCCCCACTGAGCAGGGAGCCAGATGTAGAACTCGATCCCAGGACCCCAAGAGCTGAAGGCGGATGCTTAACCAACGGAGTCACCCAGGCATCCCTATCTTACAGAATCTTAATTGTCAATGTATCAATTATCTATTGTTGTGTATGAAATCATCCCAAAATTAGTGGCTTCAAATCAGAAAATCAGAACCTTTTTTTTTTTTTTTAACCATAACCATTCCTATTGTTTACACATTTACATATGGGCTGGGTCATGCTTGGCCAAATTTAGCTGGACTTATTAAGACAGTTGGAGGTTGGCTGGGACCAACCTGGTCTAAGAGAGCCTCCTTGTAATACCTGACAGTTGCCTAGCTATGGTCTGGGATGACAATAGCAGTCAGGTCTTGAGTTTTTGGGTTTTTTTTAAATTTTATTCAATTTATTTATTTGAGAGAGAGAGAGAGAAAGACATCACGAGCCAAGGGGTGGGGGCAGAGGGAGAGGGAGAAGCAGACCCACTGTTGGGGAGCCCCTGGACGGCCCTGGGATCATGACCTGAGTCGAAGGCAGACGCTTAACCAGCTGAACCACCCAGATGCCCCAGGTCTTGCATTTCTTGTCATCCATTGGCCTAGCTCAGACTTGCTCATGTCATAGAGACAGGGTTCCAAGAGAGAAAGTGAAAGTACAGCATGTCTTGAGGCCTGAGCTTGGAACCAGCAGACATGCACAGTGTTCTATTAACCATAGCAAATCCCAAGTCCAGCCCAGGTTCAAGGGTTGGAGAATTGGCCCTCCCTGCACGATGTCTTGATGGTCTTGCTGCAAAGTCACATCGCAAAGGGAGAGGTGAAGGATCAGAAATATTTTTAGAGTGAAAAATTAGAATGGATCCTTGACCTGGGGCATCTTAATTGTCTATACAAACCCTAAGTGTCCTTCACTCCTTCTCTTGTCACTCGGTAGATAAAACTTAGCCTACCTTCTGATTGGCCTGGTAATACTGATGCAGGCTACTCTACACGCTTCAAATCGAGCCTTTGTGGATCAGCATTTTCTTAGCTTAAGAATCCTAAGCACTTCTTTTCTCCTATGAAAGGGAGTTGGAGGGACCCCTGGGTGGCTCGGTCAGTTAAGAGTTTGCCTTCAGCTCAGGTCATGATCTCGGGGTCCCAGGACTGAGCCCCATATTGGGCTCCTTGCTCAGGGAGGAGCCTGCTTCTCCCTCTCCTCCCCATTTGTGCTCTCCTCACTATCTCTCTGACAAATAAATAAATAAAATCCTTAAAAAAAAAAAAGGGAATTGGAGTGGGGAATGAAGGAAGATAGCAGAAAAGTGCTTGGTGCTGGAGAAAACAGGTTACTTTTTTTTTTTTTTTTTTACTTAAAGACTATTTGTAAGTAAGCTCTACACCCATTGTGGGGCTTGAACTCACAACCTTAAGAACAAGAGTCGGATGCTCTACCAACTGAACCAGTCAGGCACCCCAACAGGTTTTGGCTCTTATTTTCAGGTGACCCTCCTCCTTTAGGATCCCCCAGCCTTCTTTTCCTCCATCTTGATATGCTTGTACATCAGAAAGATCAATAGAAACTATACCCATAAAAAACTGGGTATATTCCTTTTATACTTAAGAGGAATATGTGGCCGGTAGGCCCAGCTAGTTGCATGCACTCAACATACATTCTTCCTTACTCACAAATCACAATTTCTTTTGACAGCAATGTACCCGGTTAGATAACTTAATCTCCCAGACTTCCTTGCATGTAGGTGTGGTTATGTGTCATAATTCTGGGCAATGCAGTATAAGAAAACATGTCTTGGGTTGAACTTCTGGGAAAGCTATTTTTTAGTGCTAAAAATGGACAGACTTAGCATACTCATGCCTTTTGGCCTTCCCTTTATTATTTATTGCCTGAGACATAGACATAATATCTAGAGGTAAAGAGCTGTCTCTAGACCATGAGAATGAAAGGTATGGATAGTAAAAGAGGACACTAGAAATGACCTGGATCCTTACTGATTGCCTTGAAAACGGTACTTGTCCTTGACTGACTACCTCTCATTTTCATTTTGAATGAGGTAAAATAATTTGCAGATATAGTTGTAATTGGTTTGCGGATACACGTACCAAATGCGATCTTAAGCAGTATAGCAACTAAAATGGGTCGCACAAGTACAAACTGATGTTAGCAGTATAAATCATTAGAGAAGAAATAAGCTGTTTTCTCCCCAAAACACAGATATCATCAAGAGTCTGGTGCTTCTCCTTGGCTTGTCAATTCTGGTTGGGCACTGGGTATGAGCCAGGTATGGGAACCATGTAAAAGCAGGGACAATCTTAGCTGTGTGGATAGGGAAGAAGAACTACAGAGAAAGGAATTAAGCCATTCTGCAGATATCCACCGTACCAGAACTTTCCTCTGAATGTCACACCAACAAGCCAGCTGGGAGCTGGACTGGACTCATCCTTCTCCTCTTGCACTTACCTTTTTCTCATCTCAGGGTATCAGCCCCCACTCATTCTCCTTAGTCAACAATACTTTCTTCTTCTTCAGCCCCATGGCAACTTGTCACCAAATCTTCTAGAGTGTATCTCTTTAACTCAGTCCCTTTTGTGTGCCTGGATGAGGGAGACAGATGCATATAGATATTTAAAATTGCTGCTCAATCGGGGCTCCTGGGTGGCTCAGTGGGTTAAAGCCTCTGCCTTCGGCTCAGATCATGATCTCAGGGTCCTGGGATCGAGCCCCACATTGGGCTCTCTGTTCGGCGGGAAGCCTGCTTCTCTTCTCTCTCTGCCTGCCTCTCTGCCTACTTGTGATCTCTCTCTCTCTCTGTCAAACAAACAAACAACCAAATAAATAAAATAAAATAAAATAAAAGCGCTGCTCGGGGTGCCTGGGTGCCTCAGTCGTTGGGTGTCTGCCTTCGGCCCGGGTCAGATCCCAGGGTCCTGGGATCGAGCCCCGCATCGGGCTCTCTGCTCGGCAGGAAGCCTGCTTCTCCCGCTACCGTTCCCTCTACTTGTGTTCCCTCTCTCGCTGTGTTTCTCTCTGTCAAATAAATAAAGTCTTTAAAAAAAAAAAAAAAAAAGCGCTGCTCAAGGGGCCCCCAGGTGGCTCAGTTGGTTGGGCATCTGACTCTTGGTTTCAGCTCAGGTCATGATCTCATGGGTCTGGGATTGAGCCCCACATTGGGATCTGCTCTCAGCAGGCAGTCTGCTTGGGACTTTCTCTCCCTCTCCCTCTTCCATTCCCTGCTGCACACACACTCTCTTTCGCCTTCTCTCTTTCTCTCAAATAATAAATAAATCTTTAAAAAATGAAAAATAAAATTGCTGCTCAAGACATCTTTGTCTCTCATCTGGACAACTGCATTGATTTCCCATCGCCAGTTTGTCCCCATTCTTGTCTTCACTCTAAAATGCTGGCAAAGTCATAGTCCTCGAAGCCAAAATGTATCTTTTTCTCCTTGGTTTTAAAATATTTAGGAGCTTTGAAAAAAATATTTAAGAACTTCGTGTTTGGGTAGTGTTCAAATTCCTTTGCATGGCATATTAGGACTTTCAAAATCTATCTCCATGTTATATCTCCAGCCTTATTTCCTATTACTGTCTGTGCACTGAATTCTGCTTCCCAGGTGCAGTAGGACTTTTATAAATCTATAAAGCAGTAGGCACTCAACCAGAAGGATCTTTCTCTCTCCCTTCATCAGCTAAGCCCAGCTCAAATTCCTTTCTGTCTTCCCCGGGCAAAATTAATTATTAATTATTTTGGGCCTCCTGTGTGCTATTCATATAACTCTTTGTTTTTGGATGAGTATCCACCAGTGGACTGCGAGTGCCCTGAGGGGAGTCGGTGCATGAATGGCTGGTACATGGAAACATCTCAATGTATCTAAGGAAAAGTAAAGGAGGAAGAGGATTTCCATTACAGATTTCTTCTTCTCTTTTGGCTTATTTCTTCTAATTCACCTGAAGTTAAATCTATATCATCATATACAAAGTGAAGTACTTTCAGAGAATTATTTTTAGGAAAGGGATAATTCATGTTTCAGAAAGGAGTCAGACTGTAAAGACATCTAAGATCCCTTCTAGTTTTAAAATTCTATGCAAAGGTCTCTCTTTTTTTAATTGCTCCATCAGAATATTTTAAAATTGAAAGTTTGTAGAATTCAATTATGTGACTAAATGTCTGAAATCTTCCCTTTACTTTGTATTTATATGTAGATAAAAGCCAATTGAAATCGATGAACTTTACATTCCTGAATTAGCACTTTGGATTTCAACAAGTTTTGAGGCAACATAAAATAGTTTAATGGACTAAGTAATGATGATAAAATGATAGAAAATTTTATGTTTCTCTTCATTGCATCACATTTTGTGAAGTCAATATCAAATATATACATTAATAGCAACCATCTTTCTTATATCAGTATTAACTATGTACATTAGTTGGGAGTAAAGGATTATCTTATATGATATTTCCCCAAATTAGGAGGTAACTGAGAGCAAGATGTTACTTATCAAATAGGGCAGAGAATGGAGAGGGAAAACATTCATTCTGCTTAGATCTAGACCTCCTGTCTGGGCAAATTGGGAGTGAAGTAGAGATGAGAGCCAAACACACACACACACACACCACCTACCTGCCTCCCAGGCTAAGGTGGACCTCCATTATCCTTTGCAAACAAGGACAAGCTCAGGCTCTACAATGGAGCCCTATTTGTGAACAGAAGATCTGAAATTCGTCTTTCCTTTTCACTATGAAACAAGCTCAGATCTCCAAGGCTACAAAAAA
>CM053618.1:5680005-5736473 GCA_028646535.1 Procyon lotor | reverse complement strand
TGCACTACTGCTATGTACAGTAATGTGGTGGAGTCTCTTAAGGATAAAGTGGATACAAGGGATCAGATATATAGAATACCATTTGTATGAAGTTCAAACTGAAAATCTCAAGTATACTAGAGATAGTCACTTAAAAATTAGAATAAAAATGAAAAGATGTGATGAAAGTTAGGTTAATTATCATCTTTAGTGGAGAGAGAGGGAGTTATGATATAAAGGGGTACGTAAGGGCTTTGGGCTACTGAATCCTATTTCTTGTCCTAGGTGATGGTTACACAGTGTTGGCTTCATGTAATTCAGGGGTGCCTGGGTGGTGCAGTCTGTTCAGTGTCCAATGCTTGAGTTTTTGCTCAGGTAGTGGTCTCAGGGTTGTGAGATGGAGCCCCATGTCAGCTCTGTACTCAGAGCAATCTGCTTAAGACTCTCTTTCCCTCTCCTTCTGCCCCTCCCCTCTTCAAATAAATAAAGTCTAAAACAAACAAACAAAAAAACCTGAATGTAACAATTCGTTAGGTCACGCATTTGTGGTTTGTATACTTTCATGGAAATGTAATATATTTAATAGTAAAGATATATAAAAGAGGAATGCATTTTATATCCTCTTTCATGTGTTACGGAGTAACTAAGTCGTGTATACAACCAAAATAAAATTTCAGGAAATAATACCTGTACTCTGTGTGATATACTCTGATATATCTGATTCTCTTCTATTTTCTTCCATCTCATGCCATTAAAAAACAAATGCTGGCCATAAACCACACTAAACTGATTTAATGATTTACAGTTTGAAAAATATTCATCTTGGGATGCCTGGGGGCTCAGTGGGTTAAGCATCTGCCTTTGGCTCGGGTCATGATCCCCGGGTCCTGGGACTGGGCCACCCCCCCTTGCTCCCTGCTGAGCAAAGAGTCCACTTCCCCCATCCCCCTTCCCCTGCTAGTTCTCTCTCTGTGTCAAATAAACAAATTTAACAATCTTAAAAAAAAAGAAAGAAAAGAAAACATTTGTCTAGGCATTAAAAAACTCTTGGGATTTTTGGTATAGCGATTGGGAATTCCACTTGGGGATCAGAAATGACCCATCTGTCCCTAGCAGGGTTGCTCATTGTCAGCACCACTGGCATTTTGGGCTGGATAATGCTTTGTTGTGGATGGCCGTCTCCTGTGCTGGAGGACCCTTAGCACCATCCCTGTCTCTACCTACCAGCTGCCGGTGGCACCCACACCCCTCTAGGTGTGACATCCTCCCAGGCAAAATGACCTCGGCGGAGAACCACTATTCTAGAGTCTCTAACTTTTTAAACTTGGCTATGTCTTTATGAAGAATCCTTGTTAGCATTTCTCAAACATGAGTGCATATTAGCAGCACCCAGATATTCCATCTGAGAAGTGGGCTCGGAATCTGCCTTTTTAACAAAGATCCCGCATGATTCTGATTCAGGGGTTTCTAAAGACCATACTTCGAGAATCTTCGTCCTAAGATGACTGCAGTCGTGAATGAAAATTCTCTTGGAGCTATTAGAATGCTCCGGAGAGACTAGCTTCCCAGGGTCAGGTCAATGCATTGGAAGGTACTAAGTATCCGCCGGTAAGAAATCACACAAACGGTCCCAGACCTCTTGCTGGGGCAAATCTGGGACAAACGCTAAGGAACTCACAGCAGCGGGGGCTGTTCTTAGTGTCACTGTTCTGTGATGTTTGGGGCTCCTGGGCCAGGGCCGTGGAACTGGAGAAAGTGAATCTGAACTTCCTGAGCCCACGGATTTCCTGAAGCTCACATGGAGGAAAGAGACAGAATTCCCCAGTAAAGACACAACCGAGGCATTGCCAATTGCCTCCTGCCTGACAGAGAAACTGAAATGCCTCCCCATACTTCAGATTTCTTTTTTCCATCCCAGTTAATTGTTCTTCCTAAATTGAATGATCTATTTTTGGAACTAACAGAGATGTGGTGTAGAGAGAAAGAAACTGACAAAGCCCAAGGCAGAGGAGGGAGGTAGTCAGAGGAGATGTGGGAATGAGAAGGGGACCCTGTCTGCATCTGTCTTCCCCAAAGCAAGCAGATGAAGTGAAGAGGAAGGCCATCCTCTTCCTGGGAGCGGGGGGCCGAGACGTTGAGGGGCTGACAGTTGTGCTTCAAAAATGAGGAACGTGTGAAATGGGACAATGTAACATTCTGGGAGGAGCTGTGACCTGGAGGCCGAGGCCTCACAAAGCCATTGGCTTTTACCTTAAAGCTGAACGGTGGGTGAGCACATTCTTCTCACTGAATCAGGCGATGAGATAACCTGCTCCTTTGCCAGATTTCTCACTAGAAGTTTCTTGGAAAGCTCTGTGGCCTTAGTCCTGAGAATGTGGAACCGTGTCGTGGATGTGATTCTGAGACAAGAAGATGTTCTGGAGCATTCTATAAACACGCACACCTGATGAGGCGCCTAGGCTCACAGGTGTGGGCAGTTCTCACGCATGTGGCCCTGGAAGTGAGGTCCACCTTTGCCAACCTTTTAGCTGTCATAAAAAATGCGTTTGGAAAGAGAGTCAGCAAGTACTGTACCTAACTATTGGTGTAGACCTCGGCGTCTTATGTGTTGCCGCTTCTATAAGTATATTTTGTTAACTCCGCTGAGTTCTGATCCTCCCTCAGACAGAACATCGTGCTCAGAGCTTTGCAATGTGCCTCCACTGGCCGTTTCTGCTGCTTCTCCTCTCCATTGTAGTTACATCTTTAAAAGACTCTGTTTTATGCTTTTAAAAGTTTAGCACAACTACAAGGCCGAGCGCACATCATTTTCTTCAAAACACATGAACATTTTGGCCTGCGAAAGAGACGACTCCAAAGACAGCCAGCTCAACTTTAAAATGCATGAGATAAGCAGAGACCTTCAGACTCCCATGAGATCATGCCATTCTTTTCACCCCTCAACAGATATTTTAACAATACAGGTAGTTCACTCCTGAAATGATTCAAGTAAGGGAGGGAAGGGGCTGCCGACCGCTGGCTACACTTGCCTTGTCCTGCCATGAGGTGTCAGGAGAGGAACTCCTTGGCTGCCCGTGGCATCAGTTTTTCCCATTCTCCTGCCATTTCCGTGCGAGCATCCGATGGGTGGGCGCATCCATATTTTTCTGTGTGTCCGAGCATTGGATTTCCATCCGAATTAACAGGAGACTCTAACATTGGGGATGAGGGGTGGAGAATGGAGCGTGGGGAGAGAAAGGAAAGATAGGGGCAATGATAGCATTCAACCAAATAGGCTGTGCAGATTCCTCCATGCCCGCTTATAACACAAAAGTTGTAGGAATGAAAGATCCTTGCTCTCCTCCTCATGTTTATAAATGTACGGGCTGATCAAGGAAACCTCCATTTGATTCTAGATAGCTTCTTACAGAGATGAGGTCCCATAGTGCCAGGACCCAAACTCTGGGCTCTGCAGCTGGCGTGCCTGGGTTTAGAATTTGGCTTCGTCTGGAATGGCACAACCTTGGGGAACTGAGTGACCTTGAGTCAATGACAACCTCTTTATGCATATTTACTCATCTATAAAATCAGAATAATAGTAGTATGTGTCACTTGGCTATTGTGAGGATGAAATGTGTGGTTGGATGGAAAATTAGTTAGAATGGTTCCTGTCTATTAGGCAAAATAGAAGTTATGATGGTTGGTGTTCTCAGTATTAGTATTATTTCTTTTATGCGTTCCAAATCACTGACAGTGATGGGGTAGATCGGATTCTAGCAAATTCTGGAGAAAAATGTCAGCAGTCGGGGAGGGATGCTGCCCCTCTCCACAGGTGTTGAGATAGCTCACACTCTTGAGTAGCCCTGTCAAATCCTTCCAGAACCTCTCTGGATTTTCCATTTCCAGAATGATCCTGGGGAGTGTTTTAAAGAGCACTCATCTGGATCTAAAGGTGGACTATTTTTTCTAGTATTGCCCCGTGATATTCTCTGTTTTTTTTTTCTTTCTGAGGGATCTTACATGAGTAAGAAATGGATATATTTCTGGTTATTTGAATGTGGTTCTGGTGGTGGCTTCTTATTCACTCCTGTTACCATGTTTTTGGTGAGGAGTTCAATGTTATTTTTGGCACTTTGGTTGTCAGATCTACCATTCATTGAATGACCCACTTAATCCTGTTTTTCTGGGTTTACAGATGGTTCTGGTGGCTATATTTCTGTCGTTTTTATACCATTTTTTTAAAACGTAGGGAACATTTACACTGAAACTCTCTCTGCCACCCAGCCTCACCTCAAAATCTGGCTCAGGGAACTTGATGGAGTATTCTCTACACTGAGCAGAAGAATGAAAAGGTGGTCTTCATACACTGAAAATGTATTTATTCATTGACTATTTACCAAGCCCCTATTACATGTGTAAGTTACCGTGTTTGCCATTGAACATAGAATGTTCAAGAAGGACCCCCTAGCTGCCCTCCTGGGTATATCTTGGTGTGAGAAGTACAGGGGAGAGATATGAGTTGCTTTGTGTAATGAAGACGTGAGGGTGAATCTGAGTGGTCGAAGATGTTTTCTTGAAGAAGTAACATCAAGCTGAGATTTGAAGGATGAACAGGAGTTTATTAGATGCGGGAAAGAGAAGAAAGAGGCAGAAGGATAGTGTGTGTGGCCCCAAGCATAGCAGGAACACAGTGCAGGTAATGACATGAAAGGGGGTGCATGTAGAGAAAAGGGGTTGGATGTGAGACGCGAGGAGGAAGGCAGAGCCAAGCCAGGAAAGACCTCAAGGCCACGGTGAAGAGTCTGATCTTTATCCAAATAACAATGGGAAATCATGAAAGAGAGTGATGTAATCAGAATTGTGTTCTTAAACATACCAGCTATCTTGTGGGAGAGAGAGAGTTTGAACTTTGGGAAAACATTGAGTAGACCACTAGTTTGAGGGAATTTTGAACAGTGGCCGTGGCAAGGTGGATGTGGCTAGAAATGGATGGAATTGAGAAACATTTAGGAAGTGAAACTGCAGAGGCATTGGTGATAAGAATACAGAAAAAGAGATTGCATGCTGGGCTATGAGCTGGATTTCTGGTGGCCACAGCCACAAAAATAGGGTTCATTGCAAGAGAATGCAGTTGGGTGAAGTAGGGACAGTTCTGGACTGTTACATTTATGTAACAGCCCTAACAGTGGTGTTTTGTAAATGATTAGCAACTGGCTCTCCCAAAAGAAGAAGAAGAAAAAAAAAATCCTCTGAATTGGTAGCACCTGCCAGTTTCCACAGTGTAAAAATTCTCATCATGATGAATTTTCGGCTAGCAGTGTGATGGTCCTGAACGTGGAGTTATGAAGAGGCTGACGATGAGCTCTCATAAGCCAGTGGAGCCCGGTTCCAGCACACCAACGACTGGAAGACATTTAGAGGGAAATGTCAAGAGGTGGATGGAGTGTGATTGTTGGGTTTACAGGAGTGGTCCAGGCTCGAGTCTGGAATCATCAGTGTATCTGTGGGAACTCTATGGATGAGTCTGCCATGAGAAGAAATAACTAATCACTGAAACTCGAGAACCCCACATCTCAGCGTTCATTTGAGGGGAGCCAGAGAAGAGTAATTCCAAGAGGGTGTACTGTACCTTGAGCTATGAAAAGTAAGACTTTTGAGAAAGATGGTTTGGTCAACAGTTGCATGCTCTTGATAGGCCACATAAGGTGAGGACGAAAAATATCCCACTGGGTTTAGTGACAAAAATCATTAGTTACTGTAATGACAGCACTTTCCATGGAGGGCTCAGGACAGAAGTCACATGGGAATGGTGTGAAGACAAATTTGAGACCATCTTATTGAATCCATTATAGTGAAAATTATATTTGTTTGGGGTGGTCCTCAAAATTGCGAGAACATATGCATTGGGGGTCCTTGGATGGCTCTTATGGCAAGAAGGCATGATGACCAAGCAATAGCAGAGACAGTATAAAGTGGGGTCATAACATTCATAAGGGACTGAACCATGTGAAGAGAAAGAGAGAGACAGGGAGTGAGAACGAGAGAATGTGTGTGCATTTGAGTCATTATCTTGTACCAGCTCATTTTGTGGCCTGGCCACTTTTCCTTGCCTTCACCAATGGGACACCCCTTAATGAAAGGACATTCCTTTTCCTTAAACTTGCTTCAGATCACTGCTGTTTCTTGAAATTAAACAGTCCTTGACAGGTGATATCAAGGATCAGGACCAGATGGAGCCTTCCGAGCTGATAGGTCTCATGGGTTGTAGCTAGAAGGACAACACAAGATGAGGTAGAGTTGACCCAAAGATTGGAGGAAATTTGGAATCCAAGGATCAGGCCAAAAAGAAATCTAAGAATTTCGTGACCGTGGTCAGAAGAGTTCTGTCTCAGCAGAGATAGAACTTCTGGATAAACGAGCCCCAGTGAGCTGAAAAAGTTTTCGTATGAGGACAAGGTTCTTTGCCTTCCGCTTGTAGGCCTTCAATAAGTAGAGTTAAAACAACAACCACTCCCTAGTCTGTAGGTCTCCGTTATGCTACTCTTCGCTCCCTCTCTTCTTTGTGACTCTTCTTCCTCTGCATCTGTGTCCTTCTCCTGCTCCAAAATGCAACCCATGTCAAGAACATACTGTCAGCTCCTTTCCTTTTCCTTCACTTCCCTTCTCCACTTTTATACTCTCATGTGTTCCCATGGCTCCCACATGGGCCTCTCTGTCTTCAGTCTGAACCCCTATCCCAAACATGGTACCTACTTCATAATGACTTGCTGGCTATTGCTTTTGGGATGACCCAGTGACCCTTCAAAATCAGGAAGACACAAGGCGGGTAAGAATGCATACTTTATGGACACAGAGTGACTGGGCTGGGTCTGTACCAGCTTTATGATTTGGGGAAAGTTATGTAATCTCTGTAAGTCTCCGTCCTCAGACTTGTGAATAGGGATAATAACAGAACAAGTATGAGTGTGCTTTCAGGAAGGAGCCTATGGCGGTAGATTTGCTGCACGGCTGGGTTTGTTGGGACCATGCACTAAATGAAATCATTTCTCATCGTGGCTCTTACCGTCTTCATTGTCACCTTTATTTTAGTTATTCAGTGTGCTCTCCCTTAAGCTGGTTATTTCTCTCGATAACTTCTCCCACCTTTGATAAGTGTATATGAACATTTTGGGAATCCAGTCTAACTCTGTCGCTAATGGCTGTGTGACCTTGAGTGGATTACCTAAACTCTCTGGGACTTAAATTTTACCTTTGTGATACCAGATTGTACCAGATGAATTCTGAGTGAGGGCTTTCTTAGGCCCCAAACATTTGATTTGATCTCTCTCAAATTGTAAAATTCTTGGTCATCTTTGATATTTTCTGCTTTTTCTCTCTCATTTTCTGAACCTGATTAGATGCCAATTCTTGGCAATTTTGCCTCCACAACCTCTCTCTACCTGCCTTTTCCCCACCCCAGCCTCCAGTCCTCCATCTCTGCGCTCTGACACTTTAGCTCTTGTGACTGCTCGTTGTACTACTACATTGGGTCCCATCAGGTCTGGGGCCATTAATGTGGCTCCTTAGCCAGGCTCCCTGCTCCCTTGTCATTTCTTTTTTTTAGTGTACTTTATACATCGCCCATTAAACTCTCCACTTCTATACTTAATTTTTATTCTCATGCTATGTCCTTCTTTTAAGGCTAATTCAAATAATAGTCTGCTCTTTAATATCAGCTTTTGATCATCTACTCTTGTGAAATTTATTATTCAGGCTAATAAACACCATCATCACACTATTTCTCTTACATGCCAAGCTTATAAAAAAAATCCTGGTTCTTTTTTTTTTTAAATGTAGGCTCCCTGCCCAATCTGGAGCCCAGCATGGGGCCCAAACTCATGACCCTGAGATCAAGACCAGAGCTGAGATCCAGAGTTGGATGCTTAACTGACTGAGCCACCCAGGCACCCCCAAAATCCTGGTCCTTTTGTCAGGGTGGTTGATGTACATAGAATTTAAACTTGTAGGTTTTTGTTTTTGTTTTTTAGAAAGAAAGACCATTTTCCTTACACAAAAGAGTTGAACAGACCTGGCAGTCAATTCTTTTGTGAAGGCAGCTAGCTAAAATTTGTCATTTTGGGGTCTGGTATTTTTTTCAACACATAAACACAGCCATTGTCTTCTTATTGCTTTATTTGCCTCGTGAGTTTTGGATGCATTTCCCAGGCATAACTGTTGTATTTTCCCATAAGGTCAATGCATCCATAATCAGTAAATTAAGGAACAATTATCAACATGTCATCTTCAAATAATCTGCTGATTCTGTGTTATGATGTCACTTAAATATCTGAGTTGTAGTTCTGGAGACTACTTACTTGTTTTCTCTTTGACCAAGAGATTGGTCTCCTAAAAGTAATTTAAGTGGAGTCAAAATCCAATTAACTTAGCAATTCCATGAACCGTAACATCATTTTAGCAAATGATTCAAGTTAGAGTATTAGAAAACCCAAGTCATTGCTTGCTCTCTTCAACAGCAGAGAGAGAAGGATGAAACAAAGAGGCGGGAGGGGGAAAGTGCTTCTAAACATCTATTCTTCCAGTTATTAGACAGAGTATTGGATAAGACAGCTGGAGACTGATACAGTCTTTAAGATGTCATATGATTTCTCTGCATCTGTTTCTGTCTCTAAAAGAGGAGAACAGTAATAGATTACATGCCCATGTGACTTTGATGAGTTTTAAAGACACCTCATTCTGCAAAGTGAGAAAAATGTTGACTTTTTATTATGTTGTGTCTAATATCAGGATGCATTTTAGGATAAAATCTATTTTTCTATCATTATATTTACTTGCAAAATGGCATCAGCCATATCTTGGACTAGTAAGCCCTTTGGAAATGCATCTTGAAACATTTGAATCCAGATCCTTATTTATATATTTGTGTGTGTGTGTGTGTACATGAATATAAGTAGAGATATGATATCATTCATTCACATTTGTATTCATATATACATAGAGAGAGGCAACGCTCATTGGCAGGATTTTTTTTTTTCCAACCTGCCAAAATGCCTATCCAGGAATAGAAACACTTTTTAAATATGTGATCCTTGGTCTTGTATTATTTGTTTTACTTTTTTTTCATAACTAAAATACATTTAGAGGGCTTCATTACTTTTTTAGCACCTAAATTCTTAGTTTCTTGTTTCTTGTGAAGATCAAAACTCAATGAACCTCTTTCATATTTTCCTACTCAATTGACTGTGGCAGAATTTTGGCATATTATAAGGATATTTAGGTACTTAAGAAGAAAAAATTCTAACTTCTAAAAGTTATTTGTTGAGGTAAGTAAGTATTAAGAATAAGATTTAATTTTGTACTAAATTATGCGATGAGAGGGAACTAACATATGGGAATGAGATAGCGGGTTCTCACTTCACATGAAAGACGCAATCTTACAGACTTTTCTGTAAAATGTATGTGTATCATGCAAACCATACTTTCTTCACCTCATAAAACCTGAGATCCTATGGATAAACGGATGTCCCTAAATGTATGGCAATGTTAAATTTGTATATCAGAACTGGATGGTGAGTTATTTTGAATTAATACATTTTGATAGTTGAATATTATCCATTTCGCCACTGAAACGTTAGAGAGTCGCCATTTTGTCAGAAATCTTTTGGATGAGGAAGCCTGACTTTAATTAAGCAGAATTTACAGAACGCCGTGGAGCCTTTGTGGCATCAGGAAAATCACAATGAATATCCCATAGGGAGTGCGCCTCGGTGGCTCACTCAGTCATGATCATCCTAGTCTCAGGTCGTGATCCGGGGTCGTGGGATCGAGCCCCGCGTCCGGCTGCATGGTCAGCAGGGAGCCTGCTTCAGACTCCCTGTCTTCCTCTGCCCCTCTCCCTGCTCGTACTCTCTCTCTCTCAGACACATAAATAAAGGTTTAAAAAATAATAATGATACCCGTATGTGGTAGGGGCTTCCTCCTCAGAAGTTCTTTGCTGAGAGTGGAAGGTGAGGCAAGAGGAGCAGGGAGCAGAGGGCCGCAGAAAGAATTGCACCAGCTTTTTCTACCCCCATTCTGCTTTAGAGATAAGTCTTTCCTTATTTGTCCATTTAAAATTATTTATCAAATTATTATTTGATTGTTACATTAAATTAATTATTAAAATAATTTATTAGAAATGATTTATTTTGGTCATCCATTGTAAAAAAAAAAACAAAACAAAACAGGACGTGTGGCAGGATGCCGAGTCATTACGGGACACAGGAGGTGGGGGATTAGCAGCCCCCAGAACAAGGAGGTACAAAGAGGGGAGCTATGGGGAACGCCGGCACATTCCATCCTCCTATGAAGAATGTGTGACTTAAGGAATAATATCTGTGTAGAATTACATCAAGGGAGTTTCTGGGGAACAGAAACTACAAAGGCTCACTTGCTGAGAACGACACGATCGTGGTCGTGCCTGTCGTTGGAGCTCTACGGCGCATCTTTAAAAGGTTAAGATGAAGTCATGTTTACGGAGCATGTGTACATGCTACACTCCTTGCTTTTCTCAGCTCCTTGAATTCCAAGACCATCCTGTAAACTAGGCACGATGTCTCCCTCTCTCTGCTGGGCGCCACCTCGGCCCTGTGGGCGCCCCTGTCTCTTGATTAATGCTACCTGACCTCCCGGCTGCAGCCCCAGATTCCCTGTAGCTAGATTTCTTACAGGCACCTTGGTCCACCTCGCCAAGCTCTGAGTGCCCGTGTGGTCTCTATGGTGACCAGTCCTGTCGCCAGTTCTCACACGGGGGAATGGCTCCTTCCCACCAAGTCCAGATCTCACTTGCTCTGGGCATTGTTGACTCTGTTCAGATACATCCCATAAGGTATGAACAGGGACTTCTGCACACCTCAGTCTGAACATATTTTTTTTTAAGATTTTATTTATTTATTTGACAGAGAGAGATCACAAGTAGGCAGAGAGGCAGGCAGAGAGAGAGAGGGAAGCAGGCTCCCTGCTGAGCAGAGAGCCCGATGTGGGGCTCGATCCCAGGACTCTGAGACCATGACCTGAGCGGAAGGCAGAGGCTTAACCCACTGAGCCACCCAGGCACCCCAGCCTGAACATATTTTATATGTTACATGTAGAATAGCTATTATAGGCATGTAAAATAATTTATTAGATATAGATACATTTGTATTATTTAAATATATACATTATGTAGTAGAGTTTATATATAAATTATATACTTTATTATGATTTTGTATCTATATTATAGGCATTTCTACAGATATATTTAATGGGCAAATTCATTATTTTGGCTAGCCTCTCTCCTCTCTTCTCCCCTCAATTAACTATAAAAATGACTTCTCCCTTTGAGAGTCCCTAATCTCTGATGGCATCACTATCTACCCAGTCACCCAAGCTACCGTTCTCACATTTTCTTTGACTACCTTCTCTTCTTCATGGCCCTAATATGTCACTAGAAGCTATATATTTTATCTCTGAAATGTCACATATCAGGGCTATTGAAAATACACATGTATTTAGGACATTTCCTTATTAAAAATCTTCCTTGTTGAATACAGACTAGAAGAAGGTAAGGTACATTTTCATAATCTACCTGTAACATTGTTTCTTCATGGTCCATGGCTAAATGCTATAAACTCTGCGCTCTGACCATGGGTCTTAATCAATAATCATGCCTTGTTCTCTGGAACCTCTGTGCCTTTGGACACACTGTTCCCCTTGCCAAGATCTTGCAGGTGAAATTCTACCCGTCTTCCAAGCTCAAATGTCACTCCTCCATGAAATTTCCCTGGGTCCTACTTTGTTAAGACAAACTGAATTTCTGCCTCCTCTGTTTCTCTGGTAGGTTTGTTCACACCACTATTATTATAGTCATGATGCTTCAAAATAATTAGATATTTATGTGTCTTACCTATGGACTGGGAGCTCCTTGAAGCCAAGCACAATGTTTTATTGACTTATGTGTCACCTGATTCAGTTCCTTGTTTAACACAGCAATAAACAACGAAAGTAACTCAAAGGAGTAGTTTTATCCTATCACATAAGATGGGGCAGAAGCGGTGAGGATAATTTTGTGGATACGTGTTAAACTCACTCCTAATGCGGAAAACACTGAAACTCTATTGCAAAGCACAGACATGATCTTTTCATTCACACTGAACAAATAGATACTTTAGGAGATCATTAGTCTTATTATTCCCTCGAAAGGATTAAATTTCCTTTTACTTTATTAAAAGACGGGACACAGGGTTCATTTACTCAGGTAGTTGTCCGCCTGCAACTAAAATCAAGTGTCATTTCTCCTTTAAGGTCAAAGGAACAACTTGAGGGAAACTGACATGATATAGAGCCCCTGGCGGGGTGTGTGGCCCTGAGTGGGTGTTAAACGATGAGGACGATGTGTTTGCGCAGAGGAAAGCCGGAGGGGGAAGAAACACAGTAGCCAAAAAGCCAGAATAGTAGGTGCTGCTGCCAAAGGAAGATCAATCAGAACTGGAGACCCAGCAATTCAATGGGAAAAATAGGGGTTAGTCTCAAAATAACTTGCCAGGACTTCTCTTTATATAAGAGAAGTCTGTAAACGTTTGTATGTCATTGTTTCCAAGCTTTGTTGTTTTCATAGAAATGCCGAATGTTGAAACTGGCTCTCAGTTGACTCTGGTCCAGTGGTTTTTGTAGAGGAAGCCAGGAGTTCCCCGGCAGTGGCTCGGGGCAGCGGGCAGGGTGATTCGGAACCGACTGGGACGCAGAGCTGTGATCCCCACTCTGCACCCCACAACTACTTTTCCCAATTTTACGGAGGTTTCTGTGTCCGAGTTTGTTCGAAGAGAGCTTCCTAGCTTTGGAAAGCTTTTAAAACCCTTGAGCACCTGTGCTTGTCTAATCCTTTTATTTCTATGCATGAAGACAATGAGACCAGAAGACTCGGGTGACTTCTTTGAAGCGAAACAGCTATTCCTGTATTAGCAACTCAGTAGCAAACTCGTTTGCTTTTCAGTTTTGTGGCTGTTGGTTCCGTCTAATTTATTTGTGTTGTCAGTGACTGGGTCTGGTCCGAGATGTGGGAAGTGATAGCCACGAGGGCGGGGTGAGGACCACAGGTTAAGAACTAAGTTAGGACCCTTGGGACAAGGAGTTGCGCTTTTCTGCAAAATGGGAAGAAGGGTGAGAAGCTTTCTGTCTCTTCTTCCCTCCTTCTGGAATGCTGCTCTTGAACCTATGAGCGGCTGCCACAGCTTTTCCTTCCCAGAATGCTCACAAGGGCTTAACCGGAGTAACTGCTTTATTATACAGGTATATTTTATACATACAATACATATTAAAAATATGTGTATTATATGTGGATAGACAGGCATGTGTGTATATGTATATATAACAACATTTTCGAAATAAGATTGATGTAAATTTTGGATGACCTGTAAAATGTGGTTACAGAATTCAGAGAAAATTCTTTGCAGAGAAGGTTCAAAAGCTCATCGAACATTGGCTTTAAAATAAATTGGATTTGTCCAAGCAAGAGACCTTTCCCCTCTATGATTCCATTGCCCTGTGGCTGCTGGAGGACAGTGTGTAGCCACTAGCACAGTCCTTGGAGGGAGCGGACAGGGGAGGGGCGGGGAGACCATTAAGTCACTTGATTACAAAAGAAAATCAGGACTCTAGTTTTAGGTGGTAGAGTAATGGCAGGGGGTTGGGCAGAGAGGAGAGAAGATACAGTTTAGAGGGTAGGAGGTTCTTGGACATTCCCTCAAAGTTAAGTGGAGAGGATTCCATTGGACATTTAGGGCTCTATCTGAAATTCAAAATGAATTACAAAAGGGAAATGTAGGATTCAGGCAAATGTGAGAACATTGGAAGGAAGAGGGAAGGCTGAATTCTTCAGTGGGAAACAGAAGGTGAACAAGAGACAGAACATGTCTAAGGAGACACAACTTGGGCAGAATCAAACTTCCCAAAATGTTAACATGGAAAGACAATGCCAAATGAGATATTGTAACGTAAGAGTAACAAAGCTAGTGATGTCTCCGTTGAACATTAACGCAGAGGATTCTTAGCCAAGGAAGATATAGCCAAAACCATTCTAGACAGTTTACCAGGTAACGGCAGAGGGTTAAATAATGTGGTCATTAATTTTGCAAAATTCAGCTCTTCTCTTGTTTTGGGGGGAATTAGAACGAGTTCATGCAGAATAAAGCAATTACCACACATGAGCTCGAGGTAAGGTTTCCTGCCTCCCGATGGCATGCGTGGCTTTGGGCCATGAAATCAGAGTAGACAAGACTCAGGCGTGTCATTGGAATTCCAGCAAGTTGCAAACTATATATTCTGGGCAGAATCATGTTTTTTCAATTTCAGGAATGAGTGCAGGAAGGCTTAGATTAAGCACAGGGGGGATTCTCAAATTAAAAAGATCAAACTGGAAACAACAACCACAGATGAAAAATGTCTAATTTGTGGGGGGGGGGTGTGCACATGAGTGTGCGTGCACACGTGTGTTTACGTGCACCTGAGCGCCATCACTGCGTTCATCACCAAATGAACACAGTGGAGCATGGAAAGTAATTTAACCGTTTAAAGATACAATTGTTTCATTAATATTTACTTTTACCTGTTTAAATATTCATGACGCCCTGCCTTCCCCACTTGTCTAACAGTGTTGCCTTCATGGTCATCTGCACCAGCTCGGCCCAGGAAGGTCTCAATTAGCCATTCAGGCTGGCAGAGACTCTCAGCCAAGGGGCCCTCAGCCTGCAGTGGGTCGAAAACAGACGAAGAGTTTGTCCGTGGGCATGAGCAAGAGTGAAACAGACTTTCCCTGGGCCGGGTTTATAGTAGAGCAGAGGTTACAGCGTGACAGTCCCCTCCAGTACCCAGAGAGGAAGCGTTCAGAAATATGTAAATGAATCTGGGCAAGTGAAAAATCTCTGTCTAGGGTGCTCAGTGTTTCACGGGGATCAGGACTCAGGATGGGAGCTGCCCTAGAGTGGACCCTAGCATCACGCTTCCATCAGCCACCATGAGATGACCTCGTTTGTAAAAACCTTGTTTCACAGTCTGTAAAATAGGAATGGGAGGGTCAGCCTCTGCAGGAGGTGCTGGCAAGGCGGTTAGACACGTCAGCCCTGCTCATTGCCGTGGTCTCAGGCCCTCTTCTATAGAATGCAGTGGCCGCCCAGGCTCACCGTAATTGTCTGTCTCGTGTTCATCTCTCCTCTAAACTGGGAACTTCTGGGAGAACGCGACTGTGTTGTGTGGGTTGTGTATTTCAGAAGTCTAGCTGGCTACTAGCCAGTAGGCATGGCATCTCTTTTTTCTAAGAGCTTAGCCTTTGGGAAGACAGGGTTGATCTTAGAACATGGTATTAAAAGCAGCTAGAGAGTTCTATCCATTGTGTGAGCCTACAGCCATATGGAGGTGCTCACATGAGATGCAGGAATGGCACTGCTGTCCATTATTAAAATCAAATGCTAGCTTCTTTTCTTTTCCATTTCTGCCGGACTGTCCTGAAACGGGCTGAATGACGGCTCCCCGGCGCATGCCCATGTCCTCATCCCCAGAACCTGCTGTTGGATATGTTACCTTACTTGGCCAAAGGGATGTTGGGGGCCTGGGCAGGGTGAAGCTCCATGATGAAATGGGATAATCTGGATTCTTTTGGTCAGCCCAATCTAATCACACGTGTCCTGAGAAATGGAAGGGGGAGGCAAAAAAGCGGGTGGGAGAGATGCCACGTGGGAAGGATCTGGCCTCCAACGGCTGCCTTTGAAGATGGAGAAGGAGGCCACAAGGCCAGAGAGTGAGCAGCCTCCAAACCCAGACCTCAGGCCTACAACCACAAGGAACTCAATTTGGTCACCAACCCGAATGAGCCCTAGAGGTTCTGTGAAGGACCAACACTGCTGACATTTTCATTTCAGCCCCCCGAGACCCTGCTGGACTTCTGACCTATCGAGGTGTAAGATAATTAATGTGTGTTTTTGGCGCCTCTGCATTTGCGGTAAGTCTCTGGCACAGCATCTCTGAGGAGCAGACCGCACCTCCCACTCAGCTTTCCGACCTTCCAAGGATTTGTAACAAGTTTGGGGCTGTGCTGGGCCCTTCCCCAGCACTCGGGATGAATTCCAAGTGCACACAAACGGTCCTTTTGTCTCCCTGCAAAGGCCACCTCCTCCCTACCTGGCCCTGCCACTTTGGGCTTCCATTTGGGGTAAGTAGGGGAGCGAGATCCAAAACCCGAGTTTTAATTTGTATTCTTGAGTTTGTTTCTGCCAACGTCTCCAGAGCTCTGTCATGTACAAAGTGAAATCACCTAGCCACTGTACCTTTAAAAGCCGGGGAAGTGCACAGAGCCGGGGAGGCAGTCAATACCAATTTCCACATCTGGATCAATACCCCGGGATCACTCTGTAGCGGCCGCCGCGGCTCCACGCGCGCACTCGGGCAGAGGGAGGGCAGCCAGAGGAAGGGAATTGGTTTTAATGATTTCATGGCTCTGAATATTCCCTCTCTCCCTCTTTTCTTTAAAGGAAATAAATACATAAAATTAGAAACCAAATTTACGAACCTGCCAGTTGGCCTCCGGGCCGGCGCCAGCCCCTAGCCTGTCACCCAGCGTGGCATCCAGTCTAGCAACTAGCCTGATTCTGCGAGTGACGTGGGTGACACGGAGGGCAGAGAAGGACGTGATGACCCTGTTCGCGGCGAGGCCGCGAGAAACATGCTCTTTATTTACAGCAGGCCTCCCCTCAAGGACTTCGGAGGCAGTTTCCTTAATTTCCAAGTAGGAAAGAACGCTGGCCCTGGCGCGGGGACTTGTGCGCGGTGGCCGCTGGCACGTGCGCGCGGGGTGGGTCGCGTGGCGCCGGGGCGTCGTCTCGGGTTCTCCCACCGCAGCCCGACTCTCGAGTTGCGGACCATAGAGGCTCCCTCGCGGGAGGGACGGGGGAGCTATTTTTCACCAGTGGAGTCGGAGCTGCCAAGAGGCTGCAACAGTGATGGAAACAGCCGGCAAGTGCAGGCGTCCGATGCCATTAGCTTTGCTGGAAGCGTTCCCGGTAGGTCAGGGTCTCGACCATTTGTCCTCCTGGGAGTGGACACAGCTTTGACTCGACAGCGCCTCGGCGAGGCCCCAGCCGGCGCGCACTGCCCACGCCCGGCCCCTTAGCTCGCCTCGCGTGAAGGCTGACCCTCCCCTTGGAGCAGGCAAACTCATCATCCGGATGAGCCAAACAAAGGAATAAATATGTCCCTTCTGGGCCCTGACATAATGGGAAGCTTGATCCTCAGCTTGGTAAATGCCGCAGCTACAAGCGTGACCAGCTCCGTCTTGAAGGCAGATCGGTGGTTGTGTGCAGCCCCCAGCTGGAGGGCTGAAAGGGTGCGGGAAGGAGGGACTTGGCCCCATAGTAATTACACAGATTTCCCTCCTCTTCCTCATCTCTTGCATTCTACTTTATGGTTTTGCAAGGCGTCGTGGGGACAGTGGCTCCTCTCCTGCCCCCACAGCCCCCGGGCATTTGATCCCTTTTCCCCGGCGGAAGCTTGCAGGGACAGTCTCAGGGTTGGGGAAGGTGATCACCGAATATGGAATGACGGAGCCGGGACTCAATACTCCGGCGAGTCCCTTGACCGGTGTCAGGGCGGGACAGAGGCAGGGCAGCAAAGTCTCATGGACACTTTTGCTCTGATGCCATACATTTCCCCAAATAGAAGCAGAATCATAGACCGGTCTCATCCGCGCTGCCGGATTAAAAATAGGCCGGCTCTCCACGTGGACTCGAGCCATCTGCGCCTGGGTTCACTTTGTCCTTCAGCAGGGATCCCACACCCTTACCGGGCTGCCCACTCTCCCGAAGGACCGGCCAGAAGCACTAGCTCAGCAGGGAGAGCCCTGCAAGGCGACACGTTTCTGAAATTAAGATGGCTTTCCTTTAAGAGCCGGTAAATCCCCACTAGATTAATCTTCACTAAAACCAGATTTGAGAAAAGCACAAAATGCTGACTAACCATTGAGAAGGCCCCTGTTATTTTGCAAACGGTCTCCCTGCTTCTCTCACACTCTCCCACTGCACACACACTGTCTTGTGCTTCCCGATGCTGGCTTTATGTGCACCCCCAAAACCTCCGAAATCAATTAGCAGCAATTTGTTTGATTATGAAACTATAAAAACAGATATAAAAAGTGCCCGTAAACTTCCCAATAAAGCACCCAACAAAACGAAATCTTCTGGCTAACAGCTAAATTAAGTGGGCTTTTTTTGGGTGGTGGTGGTTGTTTTTTGTTTTTTTTTTTTCCATCATGTGGCTCACCTCTTAGCCTTAATGAGCCATTTTTGTTATAAAATTTTCACCAGAACACAGGTGATTAGCAGGTATACCTGATCACAGTGTGAGGAAATTTCCTCTCCCACGAAGGCTGTTGTGGCTAACCATCCCCAGCCAGCTGGAGGAAATTAGCCGCAGTTCCAAATCATAAGGGGCAAGTTGCAAGGGACTGCTTTTTATGTGAAAAGAGGACAAAAAAGGTAGGTCCCCCATAGACTACCAGATAAATTCGCCAAAGGGGAATATGCAAAACATCTGTTTGAATAATGTCATTGGGTGACCATCAGATTCAATGGTGTCGCCAAGGGGTATTTATGGGCATCTGTAAATCCCCCAAGAGAGATTCACATAGGATGTATTATTATCTGTCTTTCCCTTAAGGAACTTACTATGATTTTTTTAATGGCTATATAGTTTAAGGCAGCTATTAAAACAGCAAAACACCAATCTAATCTTTTTTTTTTTTTTGAGGGAGAGGGAGCGAGCATGTGTGAGCGGAGCAGTGGAGGCGGGGAGGGAGGGACAGAGGGAGAGGGAGAGAATCTGCAGCACACTCCAGGCTGAGGGCAGAGCCCCAGGTGGGACTCGATCTCATGATCCTGAGATCAGGGCCTGAGCTAAAATCGAGAGTCGGCCGCTTAACCGACTGAGCCCCCAGATGCCCCCCCACTAATTATTATAAAGTAAGGCCCAGCATGTTTATAGTAGCTTACTTAAAAAATGCTCTTTTTGGGGTGTCTGGGTGGCTCAGTCATTAGGCATCTGCCTTTGGCTCAGGTCAGGATCCCAGAGTCCTGGGATTGAGCCCTGCATTGGGCTCCCTGTTCAGCAGGAGGCCTGTCTCCCTCTCCCACTCCCCCTGCTTGTGATCCCTCTCTCACTGTGTCTCTCTCTGTCAAATAAGTAAAATCTTAAAAAAAAAAAAAAAAAGGCCTTTCCCTGGTGGTCTGTGAGCTTTCTCCTACTTGCCTGATGTTTGGGAGATAGAGCTACAAGGAGAGCCCACTTGTCTGTGTTTCTCTCAATAGCTGGGCAGAAGGGGCATCAGCAGGCATTGAAGGGCAGTCGGACCCTATCCTCAGGAAAGGAAACGGAGCTGCCACCAGATAGAGATCCTGTCCCTCCAGGTTTTTCCTGGGATGCCAGTTCTCAACCCTCTTTCTTTAGGACCTCAGCCTGGCACACTTGATTGGGGGTCCCAGTCAAACTTACATTTGCTTTGTGTTTTGTTTTCACATATTCCATGAAATTTATTGAGTGCCTACTGAATGCCCAGTGCCGTGTGCATGACATTTAGTTAATTACATCCTGCATCTCCTGCATCATTTGGCAGATTGATTCCATAAGCGCAGATGAGTTGACTGGCTTTCTGAGTTTACCCCGTTTTCCACGTGGCTGTGAGTTAGACACCCGATTTCTGTAGGTTCCTTTCACTGTGCGGGGGGGAATAACAGTAACTCGCAGCTGCTTGCAAGTGTGCTGGGTGATTCATGGTCGAGACAAGGTAAGGCTTGTGAAGTTCAATTATTTCATTCCCAAAATGCCAATTTGAGATGGGTGGAAGTGAAATTTGTTTTTAATTTATATTGCAATAGTTAGTTACGGGTTCCTCCAGATATTTTCTTTATTTATTTATTACTGTTCTCTAATTTACCGACTGCTCGCTGGATGCCTGGGTTTCAAGACCAAAGTCATTAACTTGGATTTATTGGCCAAACTTGAGTTCTTCCCTGAAAGATTTTTAGTGGCGATGCAGAGGTAAAAATCGGAAAGGTGGATCAGCACGTTTGAGTAAGAGTTTTCAAGGGAATTGAACTGAATCGGGGTCTGAGCTTGAACTTGGCCTGCTGGCTCTGGTACTTGTCCCGTAGTGCTACAGTGGTTTTATATGCGTTAGTGTGCTTGGTTAACTTGCTTGGTTTTAATGGCCAAAGTCTGTCTCATAACCTCCCGCCTCTTCACCTCCCCCATGGACTAGGAACGGGTGAGAAGTATAGAGGTTTTTACCATGTAATCGGCAGGTATCACCACTAAAGTTGTCTGTATCTTCATGAACTCAAAAGAAGCAGTTTATATTTTTCAAAGTGGTTAGGTGTGATAAATGGCTAACTCCCCACAGCCCTGGGGCTGAGCCTTGGTGGGGCGGGCTGAGCCACTCTAATTGAACCCCCACTGGCTGTGAAAGCAAGTCGAGGGCGAGGGGATCTTGAAGCTAAGCTCCAAGTCAGTTATCTTGAAGTCACAGAGACCCCAGAGCAGGTGGGAAAATAAGGTGGTAAGTGGCCTGCTCTGAGTGCGGGCCGGCCTTCCCTGGAGGGGAGCTTACGGGCTGTGGGTCAGCAGAGCGTGCTCGCTGGAGCTTCGGTAGGTAGGTTAGGTAAGATATGCCTGTACGCCTACGCCGGAGGTAAATTGGGAGCTTGGGGAGGGAGGAGAGTGGAAGCCTGTGATCTGCACCCCCTGGAGGGCACACGAGGGAGGTAGCCGTGTGAACTAATGGTAAAAATGATGATAAGGGGGCGCCTGAGTGGCTCAGTGGGGTAAAGCCTCTGCCTTTGGCTGAGGTCATGATCTCAGGGTCCTGGGATCAAGCCCCGCATCGGGCTCTGCTCAGCGGTGAGCCTGCTTCCCCCTCTCTCTGCCTACTTGTCATCTTTCTCTCTTTCTGTCAAATAAATAAGATCTTTAAAAAAAATGATGATAAGAAACACTGAGGTGCGAGTTACATTTTGTTTGTTTATTTAGTTTTTAAGTAGGTTCCACGCGGGGCTTGAACCCAGGGCCTTGAGATGGAGACTTGAACTGTGGAAAAGGTTCAGATGCCTCCCTGACTGAGCCACCCAAGCACCCCCTTGGGTTACACTTTTCAGAGGTCAAGCCACTGAGATTTACTGCTAGATTATTGCGGGCATGAGAGAGAACAGGAAGTCAAGGACGTCTCTCAGGGTTTTGAGCTGCCTGATGCCATCTACTGATGGGGAAAGCATTGAGAAGAGCTTGTTTGGAGGAAGAAGGCAGCTAGTTCAGTTCTGGACACGCAGAATTGGCGAGGCCCATCCACCTGTTCGAGTAAGGCTGTCAAATGGGCAAGTCGGTAAAGAAATCTGTAGATCGGAGGAGGGTTTGGAAGCTCTCGGTGTATAAATTAGGGAGGAAACAGCATACGGATGATTGACTTCTGCAGGACAGGGTCAGACTAGTTGGGTGCGATTGGAACTAGAAAAGAAAAAGAGGCCCTAGGGGTAGAGTTGGGAGCCTTGCCTGGATCAGAAGTCCAGAAGAGGGAGAGGAGCCCGTGAAGGACACTGAGGAGAGCAGTGGCCAAGGTCAGAAGCAAAGAGGAAAGTGGGTCGCAGACACCAAGGGAGGGAAAGTTTTCGCCAAGTGTGACGTGCTGAATTATGAGTTGCTCCTGGTAGATAACACGGAGTAGACTTCCGGAGCTAAAGGGGCACAAGGGAGTGGAGAGGGCCAGGTGGACAGTTCTTCTGCAGTCTCTCTCACCGTGAAGGGGAGAAGAGAAAAAGGGAGTAGTGCGAGGTAGTTATGTGATCAAAGGAGGGTTTTGTTTTTTGGTTTTTTTTCGATGTTTATATGTTGAGATGATTCAGTTAAGGAAAAAATGATGATACAGGAGAGAGGAAATAATAGAAGGAGCAAAATCCTTGTGTAGGAGAGAAGGGATCCAAATCAGGGCACAGGAGGAGGGCTTGACTCAGTCACACAGCCAATAAGTGGTACAGGTCAGATTTAAACCCAACCAGTTTGGGGTGCCCAGCTGGTTGAGCATCTGCCTTCAGCTCAGGTCATGATCCCGGGGTCCTGGGGTCGATCTCTGTTGGGGGCTCCCCACTCAGTCAGAATCTGCTTCTCCTTCTTCCTCTGCCTCTCCCCATTCCCTCCCCCTTCTCCTTCTGTTTCTCCCCCTCTCCTCTACCTCCTCCCCTTGCTCAAGTGCTCTCTCTCCAAAATAAATAAAATCTTAAAAAAAACCCACAAAACACCCAACCAGTTTCGAGGTACAGCTGATCATTCTGTATACTGCCCAAATACATAGCTTAAAGTATTTTTAAGCAGGGAAAACCTTCCCCGCCCCCAAATACCATATAATTCATATGTCACAGATAAACATGGTAGTAGGAGTAGGCGAGAAATGGACCAAGAGTCCATAGCTCTGTCCTCCTGCTCCCCTCTACCCACCAAGAGCCCTTTAAGCAGCTTCTCAGATCGCTAAGACTCTAAGGAATATAGTCTGAAAAGCTGTGGCCTGGAGAACCCATTTAGGCTGAGTTCTTTGAGTCCGTATAATCAGATAGTCCTTAAATCTCCTCCCTGTTTAGGGCATTGGTTAAGTCTCTGTGTGCTAGCTCTGTGACAACAGCCAAAATGGAGTGGAGGAGATCAATGAAAATGTTTGCTTCGTGAGGATTCAGGATTCCGGATTCCCTCCCTTCACCTCCCCAAACCCCCCCCCCCCCCCCCCCAAAAACGAAAAACCCATAGGAAGTTGTTTGCAAAACAGGACATCCTCAAGGAGATGGTAATCCTGTTAACAGCTCAGGCTTGTCTGCACAAACATCTGTTTTAATAGCACATCTGTATGGGCGTAGTATTTGCCAGGGTGACCTAGGTTTTGTCTTAGAGAATTTAATGGATGCTTTCTCATCTTGAAGCCCTCTCCCTACACAATTAGTCTGTTGAAAGTGAAATCGTTCTGCTCAGTCCTGAAACGGCGGATCAATAAAGGCTAGGTGATGCTGTGTGCGGAATCCCAGGTAGCGGCCATAGCTAATGAGGCAGCGGGTAAGTGATTTCACCAGTGTCTGAGCTCTGACGCCAGGAAGAAGCACAGGAATGCTGCCCAAAGGGCCACTTTGACAAAGAGGAGAAATGAGGGCAGCTCCTGGCGGAGACAGGTGTGGTTGTGAAGGCAGGCATCGGGAGGGCTGACAGCCGCCCTGGAAATGAGAGCACCAGGGAGTGGAGGGGAGACATTCCCACAGTCCTCGTGCGTGGGAAGTGGGAGGAGGATGAAGATTATGGCGACATTTTGGGTGAGAAATTCTTTTTGTTTATTCCTTTATTCAGTGAATACTTAATTGAGCACCTACTGTGTGTCAAGCAGTTTGTTGTTGACTGGGACATTAAGCATGACCTAGGCCTTGCCCTCAAGAAGCAGTCCAGGGGCCCAGATGGAAAGGGTATTGACCTTGATAGTTGCAGAACTTTGGGACACGTTCAAAGATAGAGATATGCATGTGGGTTATTTCTCATTCTTCATTTTAACATTTTAATCTCCATTTAGCTTAGATTAATTCTCTAAAAGGAGAACTCAAAGGGTACCTGTCTGGCTCAGAAACAGTGCTTTCCATGTCTTTGGAAGGTGCCACCTAAGAGTTGTTGGAATTGAAATTAGGCGGCCCTTTTAATTGTATTCGCCTGCATTGTCTCTTAAGTGCCTCAAAGTAACCCTTTTAGGATAGATGGGCCTTAGTCTTATTCTCCTCCTCATTTTCTGACTTGGAGCATTACCACATCAAAAATGGATGTTTGTCAGCTAATTCATGTTATGTCAGTGACTACGTGGTGGTGTGTGTAGCTCTTCAGAAGTCTGCATTTTCACAAGGCCAATATCCTACCTCAGAGCGCTGACTCAGATCTGAAAATCAGGGAAGGCGTCAAACCCAAGCTAATATTTTGTGGGCGAGGCGTGGTGGAGGTGGAAGATCGCTTGGCCATCCTCCGATTATATCGGGAAGCCTCACTGCCGTGGATAATGCTTCATGACTCAAGTAAAACCTTCACAAGAATATGCGAGAAGCCCTCTTTGCCTTTAGGGGATCACTGGGCGCATTTTCCCTGTACGAGCTCAGGGTAAGCGGTCTTTCCAGGCCCGTACGGCTAGGATGTAACTGAGGTGGGATTCCAGGCAGGGTTGGTCTGACTCAGGGGATGCTGCTCCCATCCTAGCCTGGGCCAAACTTCCAGAAAGTTGGTTAGATCAGCTCCAGGGGTCGGATGGCACTGAGACTTGGGGCCTGACTACCTGGTGATGGAAAGCTTTGAATGGCTCTACTGTTACTGAGGAATGCAGCCCAAAGTCACTGTCGAGAAGTTAACCCCTCCTCATGAGGCTGGGCCCCGTCTCTTGTGTCTTGTGTGTGGGATCGGCCCTACGCACAGGCAGCATTGCCCGAGGGCCCACTGGCCCAAGTGCGGATCCCAGCACCGCCACCTTCCAGCTGATGCCCTTGGGAGAATTCCTTCCTCTCTTCGTGCCCCGGTTTCCTCAACTGTCAATGCACACCAGCACACCAGAGTAGTAGACTCACCTTCCCCAAAAGGTTCCTGGGAGGATTCAATGATTGAATATATATAAAATGCAGTGTACAGAGCAGATGCCGTGTAAGGGTTAGCTGCTAGTATTACATGTAACATATATAATTATATAGGATAATATATAAATATTATTGTGTTTCTGTACGCTTCTTCCCCTTGTCTGCCAGCAGCTAGCACAGATATTGCCGGGACCGCTGAGAGTCAGAGGTTCTAAAAATGGCCGAGAGTCATGGCTAGGAATCCAGGGCCTCAGCTGTCTTTTACCCACACTCCTTTGTTCCACACTCAGAAGCGGTTCGGGTAGCAGGTGCTTCTGAGTGGTTTCCACTGCGCAGCTTTCTTTAAGGTGATATGACACTTCTTTTCCATCTGCTGGCGGTTCTGAGGTGACAGGAAATAGATCGTCGAGCATTTTATTTTGTCTTATGGAATCCTGTGCCTTCTTACACAGAGGGGCATTCCCCTGCCCCCTTAACTCTCCAAGTTGGTCGCTGATGGCCCAAGTGCTTGTCAAAGGAAGGAAGGAAATCTTTGAACATTGTGTCCCGGCACCTCACATACCTGATCCCGTTACATGTTTGTTACAAGCCTGTGAGGTGGATTGGACGATCCCTGCTCTGCTGTAGGGAAACTGAAGCTTCCTGCCCTGTCCCCACTTACTTTGGCCACAGAGCAAGTAAGTAGCGGAGCTGGGATTTGAAACGCTATTGGTCTGACCTCGAGGAGGGGGCTCTCCCTCCACTTAAGGACAAAATCAAAATCTTTGATTACACAGAGCTGGAACAGAAGGCAGATATCACCGGAGGTGGTAACATAAGGTTGCTGTCAGACCCTTTCTAGAACACAGGCACTGATAAGAGAGACAGGGGGTAAGAGGACGTGCATGACCATAAACAACACCAAGCAAGTGAGTTTGCAGCCGGGGAAGAACAGAGTATGGAGTGTATGAGTTTTCCATAACTGCTGTAACAAATTGCAATAAACGTAGTCGCTCAAACAACAGGAATTTATTGTCTTACAATTCTGCAGGTCTGAAGTCCAACAGGAGTGTCTCCGGGGTGGAATCAAGGCTCAGCAGGGCTACATTTCTTCTGCTGGTTCTAGGGGAGAATCCATTTCCTTGCTCATGCAGGTGGCAGAATTCAGTTCCATGGGGTTCTAGGACTGAGGTCCCCGTTTCCTGGGTGGCCCAAGTGCCTAGAACCCTCTCTTTGGTCCTTGCCCATGGCCTCCCCCTTCTCAGAACCGGCAGTGGGATGTCGGATCCTTCTCACGCCATTTTCCAGGTGATGCTTCTGCATGTCCCATTGGTGCCTTTCCTTGATCCAAGCAGGGAAGGTTCTCTATTTTTAAGGACTCGTGTCATTAGGTTGGGTCCATTTGATTAATTCAGGAGACTATGTCCATCTCAAGGTCCTTCCCCTTAATCATGTCTGCAAAGTCCCTTTTTCTAGGTAAGGAGATATAGTTCCCGGTTCTGGGTATTAGGACATAGGCATCTTTGTGAGGAGGCATCATTCTGTCCACCGTAAGAGGGGGAGCCTGGGGTTACCTACACACTGCGCCTTCACCATAGCTTTGTGCTGGGTCTCTTGGTCTTGGGCAACAGTTTTGCTAATTTACCCACATGGTTCTCTAGAATGGATCCAAAAGTCATGAGGGACTTTGGATCAAAAGGATGAGGACGAGGAAGAGGGAAGCTCTAAGCTCCTAATAGACAGATCCTGACCTACCCCCAAAGGGTTTTTGGCCTACCAGCCTTCCCAGTGTCCCTTTAAAGCAATTTGTAGTCTGTTATCCTGTATCATTAACCTAATTAGTGTAATTGCACCCAATTACGTAATCAGTGTAAATACATGAAGAATCCCATAATTAGACGATGTAATTAGGTAATTAATAGATGACGTGGGAAAAATCCATAGAAAACATTCTGAAATGGACACGGCGCCTGCACGAAGCGGGCAATTTGCTAACTTCAGCAGCTCAGCCAAGTCCTTCTGCCGGGGAAGAGAGATCCACAAATTAATTAGAATCCAAACCATAAAATTCATGTTCTAAACACTCCTGCTATCTGGTATCACACTCTCCCACCCCTCAGTCTTATAACTATGTGGCCAGGTTCTGTCTCAGGGTTGCTCCTGGGGAGAGGCCCTTCCCCTACAGAGCTGGGTCCACGAAAAGGTCTGGTCGGCGGTAAACCAGAGTTGACGCTGAGTCTATAGATAGAAGGAGACGGTAATTAAGGCCACGTCTATATGACCAAAATAACCAGACTGGGGCAGAGGCAGAGTTGGGCTGCTTTGCTATCAGTCTCACCGCCTGATTCTCACTGAGCAAAGTCACTCAGAACATGGGCACCTGCTGCTTAAGTTGAGCTCACGACCCTTGGTAGTTCACTGGAGAGAGAGAGGTCGGCCGACTCTGTCTCAAAATACAGCTTCAGTTTATCCACTTTCTGCCTCTGTATCTACCGCCCGTGGTGCAGTGGTAGGTCTCCTACTTAATCTAGTGCAGAATCATCCTGACCCATCTCGTTATATTGCTTCCCATCCTCTCTCTAATCTACTCCTAGGCAGCCACAGTCACTTTTTTTTTTTTTTAAGATTTTATTTATTTATCTTGAGAGAGAGAGGAGAGGAGTGGAGCAGAGGGAGAAAGAGAATACCAAGTAGACTCCCCGCTGAGCACAGACCCCCAACATGGGACTCGATCCCAGGACCCTGAGATCATGACCTGAACTGAAGTCAGGAGTCCGACGCTTTACCGACTGAGTCACCCTGGTGCCCCCAGAGTCAGTCCCAGATAAGTCCACTGCTAAAAACCTTTAAACATTAAAAGAATGTAGAAAACCCACCTCTTTCTTTTTTTTTTGCAAGCACAAATACTTTAATTTTATGTTTTTCTCAACTTTGTTGAGATATAATTGTGTCAGTTTAATGGGCAACTTTCAAGTATATAATATGGTATCGTTAACAACAGTCACTTCACTGCACATTAGATCCCCAGAACTTATTCATCTTCTAACTGGAAGTTTCTACTCTTTGACCGTCATCTTCCCATTTCCACCAAACCCTAGCTCCTGGTAACCATCAACCTAGTCCCTGTTTCTAGGAGCTTGGTTTTTATTTATTTTTTATTTAATTTTTAATTTTTTTAATTTAAAAATTTTAATTCCAGTGTAGCTAATATACAGTGTTATATTTGTTTTGGATGTGCAATGTAGTGATTCAATAATTCCATATATTACTCAACAATATTCCACATATATTGCTCAACAAGATAAGTGTACCCTTAATCCCTTCACCTGTTTGCCCCTATCTCCCCACCCACCTCCTCTTTGGTCACCATCTGGGTGTATCTATAGTTAAGAATCTGTTTTTTGGTTTGTCTCTTTTTTCCCTTTTGTTCATTTGTTTCTTAAATTTCATGTATAAGTGAAATCACATGGTATTTGTCTTTCTCTGGCTTATTTCATTCAGCATAGTAGACTGTAGCTCCATCCATGTTGTTGCAAATGGTAAGATTGCATTCTTTTTTATGGCTGAGTAATATTCCTGTGTGTGTGTGTGTGTGTGTGTGTGTGTGTGTGTAGTATATTCTTTTTCCACTCATCTATCGATGGAACTTAGTTTGCCTCCATAATTTGGCTACTGTAAATAATGTGGCAATAAACATAAGGGTGCATATATCTTTTCAAATTACTGTTTTCATATTCTTTCGGTGAATACCCAGTAGTGCAGTTACTAGATCAGAGCGTCATTCTATTTTTAATTTTTTGAAACCTCCATACTGTCTTCCAGAGTGGCTGCACCAGTTTGCATTCCCATCAACACTGCATGAATGTTCCTCTTTCTCCACATCCTTGCCGACAGAAAGCCCACATCTTTAACAGGGCCTACAAAGTCTTAAAAGGTCAGGTTTCTGCTTATCCCTCAAGCTTTCCTTACACCTTCTCCCAAAAAGTTCTTCCCACATTGGCTTTCTTCCATGTCTTCAAAGGCACTACGCTCTTTCCCATCTCAGGGCTTTCCCACAAGCTCTTCCTGTCACTTGGACGACAGTGTCCCTTGTCTTTTAGTGGCTAACCCCGTTCATTTCTAGGCCCCTAGTTCCTTAGAGAAGCTTTCTATCATCCCTTAATTTAAAGTGTTTTCTCATTACAATCTCCCATAACACATTATACCTTTTCTTCCTGGCATTCATCACTATCCGTAATTCTGCATTTATTATCTGCAATATTATTTTATGATCTGTGCCAGTCACTAGATTGTAAATTTCATGATGACAACAACCATGTTTATTCTGTTTACCACTAAATCCCCAGTCTCTAGCACGTAATAGAAACTCAATAAATATTTGTGGACTAACGAATGCGTTGAAGGTGGGACCTCCGAGAACCAACGAGCAGTTATCCCATCAGTGGCAAGAGCCAATCCGGGTCCCAGGGTGAGAGGCTGGGGTGGGGCCCCAGCACCATAGACGAAAGCTTTGAAGAGCAACTGGAGGGGAGATCGTGCTTTCCGGATGATGACCATTATCCCCTCCCATACCTGGAACCACCAAGACTTCCAATAAGAGAACATCTAATTTTTCCTGATTAACATTTGTGTTTAGGCTTTGTCTTTCCCCCCTCTTCTTTTAATTTTATCCTGCTTCTTAGAGAGAAATGCAGACACATTGTTAAATTGGTTTTCGCCTTCTGCCTTGCATTGGATGGACACCCTAGAGAAAGACAGTGGGAGGCAGAGATGGTGCGCTCCTCTGGTGATGGGTTAGAGGCTCCATGATGAGCGGAGCAGTCAAAAAATAACTGGGGGGATGGATCTCTTTTGAGGGACGAATACTGAAGTCAAAAAGTGGTCAGCTTTTCTATTTCCAAACATTCAACCAAACCGCATCAAGGGCGGAAGTATCAGTCTGGATTTTCACTTTTCGTTTGCTGAGTGTTATTGCACTTATAGTCAATTCTCTGATGAGCACTGATTAGCTGTGATAATGTCATTCATTTGTATATCCTTAATCATATTTATTCTCTAATAAATAGTTTACTGAACACCTCCTTCTTGCTTGAGACTTCACGAGTCACCGGAAATGCACAGTCCTCCTTCTGCCTTCTTTACAAAACCAGGTCTCTGAGTCAGCCCTCCAAGAGCGTGGGTAACCAAGAAAAACCATTTTCGACAAGATAGATGGCCACGGCTATGCAAGGATTTGTAACTTGTGCCGGAGGATGCTGACGGCAAGTCTACTGGATTAGTATGAGTGAGGCAGACAAGGTCCCATCTCCGAGGACCCACAGTCTGACTGACACAGTAGACCATCAAGTGAGTAATTCCAGCCAAGTGTGATGAATATTATGCTGGGGGAAATACAAGGTGCTATGATAACACCTTGTAAAAGAATCTCACCCAGTCTAGGGCCTCCTGAAAAAAATTAATATTTTAGCTGAGATTTACAAGAAAGGTAGGACTCAGGAAGAGACACATGATTGATTTGTCAATTTCTTGGCAAAGAGTCTCTTTGTGCTGCCCCCAACAGGAGGGAGTTCCTTGAAGACAAGGAAACTCCTATTTCTTATTTTATGCAAATATCATGTTTATACTTTATATAAATAAAATATTTGATATTTCCTAATTTACACTTCCCGTATCATCTAGCGTAACATAACGTACCTAATGGCAGCTGATCAAATGCCAGTCAAGAGGAGTTTTCCTTTTATTGGCATGCCACTTGGATCAGCCTTAGGGGAAATACGTTGAGGAAGTTTTATAGCGAGGGTCCAAACAACCCAAAGCTAGGCTATGTCATTCTTTAAGGAAGGTGAATTATGGAAGGATGATGCCGTGAGAAATTTCAAATGAGGATTATGGAGGGAAGTTGGTCGTAGTCTGTCTTTTCCTCACCAACCTGCCTTCTAACTTGCAAATCTGTATCTCTGGGTCAGCCCTCCAAGGGCTGGAGTAACCAGCACCATTTTCAGGGAGATAGATGGCTGCATCTGGGTTTATGGCCTGCACTACCCGGACACAGAGAATATGTCTGTTGGATCTGGCTGGCCAACCTCCACGGCATGAGGCGGTGTCAATGGCTCCAGTGAGAGGCTAACAGGCACATATATCGATCATAAATAATGTCTCAATATCCTATAGTAGGTCATAAATCAAAGGAATTTCCAAATACCTTTCTCTCTAGTTTGTTCCAATGGGCTGTGTTCTGCCTTGGAACTTTTCTTTTTAGGGTTACTGCATGACCTGGCCCTTTTGCCCGCTGCAGTTCAAATCCTTCCTTTAACTTCTGGTTCCACAAAGTCTGGAGAGCTTATTATTACCACCTCTGGCTCCGTGGGCCTATCACTGGAGTAAGTGAAGAGCCACAGAGCCTTCGTGCTCAGCCCTCTGTGAGGACTCAGTAAATACTCTGGTGGCTGTTTGATGGACTGCCTTTTTTTTTCTTTGCAAGTATACTATTTCACTCAGTTTTAACATTAGTTATCTAACCAGAAGGAACTGTCTAGTTTGCTAAATCCAACCTCATCATTAGCAGGGAAAGAAGCGGAGGCAGGAGAGAAGCAAATTTGTTGGTGCTCTTCTGCACCTTTGGAGAGGAGGAGTGACCCATCCGATTGGAATTGGAAAGGATGAACTGGGAAATAGTCTTGCTTGGTTCAGTTCCTCCTGAGTGGGTGTCTTCTGGTTGGCTCCCTTATCTTGGTGGGGGCTCCCTAGGATACGCTTCGCCTCTGCAGGAGGGGCAGAGAAGGCTTGAAGTCGCCCATCCACCTGTGATGTGATGGGCAGGGTTAATTCTGGGATAAAATATTACACAGCCCATCATGGCTGTGGACCGAGCCATGACCTCCAATCCAGACTTTTGTAAAGGAGTTGTGTTGATCTCTGTCCATTTAATTCCTGGGTCTGTTGCTTACTGGTTCTGAATGTAGAAGGAGAAGAATGCTATTTATTAGATACTCCTCCCCTCCTGATAATGACCCTCAGCATTGCTGACCACATCAATCCCTAAACCTACCGTTTCCCTGGCTTCTGCCCCTGCCCTGCCTCTGCCTCTCATAAAGTCACCACATCATTATAGGGAGAGTCACAAGCGAGAGGTCCCTTTCTGGAGAGTTGGAGACTTTCCAAAAGCCCCATTGCGTTCCTGGTCCTCTGGAGTCCCAGACATCCTGCATTACTGATTCATTCATTTTAAATCCCATATTTGTTTTCAAAAGAACCCTTTCTTAACCTATCTATCTAATTTGGCATCATGGTGTAGAGTATCCTAGAGGAAGAGGTATGGGTTTTGTATTCAGACCAACAGGATTTCAAATTTGAGTCTCAGGAATGGACTGCCCAGATCAGCCAGGATACGGCACAGGAGAAATCGGCTGAGGCATCTTCAGGGTTTCACACAGCAAAGGTGTATTTCTAAGTCACATGAAGTCGGTTGTTGGGACCGCCAGCTCTCTGGGACTACTGTTCTCTATGGGGCATCTTTCCGCAGCAGCACCATCTGGGAGAAGGGGCCGCCTAGAGGAAGGGGGCTGTGGGCTTGAGTTCTGGCAGCAGCCCCCCATCTCCTTGTCCACACTGGTCGTGTGGCTACACCTCGCTGTCGGGGGCTGAGGGCTCTTCACCCGTTCATGTACCAGGAATCAGAGGAAAGCCATAGAGAATAATTAAACTTATCCTATAAGGTCATCTTCAGAGTTAAATGGGATAACATGCCCAACTGTGGCACCCTTTGGGTATTCCATAAATGTTATTGCCCTGAAGTTCAGCTAGCAGGGAAGCATAGAGGCAGAGGCTGGAAAGCCAACTGGGAGTTCTGGGAATTGGTACAAGTTAGCACAGGAGACCTGGTTGCCCGTGTCATTCCCAGTCTCCACTTTTCCCTCTTGGCCGGGTGCCTCCCGCAGGCCTTACGGCACGTCGGGTCCCATGTGGCTGTTTTCTTTCACATGCATGTGCTTACGAACTCTCATTAGACGGTAAGGGGCAGGGGAAGGCAACAAAATCCTTAATACAGTCTTTATGTCCTGGAACCATTCCGACAGGAGATGGCCATGGATGGCTTTGGTTTGACGAGAAACCTGATTGGACTGTCTGACTCATTAGGCAGAGGTTTTCATGGCTGATAATTTCTCTGGTTGGAAAATGGGGACTCTGGGAAGATGTCTGCAAAAGCCTCGAACGAGACCTGGAACTCTTGATCTGATACTTGCGGCTGCCTTGCCTAAACTTCTCATTCCGTGGCTCGTTGGGTCAAATGGGCTCCAGGTCAGCCCTCAGCTGTCCCTCCCCCAAAGTCGGTGACCTATTTCATCAGTGGTCCTGGAGACACCTGTGGCTGCCTTCTCTGTCTTCAGCTCTTCATTTCTGCCGAAAGGCCTTGCCTGACCTCTTTTGAAAAGGGTCGCCTGTCATTCCCTCCCGGAACCTGAAGAAGATAGCAGTAAGAGCCTGGCTGGCCCGCGTTTGGTCCCAGCCCTGCCGTTACTAGCTTTGGGGCCTTTGTAAATTACATAGATGTTCCGTTCCTTATGTCCTCATCTGCAGAATGAGGATGATAATAGTACACATGTCGCAGGGCTGGTGAGGATTGAAATGAGTTGATACCAATGAAATTTTTTTTTTTTTTTTAAGATTATTTATGTCAGAGAGGGAGAGCGAGAAAGGGAATGCATGAGTGGTGGGAGGGGCAGCAGGAGAGGGGGCAAGACTCTCAAGCCGACTCCCTGTTGAGTGTGGAGGAGGATTCGGGGCTAGATCTCTTGACCCTGAGATCATGATCTGAGCCGAAATCAAGAGTCTGATGCTTTACTGACTGAGCCACACAAGCGCCGCTCAAATGAAATTTTTTTTTTAAAGATTTTATCTATTTATTTGAGAGAGAGAGCACAAGCAGAGGGGAGAGGGAGAAGCAGGCTCCCCGAAAGAACAGGGAGCCTGACACGGGGCTTGATCCCAGGACCCTGGGATCATGACCTGAGTTGAAGGCAGATGCTTAACCACTGAGCCATCCAGGCGCCCCTCAAATCAAATTCTTAAAACAGGGCACCTGGTGGCTCAGTTGGTTGAGTGACTGCCTTCGGCTCGGGTCATGATCCTGGAGTCCCGGGATGGAGTCCCACATCGGGCTCCTAGCTCCATGGGGAGTCTGCTTCTCCCTCTGACCTTCTCCCCTCTCATGCTCTTTCTAGCTCTCTCTCTCTCAAATAAGTAAATAAAATCTTAAAAAATTAAAATGTTGCTCAGTTCTTGATAAAAAAAAAGAAATTCTTGAAACAGTTGGTGGGCCATGGAACACGCAGTAAATGTTAACTATTATTAATACAGTACTGGTGTTGATTTCCATCCTAATGGTTATCACAGGCTATTAGTTCATTTGTATCATGAAGTGTCTCTCCTTCACAAGTCAGTGCCAAGAGGTGGAGACTGTTTGCTTATTTATAAGTGTGTCCTCAGTTCCGGGTACAATGCCTGACCTAATGCGAGCTGTGTAGACATTTGTTTAATAAATGAATGAGTAACGTATGCAGGAAACCGTGAAGCTGGCAACGGAGGTGATCTGGACATTGTTCTCGGCCTGTAGGACCTTCCGGGCAGTGTCAGTGCAGTGAGGAGACGAGACCGGTTAGAAGCATACTGGACAGAATGTAGTTGGTGTTTTGGAAAATGATGCCCAAAGGGCGATGTCAGCGGGTCAGTAGAAGGAAGAAGCCAGTCTGTCAGCACCTGTGAGAAGGCCTCCTTGCGGTCCTGAGCATCGAAACCAGAGTGAGTCACCGATTACACATTTTGAAGGTGTTGCCAGTGTGTGTCTGGAGCAAACAGGTGAATGCACAGTAAATCAGTCGATCTTAACATATTACTCACTGCCAAGTTCTCCTAGCCTGGTTCCCACTTCGAAAGATTTCAAACTGGGAGCATCTTCCGGCTGTGACTGAGCCCACCCCCCTCGGCAGGCAGGCTCCCTGCACACACACAGTCCAGTTCCAGCACTCGCTTCTGCCTTGTCCATGGTCTCGTGTCCTTGAGGCGGCACTTTGCTTTAGGGCTGGAGCTCTTGGGACCTATGAATCTGAATGTTCGCTTTATCCTCTGGAATTACGCATAAGGAAGCTGTTTAGAACTCTAGGTCTCTTTTGAAGACAAAGAAACAAGAGATTGCTTTTCAAAACAGAGGGCTTCCTCCCTGTGCCGCGTAACCCCACGTTGCCAGAATGCTTAAAAATAACAGATATTTCTAAAGGTTGCTCTCTTTGAGAGACCCTCAGGGGCCTCACAGGTCCACGAAGAGGCCCCATGGGCCGGAGAAGAGCGCGCGCCTGTGTCTGTCTCTGCGTCCTGCTGTCTGTGCATCTGGGAGTAAGTCAGGGATGCTGCTGCCAGACAAGAGAAGGCACTATTTGTACCAGCAGTTGGCAGGTAAAGGTGGTGACACCCAGTGAGGCTGATGCCATTAGTCCTTTGGTTGTTATTTGACTCTGTTGCCTTGACAACTGCCACGGAAGGTGAAACCTCTGGAAACGGGGAAGCTGAGAAATGTCTCATGGAGGGTGTTCATGGTTCTCTGGCTAAGCACCCCGCCTTTAAAAAGAGTAGCTTCAGTTTTCTTCACGTGCAGTGTGGGGAGCCCCCCCTCCCCCGCTGTCCCAGTGCACAAGCCAACCCCCTCCCCTCTCCCCGGAGCAGGTGGGGCCGAACTTCCTTTCCGCCTCCAGAGTGCTCCAGAGGGAACCTGGACCCCAGGGAGTCTCTGAAATCACAAGCATTTAGAGGAAAATTGAAGCTCTGTGGAATTTCCATCCGCCTTCCCTAAAAAAGGCACATTGTTGTAAATCATTGCTCCATTAAGTCTTTTGTATTCCCTAGTTAGTACTTTCAACGTCTCCCTTTGCCTTTGTTTTTCTCTCTCTCCCTTCTCTGCCTGTCTGCTGCTTGTCTCTTTTCTGTGTCCCTGTGACTCACGGGGAGCTGATAGTCTCTCACTTTGACGCTCCCAACAAGGAAACTCTGTCCCAGCAGGAGCGGTGCCCCATCTCAGGGAAATCCATCCACCAGAGGGGCTAAGGGCCCCCCTGCTACCCAAGCCTCTTGTCTAGAAGATGCTTCCTTTCTCAGACAAGTCTCTGATATCATGGAGAAGTCCCCCAGCGCCCTGAGCCCCTGGCTGCTCGGCCTGCACTTCGTGGTGAAATGCACTGAAAGAATTTACCGCCGAGGTGCACAGTTGGAGGTGCCAAAGCGTGTGAGAAGTCTGGAGAGGGAGTCCAGGCCCCTATGGTCATGTTCTTCCCGGGTTCCAGGCAAAGACAGGTAATGAGAACGGGTAGAAAGCGTGGCATTTGAGATGAATGCCTGGCCTGTGTGGGCAGCGTTGTTGAGCAGACAGAAGGCACTGCAGGGAATGTTGAGTCTGATTAATTTATTTTGCCCGCGAGGAAACTGAGACCCAGAGCAGGGAAAAGCTTATTTGAAGTCCTATAGCCTAAGTAGCCAAGACAAGAACCTAGGTCTTCTGAGGCTCTAGCCAGTGTCTATTTTGTTGCTTTAATGGATTTTTCTGGAAAAGGATCATTTTTTTAATGAAACATTAAGAAGTCTGTGGATATTACAGAACTGTTATGGTAGGTTCGGTACCACTAAACATTCTTTTTTTTTTTTTTAATTCATTCATTTGAGCGAGAGTGTGTGAGAGCACAGAAACATGAGCAGGGGCAGAGGGGCATGAGGGACCCTGCATGAGGGGCAGAGAGAGGTCGAAGGACAAGCAGACTCCCTGCTGAGTGTGGAGCCTGACTCCGGGCTCAATCTCAGGACCCTGAGATCATGACCTGAGCCAAAGGCAGATGCTTAACTGACTGAACCACGCACAGGCCCCTCCACTCAACGTTCTTGATGAAAAGTCTTTGGAAGAGGGCAATGTACTGAGTAACAGTCTGTCAATCTTAGTCTCTGTGGACAACATTCATTCATTGCCTTTCACCAAATATTTAATGAGCACCACAGTGTGCGAGGTACTGGGATATGGACAGATGACAAAGATAATGGCTCAGCATTCCAGGAGCTTATGGGACTTTGGTATTGCTGAGAGCATTTGACTTGTGCTTTGGAAAACATGTTCTAAGTGGAATTCATCTCAAGTATCTGGTCTTTTTGGAACACGAGCTTCCTATGAGGAAGTGATCGCATGTAATGTTAGATCGCTGAGGTTTGTATTCTTCTGTTAGTAAGTTTATAGGTCTGGCCAATTGAGAAGGCGTGGCAGATATAACCGAGCTTAACTTTTTGTAAGGGTTTTGAATTCGTCCTTCACAGACTCCTCATAATGACTTGGAAAGCAAATTCTACACCAAGCAATTATTAGGTGGTCAAACAGTAAACTGTAAGAAGTTGATCACTGGTTGTCAATGTAGTTTTAATAAACATTAATTTCTGGGCAAATGCAAGAGGAGAGGTCGGTAAATTATAGCCTGAGAGCCAAATCCACCATCACCTGTTTTGTTAATAAAGGTTTATTGAAATCCTGCCTTGCTTGTTTGGTTATGCATTGTCTTTGCCTTTTTTCATACTAGAACGGCAGAGATGAGTAAAAATTGCAACAGAGACCTTAATGCCAGTAAGGCTGAAAATATTAACTATCTGGCCCTTTCTGGAAAAAGTTGGCCAAGTCTTTCAATAGAGTTGGATGATGAAGTTTATAGTATCAGCCAATTTGTGTGAGAGGGCTTGCTGACTTACTGCCCCAGTAAACATCTTTAGTGGGTAACCCCAGAAAATCATGAAATCTGATAAAGACAAGGACAAAGTATTTAATGTAGGAGAAGAAAAGTAACTGTACGTATGAGCATCAAAAAGGACTGATTTTGTGTTAGGCAGGAAAAAGATACTTACCAAAGCTAACTAGCTGACTATAGAGCAAAGTTTTCCTGCAGATAAGCAAGAGCTATCAAATAATAACAAGTGCCACATTATTAGTTAACATTGATTTTTATTTATTTATTTTTTAGATTTTTTAATTTCTTTATTTGAGAGAGAAAAATGAGCACAAGCAGGGGGAAGGGTAGAAGGAGCAGGGAACCCATTGTGGGCTCAATCCCAGGACTCTGGGATCATGACCTGAGCCAAAAGCAGATGCTTACCCAACTGAGCCATCCAGGTGCCCTATTAGTTAGCATTTATTGAGAGTTTACTTGTACCTTGTATGTTTTGAGTACTTCGCATGTGTTAGCTCAGTTAACCCTGACACTAATGTGATTATTAGGCCCATTTTAGAGATGAAGAAACTGAGTCTGGATAAAGTAATGGCCCAAGATTACACAGCTGCTAGGTGATGGATAAGACTTGAACTTGGCCAGTATCATTCCAGAAGCCAGGCTCTGAACCAGTGTGCATATTGCCAATCTACAATATATTCTTATTATTTATGAAGCAGGCATGACTTCATGAGGATGGAAAATATACAATATAAGCAAGGAGAATAAATAATCCATCAATAGAAGCCAACACCAAAATGTTCAAATGAGAACTAGTTTGAAATCCCTATGTTCTCAGACCAACATTTACTCCACTAATAGTTTTAGCTTGAAAGGCTAAATAGGATATTTTTCCTCTGTAGAGTTTTCTTTGCACAGAATTCTGATTAATAGGCAAATTCTATAGGACAGCTTACCTATCCTTAGGAATTATTCCAACTTGCTAAACTCTTAAAAATAAGAAAACTTGATATTCCACATTTGGGGGGAAGAGAAAATCTAATTATTTAAGGAAATTCTCAACTTACTCAATGAGGTGATAGTCCCAATATAGTAAACAGAAAGCCACCCGGTCTGTTTTCTGAAAAACCTCGGTTCTGCTGAGTATACTTACCACTGAAGTACTTCTCCAGGCCTGAGCTGGAGACTGGCATGCAGGTTCATTGGGAAGTGCTGTTTTGTGGGGGGAAGGAGTGGGCAAATGGAGAAGTTGAACTACCATGTATTTGGAACTGAGGCCTTAGCCCATGTCACAGGGAGCTGCTCTGGGGTGACCTTGCGGAGCCTTTCAAGGAAGCTGGCCTGTGTACCCCCCCAACCCTGCCCAGGTATTAGAGAAATGCTATTTCCAGGAAGGGGCACAATTTTGGGCAAGGTGGTTCCCTTTGGCTGAAGATGAGGCTTAGAGAGGAGCTCTGCTGTGTGCTCTAAATAGCCGTCTCTCCTTACAACTGAGGGAATCTATACCTCAGCCCTGAAGAGGGTCTGAGAGACCCATTACTCCAGTTCCTTAAACCCATTTTATTTTCCCCAATGAAAATTGGGTAGAAAGCTTCAGGGAGGTGTCAATGAAGAGTGCTTTAATTTGCTTTATCAGCAGTTTGTTCCAAATATCCAGTTAAATAAAAGAACTCAAAGCCTTAAAATTCTAGGGTCTATGAGGTGCCTGTGGTCTCCCATGGTTTTCCATCTTTAAGTAGATTCTGTCCTTCTCCGCTGGTGTGTGCGCGTAGCATCTCGAGTGAGGGATTGTGGGGTGAGTCGGGGATGAGCTGATTAAACAGTGCTAAACATTCAGGAAGTTTCCTTGTTGGGTGCAACAATAGAGCCACTCTCCAAGGTCCCATTAGTCTCAGTAAGGTTCCCCCAGAGACCCATTTTACACTGGATGGGCTAACTGCCCTTTCTCTGCCTGGAAGACTTGCTCTGGGTGTCTATGGTCCTGTGGGATGAGGTGCGAGCAGTGAATTAATACATGCACTAGGTTTGATTTTTTAAAAGATTTATTTATCTTAAAGACAGAGAGCAAGCATGAGCAGGAGTGGCAGAGGGAGAGGGAGAGAGAATCTCAAGCAGACTCCGTACTAAGCTTGGAGCCCAATGTCTCTCTCAGTCTCATGAACCTGGGATCACCACCTGGGCTGAAACCGAGAGCTTGATCAGCTGCTCCACCCATGCTCCCCCTCCCCAAGACACCTTGGTTTTCGTCATTCCTAGAAGTTAGTGTAAAGGTCAACTTTGAACACAGTTTTAAAAATGGAATTCTCTTATGTAGATATTTCCCTCCAGTCAGTTTGACCTCTACTGAATCTGACCCAGTGGAGGCGCTGGCATGTTCTGGTTCAGGTGGATCATCAGATCTGCATCATTTTATCTCTAACCTGACCTAGCAAGTGTTCTGGGAGAAGGACCCACCTGCACAAAGATTCAGGACAGAGGAGAACATAGTCTCTCATAGACTTTGGAAACAAAACTCTAGCATCTGTGAGTTCTTAGGCCACTTCAAAGGAGGGATGCAGGAGATATTTAAAAGGTTCACAGATCTAACAATACAGACTAGGGATAAGAAGTAAAATATTGGACCCAACTGTAATAGGGTTAGAAGAGACTGATAGGTGGAGAAAATTGCCTAGAATTTTGGAACTAACCCTTAATTTTCCCAAGGGGAAAAAAAAAGAATTAAGATTGCCTATGTTATATCATGTTTAGGATCAAAAATTTTTTTGCTGTGCTAGGCAATTTCATATACATGAGCTTAGTTAACTATCACAGTGAAATTTCAAGTTGCATAGCATTTAGCTTATTTATACACAGAGAAGCTGACTTGTAGATTTTTTGAGTGATTTGCCAGGTAAAGCCTGGATTTCTCATAAACTAGTGCAAGGCTCTGTAGATTACTTGAGCAAAAAGTTGCTTTAAGCTCAATTCTAGATGGGTAGAGGAGCATCCAGATATTAAAAAAAGAAATAATTTTAAATACTTAACTTTAACATACTTAAGACTTATATTCATTCTTCACATGACATTTGTTCATTAAAATCATGATCATTTAGTGTTTGGCTGGATCAAAGCAGAAATTTTACTTCATGAGTTCCCTTATTTTATTATTTTACTTTTTTTCATTTATTTTATGAGTTCATTTATTTTAAACATCATTTAACTCACAACCTTGAGACCAGGAGTCACATGTTACACCGACTGAGCCAGCCAGGTGCCCCAAGGTAATTTTCAACTGGGCTATTTTGGCAGAGAACCACAGATCATTTTCAATTCACGTTCTGGTCCTGGAAAAAGATTAAGGTCAAACTTGGGTGGAGTGTTCCAAAGGATCTAAGATTTAGGAAACAATAGGCCATGGCCATTTGCACATAAACAATGCTGAGAAGAATTATTTTCTCATGGTTTCTGCAATGGAAATGAATTGATTCTCTGGGGCAGCCAGTTCAAGTGTAGGGCCATTTCAATGATCTCATGTGATAGAAAGTGATAGAAAGGAGAGCAATCAAAGTCTGAGCCAACTCTACTATCTACAATAGGTCCCCATTTCCTTGATGTTCTAGGTTTCCTTTTTTTTTTTTTTTTTAAGATTTTATTTATTTATTTGACAGAGAGGAGAGAGATCACAAGCAGGCAGAGAAGCAGGCAGAGAGTGAAGGGGAAGCAGGCTCCCCGCTGAGCAGAGAGCCCGATGCGGGGCTCGATCCCAGGACCCTGAGATCATGACCTGAGCCGAAGGCAGAGGCTTTAACCCACTGAGGGACCCAGGCATCTGTTGTTCTAGGTTTCATTCCTGTCTCAAGCTGACAATTTTTGCATGTTTTTGTTTTTCATGATGGGAAGTCCACACTATATCTGGAGTCACAAGTAATGGATTCTTGCCCAGTTCTCTCGCTCATTATAGTGATGAACATTGCAAATCATAGAACTTCCATTCCATGTTGGTATTTCTCAATGTAATATTGACCTTCATTCTAGGTCATTGAAGCCCAAAATGATATAATGCAGTTAAAAATTTATTGTAATTTTGAATGTACTGTGCAAATAAAAAAAAAAATTTATTGCTATGTCATCTTCAATCTAGTGGAATTTAGAGTGCTACTTCATGCACTGAGATCCTGAAAATATCATCTGCATTTTTGCTTAGTAGTTAGTTCTAATCCTTGGCAAGTTTCATAAGCAGGAACCTATAAAACGGTCGGTGTCCCTTCTTGGAGGAGGTTTTACTTCTTCCATATCTTGTGAGTGTGAAGGCATGAATACATCTGATGTGCCCTCCTTGTGAGCACAGGCCAGTGAGGCCCAGCCTCTGTGCTTTCTGCTCAGGACTTTCTTGGAAGGGGTTTAACCTAAGAGTTTATCCGATGTACCAAACAGAAGGCTTCCCCCAAAGCCTCTCTAGATGATATTTCTTCTGTCACAATTTCTCCCCTCAAGACAATTTGTCTTTCAACAATTCAGCTTCTTTCCTCTAGGCTGCTTTCCCTGCATAATTCCTCCTGTAAACCCACCATATTGTCCTTGCAACTTGCAACAACCCTTGCTCCTGCCCCCCAGACAGGCATCCGATTCTTTGTCGGTGCTTTGCTCTAGAATCCTAGCAGAAATGCACATTTTCTGGTATCCTACTTTTCTTGCAAAGAAAGCTCACAGAACATTTCAAAAGGAGAAATTCTTCACCCCATTATGTCTGTGACAGGTAGTTCCTTCGTAAGGTTGACATTGGAACCATCTGGACATTTGAGTGGGAGTCAAAAGCATTCTATTTCCTGGTTTCACCTCCTTTCCACATTGGTAACTCATTTTGGTCCCAAGAAGAGGGCAAATTTCCATTGTTTCTCCCTTGAAAACCTGAGACATACTGAACTGGTGTTAGAAATTAGCCACCATGATTAACATCAGCCTATGGAAAATAACCTGAGTTACAAACACCCTTCTGGAACAATGATGCATGTGTGGGGTGAGGATTGCATGTCTACACAAATCTGGGCATCTGATCTCATTTCTTTTCTTTCCCTGAGAAATGTGACCAGCAATACTTTTCTGTGCACATATTCCCATGTGCTTAGCCAATTATAGCAGCTACATGGATAAGAACAGGCTACGGGTGATATGCATTTTATCCTGAGGTTCTCTCCTTAACCCTGTTCCCTCCTCTCTATCACAGGATTGCATATCAGAACAGAAAAGGGCGGGAGGGATCTTACTATTGAGATAAGTTTGCATCCACTTAATTTTTTTTCAAGTAAGCAATTTGCAAGTGCCCATGCTTTATTTTTAGTAATGGACTACTTTCAGTGAGCCTCACGAGCCATCATGGTTTACCGGGGTGCTGTGACATTATGGTTGAGAACTGTCAGTGTGGGGTGTGAGTGTAGATTTATAATATTTTCCTGAACTTCCCTTTCCTGTTTCCCACAGTCGCGCAGGCTCTGGAACAGAGAGCAATTACAAGCTTCTCCGTGTTGGTATGGATTGCAGCCATCCATATTCTCTGCGAAGGGTCTGTGGAATAAAAGTGTGCATTGCACAGGCAGTTAAGGTAGCCAGATATAGCAAACTAAGGCAGATAACGATATGGCCTCGGGCCCAACATGGCTGAAGTCATTCCTCCCTGACAAGAGTAACGGTTCTTTTGCCCTCCAGGCCCTCCGTTCCACAGGGCTCCGGGCTGTCATCCTCCTCTCCACAGAACACGTGAGGTCATTAAGAGAACTGCTGATGCCATGCTAGGGGCCATGATCTTCCCTGCCACCAGGTTGTGGCTGACACACGGATGACATTTCTTTGGTGTCAAATCCGGGCAGAGCGTTGTCCAACCTGTCCCAATATCTGTTGGAAATCAGCTCTTGGAAAGAATTTAATTGGTTCTACCTCAATTCAGGTAAGACTGTGAGGCAAGGAGAAAGTTGCAACGCAAGGGCAATCCTGGGTTCCAAATACCATTGGAAGATCCCTGGATATGGGAAGCCCTGTGAGGCCCTGGCGGGACCGTGAATGGCTCTGGGTCAGTCAGGATGGAATGTGTGTGTGTGTGATCTATTGTACTTATGTGGGTCTCATAGATAGGTTTGTATCTCTACATATATGGGGTACAGTTCTCGTTAATAATGAGAGTATGGCTTTTATAAATTTCATTTTTAAAGTTAGAACTAGTATAATGGGCATTGTGTGTTGTTCCCGTTCCTGGGCATGAGCGTTTTCCTTCCACGCTTCAGCGGAGTGTATCTTCCCTCTATTCTCCCTCACTCCTCGCAAGGTAGCGTGTGATTCACTGGACACCTGTGCTACGTGGATCTTCCCTTCACACGATTCTGCGAGGAACGAACACAGAGAAGAGTGCAAGGCTAGGGAATAAGAATCCCTTGTACTTCTTGCATAACACTGCTCTGGGGAGGTCCTTCCTCACTTGGGCCTGGACTTGCGTCAATCAGCAGGGACTAGAAGCCATGTCAGTGCCACTGTCACCACTCCTACCACCATCACTGGACCCACTACCACCACCACGACTACTACCATCAGCACCACCACTATCACCACCACCAGCACCCCACCAAAGTCCACATCACCACCACTACCACCGTCACTGCCACTGGCACCATCCACACCACCATTAATACCGTCACCGCTACCACCCTCACCACCACCATTATCACTACCATCAGCACCACCACCTCCACCACCACCATTATCAGCAACACCACCACCACCAACACCACCATCACCACCACCATCAACACCACCACCACTGTCACCACTACCACCACCATCACCACCACCCTCACCACCACCACCCTCACCAATACCACCACCACCACCACCATCATCACCACCACCATCACCACCACCACCACCAATACCATCACCACCACCATCAATACCACCGTCACCACCACCATCACAACCATCACTACCACTATCACCGCCACCATCAACACCACCACCACCATTACCACCATCACCACCATCACCACCAATACCACCATCACCATCACCACCATCAATACCACCATCAACACCAACACCAACACCACCACCATCAACACCAACACTACTACTACTACCACCACCACTACCACCATCACCACCACCACTACCATCCCACCAAAATCCATATCACCACCAGTACCACCATCACTGCCCCCAGCACCATCCACACCACCACTATCACCACCACCATCACCACCACCACCATCAACACCACCACTAATACTACCATCACCACCACCACTGCTGCGGCTGAAGCAATTCCCAAGATCACCTAGTATGAATTGTTTAAAGCTACCTTTCTCTTAGAGAATTAGGTATAATGCTCTTTCAGGTTTCAAGAACCAGAGACACTCTGATAACCTTTGTTGACAGAGCTTATTGTAAGATCCCCCTATAAAGAAATACAGAGAAGTCTCCTGAGCACCACAGTCAAGGTTGATGAAACTGAATGTTGTTCCTCTATTACATAACAAAGAGCAGCTCTGAGATCTAAGAAAACTCTGGTATTCATACCCTCAAAGTCAGTTCCTGACTGCTTCCTAACTCTTGACACTATCATTCCAAAGACAGTGTCTGCCTGTCTCTGTGGATATTCCAACTTTTGCCTTGAACTAGCTGTCTCCCTTTCTCTCCTCTCCTCTCCATCATTTGGCTTTTGCTTCCTCCTGTCTTCTACCCCTCCATGTCTTTGGTCTGTGGTTTGTTTCAATTTTCCTGCCCCCTGTGTAGTTGCATGTTCTTTTGCAAATTCTTTAGGAGAGAGAGAGAGACAGAGAGAGAGACAGAGAGAGAGAGAGAGAGAGATCTTACTGATATGCTCAGAGCATAAAGTGTCACTGTTGACAGATTTGTCACACAGGGCCACTTCTCAAACACTGACCAGCCTATAAGTGAAGATTCAGGATAGGCACAATCCCTGGTCCAATGACTTGGGTCAGTGTGATGGGGACACAGATGCGAAGATTGTGCTTTATGAGTGAGGACCTGCTTTTGTCTACTTTATTTAGAATATAGCTATGGGAGTGTCTTATTTCTCTAGAGAAGCCATCACTGTGGCTTCTCTATTTATGCTCTAGGGCTGCCACATTTAGCAGACAAAAGTACAGGAACCCAGCTAAATCTGAATTTCAGATAAGCAAATACTTTTTTTTTTTTTAAATAATATAAGCGTGTCTCAATGATGGCACAGACCCACACTCAAATCAGTAACTACAACCGCTTTCACCACCCCAGATAAAATACTGGACCCTTCCTCATGTCACACACGCTATCTGTTGATAGAAATGATGAGGTACAAACAATTCTTGTCCTCTATTCTAGGGTCCTAAAGCCATTGCCTTAATGTCCTACTGAGCTCTCCAATACTACCACTGCCTACGTTAACTTCTCAACAATGTGTTCAGTCAAATGAGGTTTTTTTCAAGTCTGCTGAAGTAGGAGCTCCCAGCCCAGCTGGAGGGAAGCAATGCATAAGCCGTATAATCTTAGCTCCGGTCATCATACGATGACCTAGAGAGAGAGAGGCATCCATGGCCAGGCAACTCATGAGTGGCAGAGTTGGGCTGAGCTCGGGTGTCCTAAACTGACCTCTCTTTCCTGTATGGTATGCCCAGAACCATACAAGACATGAGCAAGTATGGCTACACCCCCTCACATAGCCATTTCGTATTTCGCACGCTTATACTACTTAAGAGTTCACAGATGCCTATCTTAAGCTGCATTTCAGACAGCAGAGAACTTTTTTCACGTAGATGTTATTTTTTATTTTTTTAAAAATAGATATTGATGTTTTCAGATAGGGTTTTTGTTTTTTGTTTTTTTTTTTTGTCAGATAGATGTTTCAGAAAGATGTTAGAATTCCAACTTTGCAGGCGAAGGGAAGAGAGGCTCGGAGAGGTTCAGTGAATTTCCTAAAGTGAAACAACCAACAATGTGAAGATCTATGATGCACAACCAGACTCTTTTAATCTAAATTCATTGCTTTTTTTCATCACACAAAAAGGGCACTGCAATCCTTTCACAAAAACTAGTATTATTACCATTTATTGATTACTTGCTGTGTGTCACAGGCATTGTTTAATTCTTATAAAATTCCTGAGGGGCAAGTACTGTATTATTATTTCCATTTTTCAAATGTAAATGGAGCTCAGAACAGTGTCGTGACTGAGAGGGTGGAATCAAGTGGCCAGCCTCTGTGGGTTGGAATTCCAACCTTGACTGTGGCCATCTCCATGACACTTGGCGAATTCCATAACCTCTGGGACTTCAGTTTGCTCCTTGTAAATTGCAGGCTATTGTGGTATCTACCTCTTAGGTTTGTTGTGAATATTCCATGAGAAGTGTGTAAAGTGTAGAAAGCAGGTCTGGATGCATAGTAGGGACTTCACAAATGTTAACTATTTATTATTGTGGTTATTGTTGAAAAATTTACTCGAGTTTAAAAAGGAAATCTCCTTGAAGAAATCCTATCTGAATAAATTTATAATTTGATTTCCTCTATGCACATCCTTGTATCTTTCAGGCGTTCAAGTATAGAAGTTATCCATTTAAGCTTAGATCTCATTTATGAGGCTTCTGTGGGCCCTCCAGTCTTCAAATAATTATATATTTGGCTTCCTGCAATTTACTAAACTGTGTTACCTATAGTGTTGTTTTGTGTGTGTTAAGTATGTCTCCCCAGTTAGCCTGTAATTTCTTAAAAGATGAGAACATTTCTGCCTCTTCTGTCTCAGAGATAAATAAAAAATTGAATTTAATCAATATTTTAATGTTAGGGCTTTTTTTTTTGGTTGTTCATCCTCTCTTTGGTGAGTTAGTCTTCATTCGCTCTTGGTCTATGTGGTCCAGCCAGGGTTGACTTCACCGAGTTTCAACTCATCTCTATCAAGTACTAGTGGGCTTGTGACCAGGCGGGGCGGCCCAACATTGCATGTCCACCGTGATTGGCTCAGGACAGGCATGTGACCCAAGCCCAGCCTATCAGATGCCCTCCTGAGACTTAGCCAAAATTCTTGGGAAAGAGACCTTCTTTCTTTTCTGGAACCGTGACCCCAGAGGCCACCATATGGAAAAAGGACCTCAAAGTAAAAAATCAAACCCATCAGAGGAAGAAGAGAAGGATGAGAGTGGGAGAGAAAATGGCCCGGCTGAGTCCTATAGTCAGCTGTGCAGGAGCTAGCTAGCTATGTCAGTGGACTTGGATTTTTGTTCACTTGGAACCAAGCAGTTTTGGTGAAGACGCCAGCATATTGACTCCAGTAGCTGATTTTACATGGAATGCCTATAGTATCTGTTGCTTCTTAGGAGTTTGTTTGGGGTGGGGGTTGTCGGAGTTACGCTCACTCTTCAATCTGGGAAACACTGGCTCTTCCCTCGGAGAATTTCTCATAATAAGGACTTGGAAGACAATCACAAGCCACTTTCAATTAGGGTTCCTGGAACAGGTTTTAGTCTAATGAGGTCATTAACACATGGTGACATATCAGGGCTGCCTGAGATCATCCCTGAAGAAGGGATAATTTTCCCTTCCTCCTTGAGAGTAGGGAGCACCGGCTGCGTGCAGGCCAACACCTTGTGAACCTGGGATGTAGGATAGCGTTGTAATAGACATGAATTTTCAGTCAAGGCAGGATGAATGTAAAATAAAGCTTCCGGGCGTGATTGCCTATTGGTCTCTATTAGTGAAACCAGCGAAGACTTTTCACTGAGCGCAAGAGAGAGTGGGTGTGGAACTGCTATGTCTGCATTTACGGTTCGGATGCAGAACGAGGCCGAAGAAAACTGCTGATGTTGCCCATTAGTAGACCCGGCTTCTGCCCCGGGTATGGCGCTAACAAGCTTTGTGATTAAAGGGATAAGTTTGTGTTGAATAACCCCTTGCCAGTTCCCCCTTGTGACCAAGGCGTGCACTGGTGAGATAACTGTCTGGGGTTAGTGGGCACTGCTCCCTGCCTGGGTAATTCTGGCAGCTGGGCCCCCTGCGCCATCCCGCTTGGCTAAACAGCCCAGAGCTCTGACAAAATGCTCAGAGGCACTTGGATGAACTCCGTCATTTTATTCTTTTATATAAATCCAGCACTGACTTTGCAAATGCCCTGTGAGCGTGCCTTTGGTGTGTAGCTGACGATGGTGTGATATTTGATAAAATGATCTTTCAAGTAAAAGCAATTGGTAGCTGCTCTATGGGCATTTTAATGGGGCTGTGTCGGATTTACGAGGAAGGGGGAAGTAGGGTCTTGGGGTAGCCTTGGAAATGCCCTGCTCACGTCTCCCTTCAAAGGGACCTGCTGTAGGAATATAGTTGAACCTCTTCCAGTTGCTGCTCCATTATGGCGTTCACTCTGAAGTCACACTTCCTACAGGTTATTCCCAGTTAATGACTGGTGGTGTTGCTGGAACCAGGCCATTTCTTCTTGGCACAGGATTTCTCTAATGGACCGTTTTGGTCAGGAACTCTCCATTGGCGTGGCCAGGTTTTTCTGAGAACTTCTCTTGTCTTCTGAAGTTCTTACCTGATTCTCCCTTCTCACTCCCATTTCACAGACAGAAGTCATCTGTCACGTCTGTGTTCTCACTCCCCTTTTCTCCTTCACAGATGTGTAGAAAAGGACATAGAGCTACATAGCGGTAAGGTTTCGACATCTGTATAAGTTAGCAGAAGCCTGAAGCAGATTGTGACATCTTACGATGTACTTGGTAAATTCTAGGCAGGCATTGAAGAACCAATTTAAGAAAAATTTATGAAAGTTCATTAAAAATGAAATTGCTGCATTAGACACTTCTCATGCAAAAGAAAGAAGTAAAGAGAAAAGAGGAACAAAAAAAGGACATGAGGGGTGCCTGGGTGACTCAGTTGGTTAGGTGTCTGCCTTTGGCTCGGGTCATGATCTCAGGGTCCTGGGATCGAGCCCCATGTTGGGCTCCCTGCTCAGCGGGGAGTCTGAATCTCTCTCTGCCCCTCCCTTATTATATAATAATAACAAGAAATGGATTAAACAACCCAACCAAAAGATAAAGATTGTCAGGCTGGAATAACAGCAAACAAAAGAACAACAACAAAAAGAAACAATTATAGGCTGTCTGTAGGAGGCACACTTGAGACTCAAAGATACAGATACTGTTGTTAGCGTTTTATAATTTACATCATTAAATGTTACAAGCTCAATACAGTTTTAGTAATTATTACTTTATATAATTTTTTTGACTTTTAGAGAAAGTGAGCAAAGAAAGGAAATTAAGGATTCTTTTATGGTTTAGTTATGTTATCCTTTTTATTCTCCATTTATGGTTCTCTTAATTTGGTCCTCTGTATACCATCTGTGGTCATTTCCTTAGCCCAGTGAAGCTTTGCTCCCGCCTACATCCTTTGTACAATTATTGATGTATACGTGACATTTCTATATGGTATGGGCCTGATAGAATATTTTATATGTATGGCTTTTACATTTGTTTTGAGAATAAAGGTAGAGAAGTATGTATTTATATTGTCTTTGCTTTTTTTTTTTAAGTAATGTCTAGGTCCAACATGAGGCTTGAACTCACGACCCCCAGATCAAGAGTCCCATGCTCTACTAATTAAGCTAGCCAGGCACCCTTACGTTGTCTTTTATAATTACATAATTACTTTTACCAGCATGTTTTGCTTTCTTATGGGATTGAAATTACTGGGGTCACATGCTTTCAGCCTCGAGGACTTCCTTTAGTATTTTCTGTAAGGTGGATCTAACAATAAATTCTCTTAGCTTTTGTTTATCTGAAAATGTCTTTATTTAATCTTTGGATTTGAAATATAAATTGCTGGATATAGGATTCTTGGTTCTGTTCTTTGAGTACTTTGAATATGTTATCTGCCTTTTGCCCTGTATTGTTTCTGATAGAAATTCAGTTGTTAATCTTATTTGGATTTCCATGTAAGTGGTAAGTTATTTTCTTTTGCTGCTTTCTAGATTTCCTCCTTGTTTTTGGATTTTAATATTTTTAATATAATGTGGCTTCTCTTTGAATTCATCTCACTTGATTTTTGTTGAGTTACCTGGATGTGCATCTTGATGTTTTTCAGGAAATTTGGGGACATTCCAACCGATATTCCCTTCAACATTTTTTTTGTCTCCTTTCTCTCTGTCCTCTCGTCTCCTTCTGATAATCTTATGCATATATTGGTGCTTTTAATGTGAGGTAGAAATGCAGTGTTCATTTTTCTTCATTCTTCTTTTCTCTGTTCTTCAGATTGCATGATCTCTATCAATCCATTATCCAGTTCACTAATTCTTTCTTTTGCCAGTTCAAATATTTGGCTGAGCCTTTTTAGTATATTTTAAATTTTACATATTGTACATTACAACTCTGGATGTCTTTGGGTTCCTTTTTATAATTTCACACTCTGTTCTGACTAATGAGGTATAATTGAAAGATGTTGAGTTGGTCTTTGGAGAAAGCTCCTTAAAAGGGGGTTAAATGAGTGGATTGAAATTTTTTCTCATTCCATCTTTTCTGTGTTTCTTGCCTTGAATGTGGCCAAAATGGCTGTAGCTCCAGCAATCACTTTGGTCCTGGACGTGTCCTTGAAAATTAAGTTACATACCAAGGATGGCAAAGTGGAAAGACAAAAGGAACCTGGGTCCCTATGATGACACTGAGCTTGGAGCCTATACATTCACCCTGATGGGTAGATGACAAACTTTTACCTTGCTCAAATCACATTTGATTTAGAAATTAGAAATTTCTTTCCGGTGAAAGTAATTTCTAACTGAGATGTCATCTATTTCACATTTTGAGACATTAAGTTCTACTTATGTGCCATATGTATATATACATGTATATATATAATGTGTGTATGTTGTGAATGTCATGTGTTTTTCTAATTGGTCTGGAAATTGCAACTTTCTGGACACTCTTCTCCACATAGTACATAAAAGGGCATCCAGAAATGGCACTGAATTAGTTAATAAACAAACTGTATGTGTGTGTGTGTGTATTTATATTTATATGAACACTTTGTTGCATTCTGACTCTGCAACCTCAAACAACTGAATATATCCATAGAGTGGTTCTTTGTCTGGAGAATAAATTCAAGGAAGGAAAATGTGATCTCCAGCTTTACCTTTTTTTTTTAAATGGTTTCGTTTCATTTCATTGAACACTACTCACATGTGTTTGAGATCTTTAAGTAAAATAAAGACTATCTGAAACCCTTTCAACATCACACATTCTTTCTTTAGCTGACTGCAGTCATGGGAGGAGGATAATACAATAAGTCCACTTACCCTTATTAAGTACTTACTATGGGTGAGTCTGTGTTCCACATGCTCTACATGTAATCCATACAACAAATTTGTATGGTATGTACTGTTATTATCCTCATGTGACAGAGAAAGTTAAAAACAAGTTGCCTAAGGTTGCACCATTAGTAAATGATGGATTAGAATCCAAACTTTGGGTGTGGTGCATGAACAATTTATCTTGTAACACTGAAAAAATAAAATAAACATATTTGGAAAAAAAGATATAAATAAAAGTAATCTTAAAGGGAAAAAAAAAGGATCCAAACTTTGACAATCTGCTCCGGATTTCGTGCTCTTATAAACTGCACTGTGCCATACTTGGAAATGATTGTGCTTTTAGTCTTGGAAGCTTGTCTTGCTATACAGATATCCCTTATTTCTTTATAACATTTAGTAAGAAAGCACTTTAAACATATTTTTATATGCTCAAATTATAGTTACACATGCAGACATTCCAACTTATCTTTTTGTTTTCCTGTGTTAGAGATGACGGGGGGGGTGGGGAGAAGGAACCGATGAATTTCGTTGATACTGAACTAATATGTCCATCATTTTCAATATAAGCAGCAATTTTTGACATATTATGTTATTGGCGTGCCATGAGGTCTATCAAGTGCCAGATGTTACTATTAATGAAGAATCAAGGTTCATGATTGACTTCTTTTTATATAAACTCAGGGTTTTCCTATTGTAATTACCCTGCTCATCTGTCTTCCCATAAGTTTTCATGTGTTGAGGAGGAATGGGTAGACTTATAATTACTAGGAAACATACTTAAACATAACCTGTTTTTATCTGTTTTGCATATTTGAATACACTAGAGAAAAGGGATTAAGAATCATTGGTTTAGCCAATCAACCATAGTTGTTTACCTTATATGTCTGTTGACTGAATTAAGGTATATGATGGTCAATTTAACAGTTATAGATCTTTAGAGCCCTATGTTGGGATTGGTGCAATGGTGAAGATCATCTTATGGCTAATTTAACCAAACCTTTAAAACTGTTGCCCTTTCTCTTGACTGTATTTGGCTGTCGAACTGTCCATTCAATAGTCATAAATATCATTTAACAATTGTCCTGTAATACACCTTGGGTGGGTAGGCCTTCCCAGTACACTCTTTCAATAGCTTGGGTTGGTCTTGATATGTGAAAGTGAGCATCATAAGTACCACAACGGCAGTTTCTATTAACTGGTAAAACACTTCAGAATGAAAAGGGTTATAGGAATAATGTGAGATGTTATTATGGGAAACAAAACAATGGGGAATAAATAGCATTCACCTGCAGGGGATTAGTACCAGTGACTTTATTGTATTCAACTCAATAACTTGCTTTTTGAGTTGGAGAGGTGATGGGGGGGTGGGGAATTACCAGGTGCTTGGGGGAAAAAAAAAAACCTGCACCAAGCACTGACTAATGATTTCCGGGCTGAGAGTAGATGTCATTAATGACCCTTTTTATTCATGCAGAAGTTCCCAAAGAGGAGCGTAATGTTCCATTAGTAATAATTGAAAAACTCTTTCTTCGGGATTATGTCAAAACCTAAAGATGATGCTTCTGCCAAAACATTTTGGTGACAAACGTGTGAAGTCTTTGACAGAAGGTGCTACTGCAGTTGAAGAAGAGGCTTCTTGAGGAGATTCTCGGAGAATATGGAGGAAAGAGGCTAACCTGAGACTGAGTGTCAGCATGAGATTTCTACCTAAGGCCCGGGTCTTGAAGAACCATGGGACTCCCTGTTTCCGATAGCCCGACCCTTGTTGTGGGCTCCAGACAGGCTTGACCAATATTGGCGGGAACATAAAATGGAGACACATTGGATAGGTAAGCCTTCCCACTATGTAATTTTAACTTTTGTTCCTTCCGTAGAATGGGCATCTATGTGAGCTCATGAGTGGGGATGGAGAGTGGGGGATGAGAGAGAGAGAGAAGTAACATGAGATACGATATCAAGACCCAGTTTTAAGACTTCCTGCTGACCTTAACTCCCCCATCTCTGGTGACATGTGTCTTGCCAAGTTCTATCTCATTTTCATTGAAACTTTTCTTCCTGATACGCGTTCATATGTCCGAGTGCTCAGTACACAGCACCTCAGGGTAAAAGCTAATCTGAATGTTGCCCTAGAAGTCAGGCTGATTTAAAGAATGAATGAAGGAAGGAATGAATGAGTGGATGAATGAATAAATAAATGTAAATGTTCACTCCGATCTAGACCTACAGGCTCCACTATTCCATTTTGCCCCTTTTGTTCTCGGTAGATATCTTCTCCATAGCAGGTGTTTTACTTTATTGCTTAGTTTTGGTGTGCGCAAGTAGTCTTTCTACCGGACTGCAAGTTCCTCAAGTCCTAGGACCCTAGGTTGCTGAATTAATGACCTTAGCTCTAATGACCCATGTGCATGTGGGCAACTGGTGTGACCTCTTTGTGCCTTCATTTCCTCATTTGAATTGGAATAAAAATAATGAATTATTTTATGTTGTAAGTATCCAAGTAGATAAACCTTACTAAAAACCTACCAACACAGTACTTAGCAATCATAAATTTGCATTGTAAGATGGAAGGTTAGACACTGGGTCTGAGATGGGAGGTTAAAAACTTCCAAGGAGTGAAGTTATCTTGGGTTCTTCAGACTAGGGAATTACCAAGGCTGTCCTCAGATAACCTCTGGCCTCAATCCATTCTTCTGTCCTCTAGGATAGAGCTAGGATTTCGGCTAGGGGATCGGGAGTATCGTGGTAGCATTGGTAGAATTAAGAGACTTGGCATGAGGAGCCAGTTTGGGGTGGTCAGATGGAATTAGTGTTAAGCCATTTGAGCAACATGGTTAGTGAGTTCTGCACACAAGTGATATTAGAGAACATAGACATTCAAACAGTGATTATCGAAGGCCATTAAATGCCTCTAGGTGGTATGGTGTGTAAAGATAGATCAGAGGGAGATTATTGTGTTCTAAAAAATTAGCATTTTAGAGTAATTTCCTTGTAAACAGGGTCATTCTGAATTATTTACACTTATTATTTCGGTGTAGTGGTTTTATGGATTCTGAATTGTTCTTTAGATGCATACATGTTGCTTCTGCTCTTTCACCTTCAAGTGCATTTGTTTCTGATGGGTGTGGTAGGTTTGAACTGATCCACCCAGTTTCCCTCGTTATGACTGGCATAGATTTATGTGATAGCTGATCAAAGTTAAGATTGCAGTGTGTGACCTAACAACAGAATTTTTTTTTTTTTTTGCCTTATAAATTTAACTAGTTGACACTGAGGTTGAACCTGAAAATTTGCCTCAGTGTAGTCCTAGAGTTTGACCAGCTGCATTGGTATGGAGATCATAGCTGGGGACATAATTTGCAAAAAAACCTAAACTTTTTCTTTATTTTCATTTTTTGAGGCATGTTTGAATATGTGTGTGTGTGTGTGTGTGTGTGTGTGTGTGTGTGTGTGTGTTTATTACAGCATGGATGGGGAAGCCCAATACATCGTACCACTCATTTTTTTTTTTAAGATTTTTTTTTTAATTTATTTATTTGACAGAGAGAGAGAACAAGTAGGCGGAGAGGCAGGCAGAGAGAGAGGGGGAAGCAGGCTCCCTGCTGAGCAGAGAGCCCGATGTGGGGCTCGATCCCGGGACCCTGGGATCATGACCCGAGCTGAAGGCAGAGGCCTTAACCCACTGAGCCACCCAGGTGCCCCCGTACCACTCATTTTTATAAATACAACTTTCTTGGAACACTGGCATAGGCATTCATTTTTGTACTGTCTATGATGACACTTTCTCATGTATAAATATCTGCTCATAAAGGTAGAGTTGAGTAGATACAGAAGGAACTTATGACCCTCTATGTCTAAAATATTTATTATCAGGCTCTTTACAAAGTTTATCAACCCCTAAACTAGAGAAAACTTAAACAAAAAACTTTCTTGCAGGTGGTTTTCCTATAGAATGAACTAAATTTTGGAATCAAGTTACTCTAGCCTAGTATTTCATGGTCAAATTCATTAGGGTAAGGATATTAAACTAAACACATATTTTTGTAGAAAAAAATTGGACAGAGGGAATATGGGAAAATATATTGGTGCTAAAAAAATTAGATTTTTTGACTTAAAGCTGAAAGTTCAGATGTTTCTAAAAGCCAGTGTTTACTGAGATATTTTATATTTTGAGAATTTTCTGGCCAATGATTGTATTTTAAAGTTCACTAATTTTTTAATTTTTTATTTATTTTATTTTTTAATTTATTTTTATTTTTTGTTATGTTATGTTAGTCACCATACAGTACGTCATTAGTTCTTGATATTGTGTTCCATGATTCATTGTTTACGTACAACACCCAGTGCTCCATGCAATATGTGCTCTCCTTCATACCCATCAAGTTCACTAATTTAAACAAAACCGAATGTTTGACTGCTGATATTTGTATTTGAGAAAGGAGTTCTAGTCACAATATGTAAAGAACTGTTATAATTCAATAATTGCAATATAGATCATCTAAAAAATTGGGCCAATGATGTGAATAAAATTCTGTAGCCAATGATGCTATTTTTAAAGTTCACTAATTTTTTTTAACAACAAACCCATTTATTTATTTATTTATTTATTTATTTATTTATTTATTTCCCCCCCAGGTATGTTTATCTTTTCAGTGTTAAAAGATTTATTGTTCATGCACCACACCCAGTGCTCCATGCAATACGTGCCCTCCTCAATACCTACCACCAGTCTCACCCAAACCCCTACCCCACCCCTCCTAAACCCTCAGTTTGTTGCTCAGAATCCACAGTCTCTCATGGTTCATCTCCCCCCCTGATTT
>CM053618.1:5570470-5679505 GCA_028646535.1 Procyon lotor | reverse complement strand
GGGTCATAGGGTAGCTCTATTTTCAACTTCTTGAGGAATCTCCACACTGTTTTCCAAAGTGGCTGCACCAGCTTGCAATCCCACCAACAGTGTAAGAGGGTGCCCCTTTCTCCACATCCTCTCCAACATTTGTTGTTTAATTTAAACAAAACCAATGTTTGACTACTGATAATGTATTTGACAAAGGAGTTGTATCCACGATACATAAAGAACTGTTATAACTCAATAATAACAGTATAGGTCATCTAAAAAATTGGGCCAATGATGTGAATAGACTGTTCACAAAAGAAGAGAAAGGAATGGTCAATGAGCTCATGAATATATACTCAACATAATTACTTATCAGGGAAATAAAAATTAAAGTGAGAATGACCTACCAGCACTCATGCTTTAGAATGGCTAAAATGAAACGAACTGACAATATAGAAGGCTGGCAAAGATTTGAAGCAAATGGAGCTCTCATGCAGTGCCATTGGGGATAGAAGTGGGGTAATCCTTTTGAAACAGTGAGGACACATGTTTCTTATAAGGTTAAACATGCACTTATCCTATGACCCAGGTATTAATACAATGGAATACTATTTAGCAAAAAAGGATTGAACCTGATACCGAAAACATGCATGAGTCTGAAATCCATAATGTGCTGAATATGATGGCAGGCACAAGTGGGTACATACTCTAAGATTTTATTTATTGGGAAATCTAGAAAAGACAAATCTACTGTATAGTGGTTACCTCAGGTCAGAGACAGGAGAATTGTCTGGAAAAGGGCATGAGGGGACTGTGTGGGGAGATCATACTACTGTGTGTCTGAATTATGGTGGTGATTACACAGGTGTATAAATTTGTTGAGACTCATCAAAATGTATATATAAAATGGGTATCTTTTGGTATGTAAATTATATCATAAAGTTGACTTAAAAATTCAAGTGAGAGACAGGGAGAAGGAGGGGAAGAGGAGGAGAAGCAGCAGCAGATGACGGACCGATAGAGATAGACACATGAATGAGATAGACAGTAAACAAGGGATGGGTGGGAAGAGAGAATGTTTCATTCATCGCATTTCCCAAAAGAGAGAAGGTGAACAAACTCAAAATGAACAGTTGACTTCACCGTGCAGGATGCGGAAGTTGTGTTCTATTCCAAGCTGTGCTGAGCATAAATATTTAATGTACCTTCTCTGGCCTTTCTGTTTTGTCTTGCATGTAACCCTTTGCTGTGGCTTCAGTGGTATGTAGTCATCCAGTAAAAACACGGTTTCCCATTTGCAGTGGGAAGAGGAGCCAGTGTGCCTGGTGCATTAAGGAGCTGAGAGCAAGAATAAGCAGCATGGGTCTTTAGAGAAAGCGAGTAGAAAGAGAGGGTTGCCTTTGAAATCTTCCGCCTACCTTGTTCGGTACTTCTCCATGCCTTAGCTGAGTGCTTCGTCTCCTAAAGGGTCCTGTGACTGGATTTTTTTTTTTTTAAAGATTCTATTTTCATTTGAGAGAGAGAAAGAGAGAGAGAGAGAGAGAGAGAGCATGAGCTGGGCAGGAGGAGGGCCAGAGAGGGAGAACCAGTCTCCCTCTGAGCAGGGAGCTTGACTTGGGGCTCAATCCCAGGACCCTGGGATCATGACCTGAACCAAAGGTATATGCCCAACTGACTGAGCCACCTAGGTGCCCCCAAAACGTTACTTTTTTTTTTTACAGAAATTACATAAATACGACTTTCTTAATCCAGAGCTGGGACCCTTAGAGGCCTTGCAGACTGGCCAGAGAAGGACAGTGAGCCTTCCAACACACCTAAGATTAACCCTATTGAGGCACGTGCTTCCCTCTGCTGACAAGGAAGGCTGTCATCCACCCAGTATATATATACAGTCTGAATGGTAGCAGGTAACAAGGAGTGGACGGGAAACATGGTTGATTTTTTATGCCCTTTGTATTTCCTGTCCGAATGGGTCCCCAACATCTCCTAGTAAGTCCTCAATACTCCTTTCCTTGTGTTCTTCCAAATACTTCAACATCATTTATACTACATTTCAGTACTTTGTGTTTTTAGTCCTAGCACGTGGGTCAGTCTTGCCTGCATATCCCTACCAGCTTAGGTGGGGATAAATCATTCCTCCTTTACTGTCACGTAAGGGCCTCACTGGGCTCCAGGTACAGGCCATCTGGCAACACTAGCTGCTTCCCCAAAGCATCAGCAGGTGACTTTGAGCATGGATGTTCTCCTAAACTCTAGCAACACTGTCTTGTAATTTTGATGTCTTACAACCGCTTTGCCTTTTCTATAATCCTTAGTCCCTGCCCATAGCCATGCCTTGCTCCTTGCTCTATCTTGTTACTTCTCTACCTCTTACCCTCCAATATGTCTCTGACCACAGCCTCTTTCCCATCTGGCTTCTCAACTCACTCACACGATGATATATTCACTTTTTGATGTCAAGACCTTCTACCCCTGAGTGGCTCCTTTTTCTCTGAATCTGAGACTGTGATGATTCAAGGAAATTATACACCTTATGTGAGCGATGGCTTCTATAAATTAATGGTTCCTTTCTTGAATACATATTAATCGAATGCTTAGTAGGCACCAGACACTGTACTAGATTCTAAGCTCAGAAATGTAAACAAAATGGACATGTAGGGTCTCTAACAGCGTGGATTGCGAAGAGGGGAGACAGAGAGAATGCACTGATGGCAAATGGTTTTATTCTGAGATGCAGTCCTTCCTGTATTCCATCAGATGAGCAGACTAGAAAGGCTGGTAGGAAGGCAGTGTTGTGTCATGAAAAGAGCCAAAGCCTGAAGTCGGACCAAGATTTGAATCAAGAAGAAGGTTAAAGTTGAGCTAGAAAGCTTTTGCAGTCAACTGGCAGTAATGAGGACCTGAAGTAGGATAGTGACGAAGGCACTTGAGAAGCAGGAAGTTTTATCTGCTATCACCTGACACTTTAATTTAAAAGTGAATGGCATACCAAAGCAAGAAACATTTTTCGACTATTAGAAATGCGGTGTTTACAAGATGGCAGATTTTCAGATGAAAACAGAACATGTTCTTTAAAAATTTCTAGGACACTGCTCAGAAAAATCAAAGGCAGCTGAGAAAGTCCTGAGTCTCTGGTTTTTCAGAGAGTGGAACAATCTACCATTATATGGGAGATAACTGGTCCAGAGCTATAATTTAATTTATTACCATCTCAGCACAAACCACATATAACCTTCTTGAAGTGTGTCTGCAGAAACCTAGGAAACCCAGCAAAGGCTCCTTTCAGACAGCCTGGCGGTGCCTGTTGGCAGTTTGGGAGCACATCTCTTTCAAAAGGTCACCAAGGAAGGGACTGTGTCCAACTCTGTGTTCAATGCAGCACTGTCGGGGGCCTCCGTGGGTGCTGGTTTCCCTATGTTGACTGGAAAGCATAGTTAATGCCCCGCTGGGCACAGAGGGGAGTTGGATACTTCCACACTGTCCCTTCTATCCCTCCTCACTCTCAAAAGTCTTCTTTTCATCCAGGAAAATGCCTGGGAGAGAGGAGAATATATGATCGTTAGAGGCAGCCTGGCTCTCATACTGGCTGCCAGGAGGTGTGCATTTGAGGCCGGTCATAAGGATTTTTTTTTCCAGTGGAAATGTCTGAGATTATAACAACTTGGTAAGATTTCTTTTGTTAAATGTCTGGGTCATGTAGTCTCTCCAAACCATGCCCTTTCTCAATCTATGCTAAGCCTGTCCCTCCCTCTGCCCTTCCTTCCATCCTTCCGTCTTTCCTTCTTCCTTCCTTCCTTCCTTCCTTCCTTCCTTCCTTCCTTCCTTCCTTCCTTCCTTCCTTCCTTCCTTCCTTCCCTTCCTCCCTCCCTTACCTTCCTGTCTCTCCTCTCCAATCCTTCCTCCTTCCCTCCATTCCCTCCTTCATTCCTTGCTTTCTTCTTCCCTCTTTCCTTTCTTCTTTCTTTATATATCTTCCCATCTACTTGTGAGAAATAAAAATAAGATTATTATAGCAGTTGGACACTTGCTTTAGACCAGAACTTTCTGGCAGAAAGAATTTGAAGTAGGCTAGAATCAATCATCAGTTAGACAAACAACAACAAGTAAATCAAGTAAATACACACACACACACACACACACACACACACACACACCCCTACAAAAAAGTAGTAAAGGAGTAAAAAAAATATTAACCCTCAAGAATGGGAAAAGGAAAAAGGAGATAACAGTAGATGGGAAAATTCAACACATTTTTTTGAAGAGAGTAGAGAAGAGGGTTAGTTATTTTTGTGGAATGGATGAAGTTATAATTAAGTGCACATAGTTGTGAACATTGATGTGAAATGAGCCAATTCACTCTTGCAAATCCCCAAGGAGTTCAGCATTTGACGCATATGTGGAGCAGGAGGATGAGACAACAGAAGTAAGGTTGATTCAAAGTCTGTATGCAGAGTAGCTGGATCTTCAAGTGCCCCCTCCCCCCCACGCCCTTCCATAAGCTAGAGGCTTCAGTGGTGTCATCCTTCCTCTCCTGGTAGGATAGGGTTTAGACTGAGGAGAAATTGTGTATAGCAGTCTCTGGGAAAGCAGTGGATAGAGTGGAGTGCAGAGCTGGGATGCAGGCTAAAACCACAGGGATTAAATGAGAATCGACAGAGCAAGCTGTGAGACACTTCAGTTCCCTTCTCGTGCTCAGATCCTGGAATGTCAGGAGCCAGAAATCTCTCTCCTGTCCTTTTTCTCTATCTGCCTCATCCTCACAGTAGAATGGATTTGTCTCTGCAGAAAGGACATTCAGACATTGGGATTTGGTGGCTTTCAATGAATGACAACCTCAAGGTCCTATCATCTTCCAAAGAGACCTCTGAGAGAAAGCCCAGAACTGTGCTCACTCTTAAATATGAAAACTCAAACCGACAGACTGTTGGGGAAAGCCTCCAAAATGGGAGAATGACTGAAATGAAAAGAAAAAAGGAACATAGAGGAAAGAGAGACATTGCAGATGGGAAAACAAAAATCCTTCAAGACTATAACTAATGGCCCCAAAGAAGCAAGAGAAAATAATGCTTCTAAGAAATAAAGACAAGATTGATACTGTAATGGACTACTCAAGACTACTTTTTTTGGAAAAAGATAACAGAAATAAAAGACAGCAATATTATAATTGGAGAATTGCTAGAAAGTAGAATAAGTCAAAGTGGTGGAAAACTGAGAGAAAAAGATAAGAAAATTAGATGTGTGGTATGTGGCTGGCTCAGTCAGTGGAGTTGTGAGTTCGAGCCCCATGTTGGATGTGAAGATGACTTGAAAATAAATTAAAAATAAAAAAAGAAAATTAGATGAATAATCCAACACTGACTAATGATATTCCTGGGAAAAAAGTAGAGAAAATGGAGGGTAGTATTGTTAAAGAAATAATACAAAAAAATTTCCAAATGCTGAAGGACACATGGTTCTAAATAGAAAAAGCTCCCAAAGTGTCCAGCACAATGTAAAAATAACATACTCAGAAGGATATCTCAACATGACATTTCAAAACAACAGAGATAAAAAGAAGATTCTAAATGCTGAGAGAAGATAGAAAGAGATGAAAGAGGCGGAAAGGAAGTGTGTGTGTGGGGGGGATCCAGGTTGCAGACCAAAACCAAGAATCTGAATGTCTCAAGGGCAACCTTGTGTGTTAGAGGACACTGAGTGCTAAAAATTCTGAGGAGGTTATTTCCAGACTAGAATTTGATATCTGTTTAAACTACTAATGATTGAGGATGTACAAAAACATGTTCAGAAATATAAAAATTCAGGAGGCACCTGGGTGGCTCAGTCAGTTAAGCATCTGACTCTTGATCTCAGCTCAGGTTTCCATCTCAGGGTCATGAGTTTAAGCCCCATGTTGGGCTCCATGCTGGGCGTGGAGTGGAGCCTAGTTAAAAAAAAAAGTAAAATTTCAAAAGGCATAAACTGGAATTCCAAGTAAAATTTGATTCATTCCCCACATTATACACTAACATGAATTCCAAATGAATGATAAATGTGAAAGATAAAACCATAGACATCTGAATGAAAACATAAAATTCCTTCATAATCTAGAAACAATATTTTTTCCACTATGCTTCATTTTATAGCAGCAATGAGGGAAAATTTTGGCAAATTTAACTATATAAGTAAACAAAAATTAAAAAAAAAAACACCCTCCACCAATTCATGACAGTAAAGGCTATAAGGTAAACAGAAACATAATGGAAAAACTGGAAAATATTCACAAATTATAACACAAAGTAGTGCTACATAAAATGCTTAAAATAGAGAAACAGAAAGGTGAAAATACAGTGTAGAAAAATTGGACCAAAGATGTGAATAAAAGGTTCACAGGAGGAAAAAGGCTTTAAATATATTAAATGGATGGATGATTTTAATATATTAAAATATGTTCAATCTCACCCTAATAAGAGAGATGCAAAATCAAAAAATATTGAGATAGCACCCCTCACCTTTTAGGTGGATAAATTCCAAGGTTTTCATAATGTGCTGTATTGAATAGGCTACAGGGGAATAGGTACTGGCAAATGTTGGGTGGGAAAACAAATTGGTACAAATCTTATGGAGGGGGATTGTGCAAAATCTAACAAAATGACACATGCATTTTCACTTTGACCCAGTAAGGCTACTTCAAGAACCCAAAGATACACTGGCAAAAGTATGAAGACATTTGGCACAAGTATTCATTGCAGTCTTTGGAAGCAAATGAATACAAATGCCTGTCTTTTCTCCCTATCAGGAGGAAAATGCCAAATGTCTGTCGATACAGGACTGGTTGAATAAACTATGATATATATATAGAGACTAAGCTATTAGGCTTCTCAAAAAGGAATAAGGAAATATATATATACTACTGTGAAGTGATATATTGTTAACTGAAGAAAGGGAGGTTCTCTGGAATGTGTATAAAATTCTACTTTTTGTCTGCCTTTGGCCCAGGTCATGATCCTGGAGTCACAGGATTGAGCCCAGCATCAGGCTACCCACTCAGTGGAAAGTCTGCTTCTCTCTCTGACCCTCTACCCTCTTGTGCTCTCTCACTCTCTCTCTCTCAAATAAATAAGTAAATAAAATCTAGGGAAAAAACCTTCTTCTTTTAGCAAAAAATAAAGAAAATTAAAAAAAGGAGCAGTAGGAATGTATAATGTGTACAGACATTTTCCTTAAAAAAGGAAGTGAAGATATACCAAAGTTTTAAATGTTTATCTATGAATGAGGGGGGGGCATGGAGATGGAGGAGACATTCAGAATTCAGATGAGCTAAATGTGCATTTTAAGCACTTTGGAACCCCATGAATTCATGAATATTTTAGAAAATTATGAAACAAAATCAAATCAAAATGAGAAAAAAAGCAATACCTAAAATTTAAAAGCACACTGAAATAAATGAAACTATGTGTATCAAGTTGGTGGGTTTACCACACGAGAAAAAATTTTTTCAAAGTCATAGTGATTTGAATATATCTTTCTAGCGTGACACATTTTCAGGAAAAAGAAACTATAAACAAATCTTGCATTATCAATAATCACATTACTAGTGAAAATGTTGGTATTGTTATTCTGAAAAAAGCAATAGGGCAAACATAAAATTTTCATAGTAAAAGAGTACAAACATAAAGAACAAACATAAAAAGCAGCCCTCGGCTTGCTTTCTAGCTACATCCACTGATAAGGTCTAGAAACAGTGAACTCCCAGTGGCAGTGAGCACTTCCAGCCCCACACTGTGGCCTCTAACTACCATTTAGCACTAAAAGGAAGATGGGCTCATTGGGAAAATGGCCAATTCTGAGACTGGGGCAGGAAAGATCCAATGAGCCTGATCCATCTTCTGGAATTAGAAAGTAGCAAGTTTTCTAAGGCCACTGCAGGACTAGTGACAAAAATCTCAGTTAACCCAACCAGAGGCAGGATAACTAAACATTGAAAAGAAAAAAATCCCAAGAGGATTAAAATATATCAAACATATTAAAATTCATGAGTTCATTATGCTCTGAAAAGAAAAATATCATTGCCACTTATGAAAGATGTTAGAGAAAGAATTCGTTATTCTACAAAGTGATAAATAAAGGGAAAGTATCAAACATTTTTCTGAACTTTCCTGTACAAATAGGTGCTTTAACATAAGCATATAGGAGAAAGAGGAAATTCTTTTTAGATTTCAAGCTAATAAATATATTAGTATTGAGTCCTGTAGAAATCACTTTTTGCAATCCCTAATAAAATAGGCAATAGACCATCTATGGCTTCCAAAATTGGATTGTCAAGTTTGTAATTTCTGAGCCCACTGGTGAGTCTTAACATCACAAAAAAGAGAAGTAGCTAGACATATTTAAACAAAACAAAACCACAAAAAAACCCTGAATCTGACTAAGTCTTTATTTCTAGGAAACTGGTGTTTTAAGAAATACAGCGCACTGAGAAGCAGGTTCAACAATATCACAGGGATATAATCAGCAGAATTCAGAATGTGAGGAACGGCAGAACAAATACACTTCAATGAATAAATAGCAAGGAACATAGGGAAGGCAAGTTAGAATTCAAGACACTTTGAATCCTATCAACCAAACAGAATTGTGGAAACAAAATTTTTAAAATGGCATAAAACAAGTCATGATATTGGGGAAATTTACTTACTTTCTTATTTACTTATACTTTATTTATTTATTTGAGAGAGAAAGTGAGAGAGCGAGAACATGAGCACGGTGAGGGGCAGAGGGAAAGGCAGGCTCCCCTCTGAGTAGGGATCCTGATGTGGGACTTGATCCTAGGACCCTGGGATCATGACCTGAGCCAAAAGCAGATGCTTTACCGACTGAGCCACCCAGGTGCCCTGACACTGGGGAAACTTAAACTGTGGTGGCATATTTGGCAGTAAGAACTTCTTGTTTATTATTTTAGGTGTGAAAATAAAACTGTGCTTATGTTTTTAAAAACCCCTTATCTTTTAGAAGCATTTCCAGTGGAAATAACAGAGGCAGGCTGAGGTCCACCTATCCATTTGTTTTGTCTCTGACACAGAAGAACGTGACTGCCCAACGTGTGTCAGTGCAGAAGTCAGGGACCTGTTAGTGCCCATACAAAATGCGCTCATTGTAACGGACTTGTAGGGACTTTCATAAGCCATGTACGAATAGACCTAAATCTGCTTTGAATCACTTTATATTTTTATGCCATACCAGAGATATGGGGAGGTATCGATTTGAGAGGTATTTAGTTTTTACAGATATCAAATAAGATAATAAATGCAAAAGATGATCAAAATTGCAAACATGAAAACAAAAATTCCTTTAATTATGTGAAGTAATAGATACTCTATTTTACATTTATCTCTCTAAGGTTTTGAGCTACGGCTTCTTGTTCTAGTATTTTGAATTGTCAGACGTGATAGAAAGAGTTTGGGGGAGGTGCCTGGGTGGCTCAGTTGGTTACACCTACAACTCTTGGTTTTAGCTCAGGTCGTGATCTCAGGGTCGTGAGATCGAGCCCAGTTTTAGGGCTCTGTGCTCAGAGCAGAGTCTGCTTGAGATTCTCTCTCCCTCTCCCCTTGCCCCTCTTGCTCATGCTCTCTCTTAGAGTAAATAAATAAATCTAAGAAAGAGAGAGAGAGAGAGAGAGAGAGAGAGAGAGAGAAACAAGAAAGATGAAAGAAAGAAAGAAAGAAAGAGAAAGAAAGAGAAAGAAAGAAAGAAGAAAGAGAAAGAAAGAAAGAAAGAAAGAAAGAAAGAAAGAAAGAAAGAAAGAAAGAAAGAAAGAAAGAAAAGAAAGAAAAGAAAGAAAAGAAAAGAAAAGAAAAGAAAAGAAAAGAAAAGTGAGTTTGGGTTTTAGATTTGGAGAAATCCCACTCACTTCTAATTCTAGTATAGGTATGTGGTGATTAGGGGAAATAGGCTATTTAAAAACTTTGAGTCCCAGTTTATTCATCTGTGAGCTAGACATAATTAAGCCTATATCTGTGTTCTTAATTCTTCTCAGGAATCATATGTGTTATCCCCTGACACACGGTACATGTCCAATACATGTTAGGCATCTTGTCCAACCCTTTAGCAATAAAATCCCTAGGTAATAATATACAAAGAAATAACCAGAGTGTAGCCTTTATGTAATTTTAAAATTCCTAATTAGCATCTCCTGCATGTGTGAAGACCAGGTGGGTTATCTTCTAGTTATCTCTTGGAAAAGAAAGAGTCGCTTTATCTTTGATCCTCTAATTGCTCATATTATGACATGGTCTCTCAAGGAATTTTTTTTTTGTAAACAACAAAGTATTTTTTTTTAAAAGAAGACAAATGATCCTTAAATCGTTTCAATCAATGCTAGCTTGTGATGTTTAGAGAAATCATCCAATGAAATTGTTAAAATAAAAGAAGGGCAAAGATATTAGAAGTTTAGGGACACCTGGGTGGCTCAGTGGGTTAAAACCTCTGCCTTCGGCTCAGTTCATGATCTCAGGGTCCTGGGATTGAGCCCCGCATCAGGCTCTCTGCTCAGCCTGCTTCACCCCCCACCCCCCGCTTGCCTCTCTGCCTACTTGTGATCTCTCTCTCTCTCTCTCTCTGTCAAATAAATAAATAAACAATAATAATAATAAAAAAGATATTAGTAATTTAGTCATTATTTCTGAAGGTGTAATCTCACAATGGCAAGTGAGATTGGAAACAACTTTAATTGGAAACAGCTTTAAAAGACAGTACTGATGAGTGGTTAAAGTTTTAGAGAGAATATATCATAAATTATAGTGCTCTAATGATCATAATTATAATTATAGGATGAATGAAATGGTGGCCAGTCCCAAGCGCTGTGTGAGTGGGAACTTGTGAGTCGGAACATGATTTCCAGTTGGAGCGTCATACGTGGGTTCAGTTCCCCATCTCAGATGACTTCCGTGGCAGTGAGAGGATGTGCTTTGTAAAACTGTGCTAGGTGATTCAAAATGTGACTTTAATAATGAAAAAGTTATTCCTACCAGAGGTGCACACGAAGAGTTTAATTGTTTCATGAGATGTGAGTGAGAGCAGCATTATTTCTAAAATAACATTTTACTTTATTTAATCTGAGACTTTAAATATGTATGCATAACTAAATTAAGGAATGTTATTAAATATTATATGGGATACTAATGGCAGAGAATTGCTTTTTCATAATCATAGTGTAATTTAAATCTTTTCAGGCTGTCCTTCAATGATTACCACTTTCCATGCTCTCAGCCATTAAAATTTTCTCATTCCAGATTTGTTCTAATTCCTCAGTCTGCCTCCAGACGTGAAGCAGCCTTGCATTTCCCAGTCCATCGACTGGCTCTGTTTTCTGGGTAAATGCTAAATGTGTTCTGCTTTCTGTTTTACAATGCCCCTTTGGATAACACTCATCATTTTGTTGACCTTTGTGGCCACAGCACATTGGGCTGATGTCCTCAGCAGTCTACAATAAATTCTCGAATCCATTTCTTAGACCGCAACTGAGAGTCTACAGTCTCTTGTCTCTGGGTAAGGTTTGCATAATTTCTACCTAATTGTATTGCCTTTCACTGTATTTGCATGCCATGAAGCTCAACCACGGTATCAGTGTCAACCTACCCGGAACCCAGCACATATTTAATCCAATCCCTTTGTTGTATGTGCAAAAATACGAAAAGTAAGTCCAGAGAGGTTAAATGATTCACTCACAGTCACAACTGCTTGGTGGGAGTTGGGGCTGGTGCTGGTCTCCTTCTTCTTAGTCCATGGAGGGTCCCTGACATCACACTCTCAGGGATTTGCTTAGCAAAAGGAAATTGTTGGCCTTGGGTCCAAGGTGGGATTTTCCAAGGAGGCCATAGGAACTCTGTCAAAGACAGTTGGAAGAAGGGAAGGACGGTAAGTGATGGATGAAACCCACACACAGGCCCAGCATCTTTGGACAATTTTTGGCATCTGCTTAAGGTTTATTCCCTCTATGTTTTCAAAAATGACATTTGCAAAAATGAAAAGCAAGGTGTTCCTATCCAAAGTTCTGTTTACCAGCCCTGGGAACCTGGGCATGTCAATGAAACACTGAGCCTCACTTTACTTTCCTTATTTCTAAAATGGCAAACCAGAGCACCTGAATGGCTCAGTTGGTTAAGCAACTGCTTTCGGCTCAGGTCATGATCTCAGGGTCCTGGGATGGAGCCCGCATCGGGCTCCCTGCTCAGTGGGGAGCCTGCTTCTCACTCTCCTTCTGCTGCTCTGCCTGCTTGTGTTCTCTTGCTCTCTCTGTCAAATAAATAAATAAAATCTTTAAAAAAAATAAAAAATAAAATGGCAAACCAGGAATCCTTTCCAACCTGTTGATGAGAACAGGGCAAAAAGAGGCCATACAGGTGAGCAAACAGATTTGCATGAGGCTACTTCCTGCAGGAATGCCGGCAGCCCTGATGGCCACTCTCCCCTCTCCATACCTCTGCCTCAGAAGGGATGTGATCTGAGTAACTCCCTATCGCTGGGGCACATAACAGCCTGCTTTCTGCGGGGAGGGACCCCTACAATAGAGGATCTCATATGTTTCTCTGGATGCATCTTCTCTGGGGCTGGGTGTACAGAGAATACATTTTGGAGGGGAGAGGATTACCGTGCCCCCCTTGATGTTTCTGTCTGCAAGTGGGGAGATTGATTTCAGCTTGTCGTTAGGCATCGGGGAGAAGCGTTGGGTGCCTCTCCCTGTTCTGTCATGGGAAGCAATAAGCCCAGAGACAATGTGTGCCTGGAAATGGCTGCCAACTCATGGTGGAGTCAGTTCCCATTCAGGGGACCCTTTCTGAGTAAATTAGGGGAGATATTAGTCAATCAATCAATCAGTTAATTAACTAATTCACTCCCTCACTCCCTCACTCATGAATTCAAGCACTTTTTAATGTCCCCTGTCTTGCAGAAACTAATGCCAGCTTGTGAGGATACAAGAATGTGACCCTGTCTCTATTTTCTTTAAGATTTTATTTATTTTTATTTGACAGAGATCACAAGTAGGCAGAGAGGCAGGCAGAGAGTGAGGAGGAAGCAGGCTCCCCACTGAGCAGAGAGCCCGATATGGGGCTCGATCCCAACACCCTGGGATCATGACCCGAGCTGAAGGCAGAGGCCTTAACCCTCTGAGCCACCCAGTCACCGCGCCCCCCCCCCCCCCCCCCCCCCCCCCCCCCCCCCCCCCCCCCCCCCCCCCCCCCCCCCCCCCCCCCCCCCCCCCCCGCCGTCTCTATTTTCAAAGAGCTCCTCCAGGATGTGAGGGCAATCGGGCTGTGACATCTGTCACTCTCTGGATCACCACGGTTGAGTCAGCGGATCTGGTTGGCTAGGTGGCTGTCCCCTTCCTCCCTCCCTCACCGCTCCATCTGCGTCCCTCTCAAAGCTGCACACTTGGTCTAAGAGGACAACCTTCCTTGGTACAGGAGGACCGCTCTTTGGTCAAGGGTATATGACAGGCTGTGTTCCCCTCCCAAACCTCCAGGCAGGCTCTGAAGGAGCCCCTCTAAATGGCAGCAGAGAGTTAGCAGTTAACTGTATGGTTCCGGGTTGAAATCCTGCTGCACCTCTGACTGGTGACATCGGGCAAGTCTCAAGACCTCTGTCTCCAGTTTCTTGTCCATAAAGTGGGGATGACAAGAGATGCTGCTTATGGAGGGACTGTGAGGGTAAAATGAGTTCACATTTGCAAAATGCCTCGAACAATGCCTCGTACCTAGTAAATGTGAGAGAAGTTTTAAATAAGTGAGTTAATAAATATATAGTAAGTCAGAGAAGACATATGAGCAAATAAGGAAGGTGATGGGGTTTTCAAGGTCTTTCACTCTTTCTGCCTCCCTGTCTAGGTGCTCAGTCTCCTCCCTCACGTCAGTGTTCCTCCCCCTGGGGGAGATGTCCTAATGTAAGGATTTCTCTAGCAGTGCTAGGAGAGATATCCATGTAGGCAGGCTGGAAATGTATTGTCTCTTTTCTACTCCATTTCTAAATGTATTATGTCTATAGGGCATGAGGGATGTCCAGGATAGGATGGAGGTGGGGCTTGTGCATGTGCAGTGAGTGGGAGTGAAGAAAAGGAGTGAGAAGGGGAAAAGGAATATGAGCTCTCCAGGTACCACAAAGTGGGCTGAGGAGTAGCCTGAGAGAAAGAGTAAAGAGTGGCACCTTCGCATCACCTCCTGGGCCCCCAGACGTTCTGTGCTCAGGGCCACCTTACAGCACAACACTGAGGTCCATGAGGGAATGGCGCCCCCCTGGAGTTGTACAAGCTGTGGTTCTGTGTGTGATGAACTTATGGTAAGCAGGCTTCTTGCTGCTCCTAGACTCTGCTCAGATGTCTTCATCAGGTAGATTACAATTTTTCTATCATGTGAGAGGGTTATAATAGAAAGTCATGGAAGGTGCCGTAGAAACACAACGGGGAAAGAACCTAAGTTGGCCTGAATGAGTTTGTGAATGTTTCCAAAGGAGGTGATAGCCCAACTCCAGAATGAGGGCGAGCTTCCAGTAGACAGTGAGCATTCATCAAACCCCGTCCTGGCCCAGAAGGGCACCCAGCGGTGCCAGAGAGGAGGAACTTACAACCTCGCCATGGAAATGTGATTTCTATAAAGAATCACTGGTCTATAATAAAGAGAGATCCTAATAAAGGGTTAGAGACAGACATGAGTCAAGTGGAAGAGGTGTTATATCATTCTGTGTGTGTTCAAAAGGCATACCACGATCCAACTGAGATAACAGGAAGAAAAAACCTGCTCAGTGTAAGGAAAGCTGTTTAATGGTCAGAAGCCATTCAGACACGCGCTGATCGGCCCGTGGTAGGAATGAGCCCCTCCCTCACCATTGTGTTTAATTGAAGGCAGGGAGCTGGTATGTGTGTGCGGGGGAGGTTGTTAGTATAATGCTAACTATGGAAAAAAGTTAGTCTCTAATGTCGGTTTCTTAACACAATTTAAGATTCTTTCCTCTTCATGTAGGGTCCCTGTGAGTGTTCCCGTTGGCAGGTAACTTTCATCCTTGTGGTGATCCAGGGCACCTGCTGTCTTTGGCTCCACCATCTCCTTGAGCTTCGGTGTCCTCTGAATCAGGGAAGAAACTGTAAACAGGGAGTAAGGAGAACTTCTCCTTACCCATCTGTGCCCAGAGGTGACGTACATCACTTTTCTTTGCATTATATTGGTGATAGGTGGTAATTTGTTTCCTCCTGGATACAAGACTGGGGAATGTGGTCTCAGTTGGGAGCCACTTCCTAGTTACAGATCTGCACCATGAAAAGGAGAGCCCCAGTTTTGATGGACAGCTGGCGATCACTGCATTAGAACTGATACCTCGGATGAGAATCTCACTGGATAACCATTAAGGTCCCTCAGAACTTTGAAGTCTATGGTTCTGTTAGGTCCTGATCCTGTCTCTAGTTGCACCTGTGTTTGGGGGCTCGTCACTTACCCTCTTTGAACTCAGTTCTTTGGCCTGTGAGATGAGATGAGCAATTCCATTTCAGTTCACAAGGACTCAGGGTCCTTATGAGATTCAGATGAAATAATCTGTGAACGTGTTTCCTAAATTTGAATGTGCTCTAAAGATACGAGATTATTTTTAATTTAAAATAATCTTAAATTAATTAAGATTAAATTAATCTTAAATTAAATTAATAATCTTTAATATAATAATAATTATTAATCTTAAATTAAATAATAATAAATTAATAAAATTAATTTACATTAATTATTAATAAATAAATAATTTATTAATAAATAAATAAAATTAAATAATAATAACTAATAATCTTAAATTAAATTAAATTTAAAATTTAATTTAAAATAATACATTATTTTTAGACAGTTGATTCAAACTTAGCCTTGACTTAGGCTTAGAGTCGAGCTTAGGTATTTCTTTCTTGTGTCCTTGAAAGATTATTATAATGCTCTGATACAGGAACATTTTGTGTGACTTAGGATTCTATAGTTCTGTTTTTCATTTTGAGTGATTCTGAAGTCTTCTTCTAACCCCGAAAGAAGAACCGTGGAAACTGTACCAACCAGAAACTCCTTGCCTGTCATATTATTGCATCTATCCCTTCAATATCAGGTACTTGGTCGGGCATAGAAATATGGGCTATTAGTTTTGCACAACACTTTGAAGTTAACATGGGGGGTGATGGATGTGGAAGTGTATGAGGTTTATTGACTGACAGAAGATGTAGCCATCGTTGCTATTACTCCACTATTATAGGGGAACTTTGGTAAATAGAATGTAGGGGAATGAATGTTTTAGTTGGATCTTCTATTTAACTGGGATATGCCATGTACAACATTCTGAATTTTCAAAGTGGAAACCTAGGAGGAAACAGAGAAATTACCCACTCCATTCTCTTAGTCAACAGATCAGGAACCAGACCCAGAGTGTCACTGAAGATTACCAGCTTCTGGTGGCCTTGCACCAATGGTGATGGAAGAGGTACATTTTGATCTAGGGTCTCTAAAATTTAATGCAGCTCTTCTCAATATACTGTAGTGCTTATTTACCCAATCATTTGACATTTATAGAGTTTTAGTTACAGATATAAAAGGCACAGACCAGGCAGAGTGTACACGTTGCAAACATTCTAGAAGTTTCCTCTTTTGGGTAACTTTTATATAAACTTGTTTTCTGCCATTTGATGATTTTTTACTCATTTCTCCATGACCGAGGATTCTGGCAAGCTGCATTCTGGTTTGTTGATGTGTTAATGGTATCCTTAGTAGTTGTGATACCAGTAAGCTTTGTGTCCCACTCTGAAGGGATGGATTAGGTTGTGGCGGGATAATGGAACTGGAAATAACAAAGCCCTGGGATGATAAGCCCCATAAAATAGAGAGATAAGCAGATGGTGATAGATAGAGAGACAGGACGAATTAGGATTTGTCTGGGGCTCTGGAGTTCTCACCGTGCCCGTTACATTCTATATTTAACATCGGATAGCGGAACAAGGTTGCTAGGAGTAAGAAGCTGGAGCCCGGCCAATCCACAGCATCAAAGCCACGCACTCTGCAACCCCACATCTCCAGGCTGTTCATGTGAGGACGATGGATGTCAGTGGAATTCCAAAGAAATTACTTTGCCCTGAGCTGAGAGGACAACCGTCAACACATCTTCTCCAGGAGGTCAGAGGAAGCTCTCCAAGGCCACATCTATGTATACAGAAGTGCTGGGGCACAGTCGCCAGTTACCCCAATACTGTGGATAAAAAGTACGGGTCAGGGTGGAAATAATCACAGTTGGGGGTTAGAGGATGCTGGGGGCTGGGATGTGTGTGCATGTGCACGTATGTGTTCATGGACATGTGTGCACCCATGAGTCTATGGGAGTGTAGGCATCTAAGAGAGGCACATACCGCTTTTGTGCCTGGTGTTGTGTGTATGTGTCTTGATCCTACCGCAATTTTTTTTTTTTTTTTTTTGATTTACCACGAAACAGTGCTGATGGTCAAAAGTAGTTTTCTGTGTGGCAAATGGAGCATCCTACCCAGCACTGCTATGCTGGCTTCCGCGACATCTGGCAGCAGCCAGATGAGAGACCCTGAGCCTGAGCCCCCTAGCCGAGGCCTTAGCAGTTCTTGACCCACAGAAACCATCAGATATTATAAAATGTTGTTTTTCTGTTTTAAGCTACCAAGGTTGGCATGATGTGTTATGCAGCAAGAGAGTCCAAATACGCTTCCTTAAAGACTTATTCTTGAATACATTTAATAATGATTCATTTTGCTATACTGAGTTAATCTATTTCTGTGATCTTGAATATGTTCTTTTTAAAAAAAATTTTTAATAGATTTTATTTGTTTATTTGTCAGAGAGAGAGAGAGAGCACAAGCAGGGGGAGGGGGAGAAGCAGACACCCCTGATGAACAGAGAGCCAGATGTGGGACTCGATCCCAGGACCCTGGGATCATGTGAGCCAAAGGCAGATGCTTAACTGACTGAGCCACCCAGGCGTCCCGCTGAAAATGTTATTTTTAACCTCTAGCCTCAAGTTTCACACATCAGACTAGATAAGGTCCTGGGGAAAATGGGTGTGGTTTCCCGCGGCATCTGCCAAGGCCTCTTCATTCCCCTGGGCGTGTAAGTTTTCCAGCTATGCAGAACAGACACATCCCACGTGATAGTCTCGCTCGGTCCTCAACCTAGTGTGCACGTATGGATAATTATAACTTCACCGTCTATTCTCCATGTAACAGCCGGTGATGCTTGAAACACAAAACCAGACTCGTGATATCACCTGGCTTGAAACTTTCCAGTGACTTCCATCCCTCTTGGGGGCAAATCCTACCGACTTTCTATGATCTGGAAGTCTCCCATTGTTTGGCTTCCATGTATCCCTCTTCCACTAACTTCTGCCACATCTTCCCTTCACTTACTTAACTCTATCCTCATTAGCCATCTTCTTTTTTTTTTTTTTTTCTCATTAGCCATCTTCTTAATTCCCGCACAAACTTAGTGCCCCACATCAGGGCTTGAGCATTGGCAGCGTCCTCTGTTTCACGCTCTTGCTCTGGCTGTTGGCATGACTTACTCCTTACGCCATTCAAGTTTCTGCTTCAATGTCTCTTCCTCTGATTGGCCTTCTTTTCCCGTCTTATCTGGAGTGGCCCCTACCACCTTGATACTCTTTGATGCTCTCTGAACTCCCTCTGCTTTATTGTTTTCCATAACACTCATAACAAAGTGAAATTATGTTGTGTATATAACAGGTTGTATGATGAAAGTTGTTCTGTCGTCTTGGATTTATCTGAGGTTGCAAAGGGAAAGCAAGAGGTGTTAATTGCTTATACACTTTAAGAAAAGGTATCAAAACTTCTATGTATATCTGGGAGAGGACACTTGAAAATTGTCCAGCAGCCCATATTACCCCTTCACCCCTCTTAAGGGCAGGTAGCAGAGGTGAGATGATTGATGAGAGGAAGGACCCCCATAAAGAGGATCACCAGTGACGGTGCTGTGCATCGACTCCCCCTCTCTGGGGGAAGGAGAATTTCCTCTTTAACATAAGCCAACTACACAGTCTACAAGAAAATTGCTCAGCAAATGTGACCCCTGTCTCTGGATTTTGGTGGGAATGGGAGATTGGTGGATACAGGGACTTGTGCCAGATTCCTTCCTGTCTAGACCTGAAGGTGGGATTCCGAGGGGCTGGCTGGAGCCACCGGGCAGGGCCATGGGGAGAGCAAGCTTCATTCACTAACAGTCGTACTCACACCTTTCAGCAGATCAGGTTAGCCTGAATAATGGAACCAGCTTTTAATCTTCTTGAGCAAGCTCTTACCCAAGACGGTTTCCTGCTAGCAGAAGGCATCCCTAGAAAAGTTGGAGGGGTAATGTTGACTCACTGGAGGGATTTGTACGTTAGGAAGGGTGAGTGGGTGAGTGGGATCAGAAGTAATCATGAATTAGGAGGTCACTTGATTGGGAGGCAAGACTCTTGATAGGAAATGCTCCTGAGAGAGGTCCTGAGTGAGATGAGATCACCAAAGGGCCTCCAAGGTGCCCCTAAGAGAAAGGGCCAGACGAGTTCTGTTGAACTCACCTGTCCTGCCCCTTACCTGTCCCCCCTCCCTCTCCGTCCTCCCTCGTCATCCTCCCTCTCCACTAACCTTGAAGGAATCCGAGACAGCAAAATCAGGAGTGAAGAGGACTAAAGAGACAGGAATGCATTTCTCAGCCCAAGATAGAAGATACACTTAAACCCCAAAATCAATGAGAGCAATATTTGATATTAATTTGGATTAATCTTTAAAATTTCTGAGGATGAGACAGTTCGATAAGACCTGGAAATGATGATGAGACATGCTTCACTCGGTGCCCTACATTTCACCCAGGGTCAGCATAGCGTATTTAAAATGCGATCATGATGATTAAAAATAAAATAAAGATTTTGCTTCACACTCCACTGAATACAGGTGTTTAGGTAAACTTGTTACACACATGCACGCACGCACAGATGCACACACACACACACTTATTTATTAAGCATTTCCTGTCTCTTAGACCATAAGGTGAACCCATGAGGGCAAGGCCTTTATCTAACTCTGTTCACTGTTGTAGCCCAAGCTTTAGAAGACTTGGAGCAGCTCCATAATTTTTTTCCTTAAAAAATGAATCCTAGAGGATTATAATAAATATTTTTATCTGGATATTATAATTCCTTACTCTAGAGATGTTCAGACTCTGACTCCCATAGAAAACATTTCCCTGTAGAGTCTGATGGAATGACTGGAGAGGAAGAGTGGAGTAGAAACTAGAAAGTTCTGGTGCAAACACACTTGCCAGCTATGCATGTGTCTGATGGGGGTGCTTAACTGCTTTGAACCTCATTTTCTTTGTCTGTGGAATACAGATTCCATCACTTATCTGACAAGGTCATAGTGAGGATTATATCCACGATGTTCACTCAATTTCTGGGTCATTGTGTCTCCTAATTGTTCATTCTCCCCTCCTGCAGAAAGAATATTGCCATGTTAGTCCCTGCTAAGGTTTTTCTGGTAGACAGAGCCATTGAACTTTTGAATTCAGAGGGGTGACTGTGATTTGCAGCAGGAGCAGTGTTTTCTCTGGGAGTTCTCTGGCCTCAGAGGTGATGGATGGGCACCTCTCAGGCATAGTTCCTTGATCAATAAGCCATAAAGTCTCAAATTATTTTGTTAGATCCATTGATCAAATCCATTGAATTTGTCCCAACTCTTTTATTGTTAAGGGAAGGACTGGCAATGTTCGGTTTCTCTCTTTGCTACATTCTTCCTTCCATTTGGCTCCAGGGTAGTGTGCAGCAGTGTGAGAAGGGTAGAAGTGGGGATGGAAGTTACCGCTCCCACACAGTGCAAGGAAAAACCTTCTTTTGGTTGTCCATCTCAGAATGAAGCAATGTGAATTCTTTCTTTCATCTTTGAAAGGGTTTCTCAATATATGGGCTTGGGAGCACCTTTGCTGTTCTTATGCACATTCATTCACTCATTCGTCTATACAATCATTTGACAAATATTTAATATGTGCCAGCTACCGTGGATGGGTTATACATTTGCATGGCTATTTGTTTTTTTCTTTAAGGACCGACAGGGCTCAGATTTCTGGGAAGCTGCAAGATTTGCTAGGTACATGACACATGGCATTGCCTCAATTTTTATTGTTGGACGAGTGGATTGAACTGCTTCCAGGGTAATTGGCTAGGTGGAACTTTTATTCACTCATTTAACAAACTTAAGAATACTGAGTATTTCTTAATGCAATTAATAATGCCTAATTTTCAAAATTGTCTCGGCAGTAGAAGAATACATGAAATCCTCAGCACATGTTCAGTACACAGTCCTGAAAACTGGTAGATATTATCATTATTGTCTCTTGAGAGATTTGGATTAAGGCAAGGGAATGTCACCACTTATATATTGGTTGATTTATTTTAGAAAATCCTCTTGCCACAAATCCTTGACTCTTATACAGTAAATGTAATGATTCAATTAAATATATTCTTAGTATCTTACTTGACTCCTTCTTCCTACTCTGTCCCCTCAACACATGGAGAGTTTTTTTTTCTTTTTAAGATTTTATTTATTTATTTGACAGGGAGAGATCACAAGTAGGCAGAGAGGCAGGCAGAGAGAGAGGGGGAAGCAAGCTCCCTGCTGAGCAGAGAGCCAGATGTGGGGCTCCATCCCAGGACCCTGAGATCATGACCTGAGCTGCAGGCAGAGGCTTTAACCCACTGAGCCACCCAGGTGCCCCTGGAGAGTTATTTTTATTTCGTTTAAGAAGAATGTCACCATCATAAAATTACCCAGCCCTCAGGGATCCTAAAAAGGAAAGGTATAATCAAGTCTTATCTTGGTGAGTAAAGCACACTCATCCTTGGAAATAACGACATTTAGCTCCCTGTACAAGGCCAGCTGCCTCAGGGAGCTAACCATCTTTTTCCCCCCAATGAGGGGTTTACTCACTCTCCTTAAAAGTGAATCCAATATTTAGTAATTAGTTTATTTGTGGTGTTTAGAGAGTAGTTTTCCATAGGAGACTTCCAAAAAGGAACTAACATTGCATGTACTTTTTAATATTTTATGTTAAAAATTCAAAAACACCCCTGAAATACCTCTTTTGGTATTATCTTTCCCCCTTTCCTTCTTTGCTCATTCCACTTCTACCAACACAAATAATTCTCAGATGCCTTCTCTATCGCACTGTGCTATCTGTGTCTTCTCCAGGCTTTTGCTCACAAGCTTTCTTTTACTTGCATGCATTTCCTGCCTTCCCTAATCCAGGAGTCCCACAAGATCTCGGTTCCAGTTTGAGGGTCTTTCTGATGAACTCCAATATCTCCCCGGGCTTACTTATTAATACACAATTCATTCTGGATGGTAAGTACATATATACCAGTTTGTTTCCCCCATTAAACCCTGTTGCTTAAGGGTGGGGACACTGGCTTGTAACTCTGGTGGCCCACACAGTTTCTGACATTTGGGAGTCGCTCATCAAATATCTGTAGAATGGATGCATGATTGAATGAATAGATGAGTACTTGCTGTGATGAGCAGTGCAAAGAGAAGTAAAACATGAAGCACTTACTTCCTGCTTGGGGAAATCAGGTACTAACTTTCATGAAAAGAAGAAAACCACACATAAGAATCTTAGCAATATTTTACTCCAAGATCTGGTGTGTTTTAATTGTAAAACTACAGATAAATAAGCCAAGTGCTCTTGTTTCATAGAAGAGAGAGTGTATGTGAGTTGAGATGGTGACCAGCTTCACAGAGGAGATGGCATTTAGGAGGAGTCTTAAAGGATGCCTCAGGGTTAAACAGAATCATAGAAATCTGATAATTGGCACTGAAGGTAATGCATTACATAAATTTGAGCTGTCCAGTTTTAATTTCACTACAACTGTATCCCATGCTGGAAAATTAGGAGGTATTGCTATGGATACACAATGGCTGTGAATGGAGCATGTTGAGTAACATTTTCTATTCCATGGGTCCTATTAGAATTACTGTCAATATTAATAAGAAAATGAATGGTGTCTACAGACATAAATTTCGAATTCTGTGAGATTCATTTGGAAAAAGTCCCCGAAATCCCCACATTTTATGATATTTTTCACAATGCTAAATGTAGGCAAGAAAGCAAAACTTTCTATACATTTATGTGCCTTGCATTAAAAGTTCCACAGATTTTCATAAATTGCATGAAAGGCTGTGATTTGGGAAATTTATAGAGGCAAAGAAGGGTTCAAAGCTGCAAACCTATGATAAGTGAGCAGTGGATAACCGAGAGAATAAGTTATGAGAAACGACATCCTTATGGGGTCAGAAATCGTAGACTTATTGTTAAATGAGGCATGGGACGCTGTCATTGCCAAAGTTTTAAGTTAATTGCTGGCACCTCTCTTTGTGCATTTGATCAGATGTGAGAGGGAGAAATTCTTCTTGCTCTTCACCAACTGTCAACAAGCCAAATGAAATATGTGTCTTGAGAGTAGATGCAAACCTTTTTCAGTTAGAAAAGAACATGATGCAATGATTTAGGCATGTGGAAAACGTACCTCTTTCTCCACTACTTATTTTTTAAATTAAAGTGATGTACTGATGGTGTGCTCAAAAGGGTACACTTGGACCATCTTCATGAGATTTTCTTCAACTTGACAGGAAAGCAGTCCATGATCATCTCTGACTTGCCTGTACATGGATCTTCCCATTTATGAATTATCTGTGACACATTTTCCAACTCAGATGGCCTAACTAACCCTGTTTTCTGGCAAATCTTAGAACTATTCCTCCCTGCTCAGGAAATGAAGAAATAATTTGAATATGAACCCAAACAAAAATGCAAGTCTACAAGTCAATGCCTTGCAGAAATAAGAAACTATAATGTGGCATGTTTTCAAAGCCCTCTAGCAGAATGAATGGATTCTTTTATATCCCTATAGCCATTTTTACCAACTTCTATTATAACATTTATCACATTTTATTATGGTTTTTTCATTTGTCTGTCTGATCCCCTAGGCCTATGGGAGCCAATTGAAAAGGGAGCTGTTAAACTCAATTTTCTTCTCTTGGCCCCCAATTCTATGTCTGCTAGTCAATAACTTTTTTGTTGAATTAATTAATGAATTAAAGTACAAATGAATGAATAAATAAGGTTTTTGCATGATGGAAGCCAATATACGGCTTCTGTTAGGATATGGAGAATTGACTATAAATAACATTTCACAGCATTTAAAGCTCTATTGCACCGGAGAACATCTAGTGCAATATGTTTTTAAGCTTTTTTTTCTTTAAGTGAAAGAATTATGATTTTAGTCAAGAATTACTTTGGATTTTATAAAGTATGAGGCAAAGGAAGTGTAAAACTGACCTTGGTGAAGAAGAGTTGTGTAGGCCAGCATTCATCCCCTAGGCCAGTCCACTGGCCAGATCAGAGCTCCGTCCCCAACATGGCACCTCACGTCTCTGTGGAGAGCAGCATGGGAACAACATTGCTGGTATGGACTTCGGGAGTTTCCTACGAAGCCAGCATTTATGGAAGTCCCTCAAGGTTATTCTTGAAGCGAAGAATAGATCTTAGGTCTCCTGAATGAACACTACTTTTTCACCTATATCATCTTTGTACCTCATTGTTATTTCTGTGGTCATTTCAGATCCTCCACACTCCTGCTCCCCTTTAACGAGACAAAGGAAAGACGGCAGACTGTTACATCAATTAGTTTAAAAGGGGCAAACCCATGGGACTTAACTGCTGTCATCTAAAGTACTGTCCTGGCTCTCTTCTGGCAGACAGTGACCCTGAGTGGGAGACCCTGCGGTGTGGCTGAGAGCTTATTGGACAGGATGCTGTGTGAGGCCCACACATGATTTCTTAACCTGAACATGCATTAACTCTCCCATGGGCCAGAGTGGTTCAACCAGTCTGGTCTATGTGGTTGAGGGGCATTGGTGTAAGAAAAAGAACAGAAATCTATAGAGAATCCAAAAACTTGAGAGCAGCTTAGCATCTCTAGCTCCTCTTTTCTCTTCTAGACTTTTGCCTGGACCTTCTAACAGGTAGCCAAAACGACAGTCTTATCGGGCAGAGAGGCAAACAATCCTGATGAGAATGAGGACGGTAATGATGAGGATAACAATGCTGATGAAGCAAAGTGTGTGTTTGAGGGAGAGTATGAACCTCTGTGTCCTGTGGCATCCTTAAAGCAATCCTGTGTGGTAAGAGAGCAAGCATATGACAAAGTGACAAAACTGGACATGAATGCTGAAAGGACTTATCCAAGTGGACACAGTAAGTGGCAGAAATGGGAACAAACTCAGGGCTCTTGCCTCTGTACATATAACCATGATAGCACAGTCTTTTGGCTGCAGGAAAACAGCTAGTGGCTTCCAAGTAATTAGTCTCTGAACACTAAGGTGGTTAATCCTTCCTCCCTTCTTCCTGCTCTGTCACTTCTGGACGGGGCTGGACAGGAAGGTCGGATCTCGTCAGCACTTCTGTGTCTGCCTCTCATTACCTCCACCTGATGAAAACCTCAGCAAAGTAGGGCAGTTGCTCCACTGCCGCTTCCTCCCCAAACTCATGCAACTTCACTTTTGCCAACTCCAACCCAGAACTGTGCAGAAAAGGAGATATTGAGATACGTGGTGCCCGCCATAAAGAAACTGGCAATAGAACAATCCAGCATACGCCTCCTCACTTTTTTGGTGACACAGTTTTGTGCAAGATATGCCTTCTACACAGAGTCAACTCCTGAAACCGTAAAACTTCTAGAAAAAAACATAAGAGGCTATCTTTGTGACATCAGGGTAGGCAAATATTTCATAGAGAGGAGCCAGAAAACAGTAACTCTAAAGGGAAAATTGAAAGCTTAGAAACTGTCAAAATTTTAACTTCTCAAAACCCTGTACGAATGAGTGCATAAACACAATACAAAATAATGTATTACATGTGCAAAAAATAATAGGGAAGCAATAGACTGGGAGAAAATATTCTCAAAACATGTATCTGTGACAAAGGACTTTATCCAGAACTCCTGTAAAACAACAAAAAAAAGACAACTCAGTGAAACATGGGCAACACACATAAATTGGCAAGCCACAAAGGAAGACATACACGTGACCAGCAGGCAAATGAAAAAGTGCTCAACATTTTTAGCCATTAGAGAAGTACAAATTAGAACCACCATGAGGGGCGCTTGAGTGGCTCAGTGGGTTGAATGTCTGCCTTCAACTCAGGTCATATTCCCCAGATCCCAGATTTGAGCCCCGTGTTGGGCTCCCTGCTCAGCTAGGAGTCTGTTTTTCCCTCTCTCTCTGCCCTCCCTCCTGTTTGTGCTCTCTCTCAAATAAATTTATAAATAAATAATCTTAAATATATAAACCATAAAGAGATGCCATTATACACTCACTAAAATAGTTAAAATTATAGAGACTAAGAAAATCAAACAGTGGTGAGTATTTGGAACAATTGAAGTTCTAATGCATTATTGCTGGAATGGAAAATAGTACAGTTACTTTGGTTATGAGGTTAAAAGCTTTGTAAGGAGTTAAACATGTATTTTTCCTGTGCACTAGAAACTGTACTTCAAGACACTTAGCAAAAGAAATGAAAACATATGCACATAAAGACTTGTATGAGAATGATCAGAGTGGCTTTGCTCATAGTAGCCCTGAATTGGAGCCCATCCTAATGACCATCAGTAGGAGAATGGATACACAAACCATGGTATCATCATCCAATGGAATACTACTTAGTAATAAAAAGGAACAGATTACTACCACAATGTGGATGAAGTTAAAAAAAGTTATGGAGAATGGAAAAAGCCAGATGTAAAAAAATGTGTACTGAATGATTCCATTTATATGAAATTCTAGAACAGATAAAAGTAATCTGCGGTGAAAGAATTCTGAAGAGTGGTTTGCCTTGGGGGGCTGGGGTTTGGTGGGGATTGGCCAGGATGGAATAAGAGGAAGCTTTTTGGGGTGTTGGAAAGAACTTTTTTGGATAGGGTGTAGAAGCTCGAGTTTGTGCATTTATCAAACTCATTAAACTCTGAAACTTATGAACTGTACATATTAGCACATGCTTATTATGCTTTGAGGGAAAAATTTAAAACATTAAAGCAATCTATGCTTTGTTTGCACACCTACATAATATGAATATATTTCTGACCCTGCTACTGTTTCTTGTGTTCTGCCGTTATTCCAAAAATTAGAATCACAGACTCTGGCATCAGAACACATCAGCTTAAAACCCAGATTCATCATTTTTTAGCTGAGTTATTACAGCAAAGTCATTTACCCTCTTCAAGGCTCAGTATTCTTTTTTTTTTTTTTTCCAAAGATTTTATTTAATTATTTGACAGAGATCACAAGTAGACAGAGAAGCAGGCAGAGGGCTCGGGGGAAGCAGGCTTCTTGCTGATCAGAGAGCACAATGCGGGGCTCATTCCCAGGACCCCGAGAGCATGATCTGAGCCGAAGGCAGAGGCTTAACCCACTGAGCCACCCAGGTGCCCCCAAGCCTCAGTATTTTTTTTTTTTAAAGATTTTATTTATTTATTTGACAGAAAGAGAGAGATCACAAGTAGGCAGAAAGGCAGGCAGAGAGAGAAGGGGAAGCAGGCTCCCCGCTGAGCAGAGAGCCTGATGCAGGGCTCCATCCCAGGACTCTGAGATCGTGACCTGAGCTGAAGGCAGAGGCTTAACCCACTGAGCCACCCAGGCACCCCCGAGGCTCAGTATTCTTATCTGTAAAATGGAGGTAGGGATATTATCCCCATTGCAGGGTTCTTATAGGGATTAACTGAGATAATGTGTATAAAGAGCTATCACAGAGCTTAGGGCCACATTGTCCAATATTGCAGCTGTGAACTACACGTGTTTTTAAAAATTCAAATGGATTCAAATCAGATAAAACTACAAATCCAATTACTCAATCACATTAACCACATTTCAGGTGCTCCACAGCCACATGGGTTAGATACAGAGTATTCCCACCATCAGAGAAAATTCTATTTGGATAGTGCTATTATAGTTCACTAAGTGCTAACTAAATATTAACCGTTAGTACTATAAAGAGAAAAACACTTCCCTTAAAGATTTCACTTTTTATTGGAGAAACGAGACAGTTAAAAAGCTAGAAAATGGTGTGATTAACTATACCTGTCTCATGGGAAGAGGGAGAAATACTTAAAGCCAAGTGAGCATCATCACTAGGTGCGGCCACTGAACTGAGTCCTGGGTGCCCATTAGGACACATATAGATAAGAAGGATGGTGCTCACGCAAATTCTAGGACTACTGAGTGTATGTGGGCATGCTGACCATTACCCTTTTCTGGGACAGAATCCGTGAAGAGGCCAAGTAGACTGTGATGGATGGTGGAATAGTAGAGGAGGGGTGGAAAGCATTCTAAGCAGAGACGTTGTCAGAGACAAAGCAGATGAAAGAAGAAAGGAGACTAGTTAGAGGTTCAGTTTCTCATAACCAATAGACTTTGTCACAGTGGCTTGGGGTGGAATGACAGCCCCCAAGGCTAAAGAGGTAGGCAGGGCATAAAAGAAGAAGGATCTTTTATGCTGTGCTAATGCATGATTTGAAAAAAAATATTTAATAAACGATTTGGGTATGTAATATATTCATGTGGTCCAACAATTAAAAAGTATAGAGAGAAAAAAAGTGAAAGATAGACACACAATGATAAGTAACCTTTAATTGGCTTTTTAGGTATGCTTCCAAAGCTTATTTTATCACATATAAACAAATAAAAATGTGTGTGTGTATGTGTGTGTGTGTCTGTTATCAATACAAGTGGGTTCTGTACTCTGCATTTTGCCTTTTGTCACATACAATGGAGCTCTTTCCACATAGATAAATATGGAACTATTCTAATATTTTCCTTTTATCTCTTTCTTCTTTTAAAAAAACAGCTGCATAGAATTCCATTCTGTGGGTATAGGAGAGTTGATATAATCAGTCTCCTATTAAAGGATATTTGTGTTTCTAATTTTTTGCTACTACAAAACACGTTGCCACCAACTTTGTATATGAATAACTTCTCAAGGGTGAATTTGTATCTTACAGGATAAGTTTTTAGAAATGGAATTGCAGGTCTATGGGTTTACAATCTGGGGGGGAGATTGCCACATTGATCCCTACAGTTTCTTCTGATTTATGCTTCCAATGTCTATGCTTGCAAGTACAAGTTCTGTACATGTTCTCCAGTAGAGATTATTGTGGATCTTGGTGTGTGTGTGTGTCTGTGTGTGTCTGAATCTGACAAGTGAATCCATGTAATTTTCCTATGCATTTCTCTTATGCACATTTGCTGTTCCTTTCCTGAGAAACATCTGTTCGTATCCTTTGCCCACTTTTTTTTTTATTGTTAAGCATTTGGATTTGAACTTTATTCTCTTTCTCCTGGCAGTAGTCTTTGAAGGAATGCTGATGTGATCAGATTTGCATTTGAGAAAGTTATCTTTAGCAGAGGGCTTGAGAGAGTGCACCGAAGGAGGCAAGAGAGACAGGAGATAAGAACACTAAAAAGAGTATAATTCATGTTAAAAGTTCAATGAGACATGCTAAGGGCTAGAAACTAGTGCACTTGAAATGGAAAGAGGGGAACTAATTTCTGAGATAATTGAAAGGCAGAACAAAGCAGACTGGATCGGTGCATTGCTAGGGGTAAGGAAGGAGGAAGAGTCGTGGAAGATATTTAGGCTTCTGATTTGAAGGACTGAGTGGCCAGTCATGACTAACAGGGCAGGGATGAGAGTAAATTCTAGAAGGAAGCTGTGAAGTGTCTGGAGAATGTCTTTTCAGTTTGTAATATTCAGAATTTTAGGAGAGAGGCCAAGAGCAGAGCTGAAGATGTGAAATATATATGTGATCTTATTAATCTGAGGTCCTTATAGGAACACTCACTGTAAATGGGGAAGGGGGGCAGAAGTGTCTGTGTGTGGTGCAGATTCTTGGAACTGCTTTAACAAGTGGATAAGATTCAGTTATAATTAGCATATTCTTTGTCTGAATGCAAATGTTCTTTCTAAATCTCCTCATTCTTAACTAGGCTAACACTTCTCTTGTTTCCACCAGTCATTTGCTTGGCAAATCCTTTCTGTACTATTACAGGCAAAATCCTATTCTTGATGTCCTATGAAATACTCGATTGCCAAGCTGACTCGTCCAAAGTGGCAATGTTTGTGGCTCTGGCTAGGAGGACCCTCCCAGATCCCAGACCCTGGGCTCCAGAGACTCCTCACCCTCCATCCCCCGAGTATTTTCCACCTTTCTGATGATCATGCTGTTCTAGGTGACACTGGCTGAGTTTAACACACCCAGGGGGTGTCTCTTTAGTGGATAGCATGTCTTACTTAGCTTTGTGTTGGCACAACAGAGGGCCTGGCACATAGTAGGTCTTCAAGAAGTGAGCGTTGGAGGAAGACAGTCTTGGAGGAGGTGCTTAGCAATTGTCAGACATTGTGAGTGAGCTGCTTTTCCTTCCATTTTTCTCACCCTGTTTTACAGTCGACAAAACCCTCCCCCTTCTCACTCACCAGTGAGTCTTCTGACCCCACTCTACAAAATAATCAGGGGCCCTTTGCTCTGTAGGCGGGAGTGGGAGACAATCGCGAGCAAAGAGAAATTACCACCAGGCTGCATTTCAAGTGCTTCCGCTGTCATGGAATATAGAGCAAACTTAGATACGGCCCCGCTGAATTTACCCAAGCATTGTGCCCCCCACACCTTTTCCTAAACTCACAAACTCAGAAGGAATCAGACAAATGGAGGAGCCGGGTGTGCTGTCGGTGGGAGGAGGTGAGGGACACATCCTAACTGCCTGGCACTTTCCCCCCGCTTGTTATTACTACTGAGATGGCGTAGTCTCCACAAATTACTTCTTCAACGTTTACCTTCAACCTCTAGTCCAGCTGGAACTACCAGTCTCTCTCTATATCTCGAGGTTTTCATTTTTCCATTTGCTTTCCATTTCATTTGTATTGCCGTATAGCACCCGTGTACAGACATGCCCGGCTCAGGAGTGTGTAGAGCTTAATGAATTTCCACCATGTGAACACACCCACGTGAACACCAGCAAAGATCCAGAAATAGAGCACCGGACCTCCATTCTTTCTGTAGCTCCTTCTTCTACTGCCCCCTCCTGGTCACTACCCCTTTTTCTCTCCAAAAGTCATCACAGCTGATATCTTGATTCTAACACTATAGGTTTTGCCTTGGAAAGGTTATATAAGGAGAAAGAACTGTGTCTTTCATGTCTAGTTTCTTTTGCTGGAGATCATATGTGTGAAATTCATCCATGTTGCTGCAGCTATGAGTAGTTCATTAATTTCATTGCGATATGCTGTTATAATATAGGAATATACCACAGTGTATCCATTCTTCGGATTATAGACATTTGAGTTGTTTGGACTTCTTGGCTGTTATGAATTGTGCTTCTGTGTAGATTCCGGTCTGTGTTATTGTTTATGGTACCCCTTTCCCTTGAAATTCCCTCCTCTCAGCTCTACCCTAAAACTCCTTAATTCCTAATTCAGATTTACCTAATTACTCTGGCTGTAAATGAGCTTTCTCAACTCCCCAAAGCTTCTACCTTCCCAATGTCTTAAAGTACGTCACATATATCACCAAATGGTTCCTTATATTAAAACCATTTATACGTGGGGTGCCTGGGTGGCTCAGAGGGTTAAAACCTCTGCCTTCGGCTCAGGTCATAATCTCAGGGTCCTGGGATGGAGTTTCACATTGAGCTCTCTGCTCAGCGGGGAGCCTACTTCCCCCACCACCTCTGCCTGCCTCTCTGCCTATTTGTGATCTCTCTCCTTTCTGTCAAATAAATAAACAAAATCTTAAAAAAAATAAAACCATTTATACGTGTGAATTATTTCTGCTATTAAGTTATGAGCTTATAAGCTTCTTAGGGCAGAAAGTGTCTCATTCTTCTTGTTATTTCTAAGTACAGTGTCTGGCTTATAGTAGAAATTCAATAAAGTTTCAGTTAGTGAATGAATAGATGACTTAGGAAAATTTTTTTCCAATGCATGATATTGCTTCAGTCTGATTGAACATGCTTCATTTTGATGATGGGCTGATTAGTAATAAGATCTCTGGTCAAACAGTTAAAATATAGATTTTTTCCCCCAATTCAACTATAAGCTTTGAATGGTCAATTCTTAAAAATATCTAAAATATAATTTTTAAAAATCAGGAAATATGGTAGTCTTACATGGAAAATCTATAAATAATCTCGTAATGCCACTCTGTGTGGATCCTTGGCCATATTGTTTTAAAAAAAATAGTGCTGTAGTTGGTGTCCTTTCAACAAATAATTATTTTGTACTTACTACATGCCAGGTGTTATGCCAGACCTATAATATGCTCTCGATTTACTTCCCTTATTAGCAGAAAGGGGTCAGAACATTCTTATTAGGGGGCTATTTTGAATTCTTCATTATGTCCATGATTTAGCTTTGAGCAGTTTCTTCCAGACAAAGAAGCTCAGGACATACTACACAGAATTAATTAAAATTAAGAGGCCAAGAGATAGAAAAAGAAGAGGAAATGTTGGTGTTTAGGGAATGTTAATCACTCACCAGTCTCTGTTTTGGCTTCTAGGCAATTAAGAGCAGACGAGAAGCCAAATAGAGATTGCAATATTAGCTTTTAAATTGGTTAGACTGGATCTGCGAATGCGACAAAACCTTCTGCATCTTGCTCCAAAATGAGTGCGCCCACCCCACTCACAGCAGAAAAATTAGAGATAAAGGGTGAGCGGTCCAACCACCTAGAGCTAACCACTCAGGGTTCAGAAGCATGGAAAAGCTTGCCTCACTGAAGGCCAGTTGGTTTCGAGGGAGAAAGAGCAAGATAGGGTAGAGCCAGCTTTGTATTTTAATTATTTATTTTTATGTGTTTATATTTTTGCTCTTGGCCTCAGGCACTCCCCAACCTCGATGATCTGACAATCATGTTGATGAGCAGGTAGAGAATGAGAAGAAGGATGAAAATATTCACTCAAGTATTTCTCCCTTCCAGAGGTTGGAGGAAGAGATGCCCCATCCTCTTTATAGGACCCTGAGGAGAGGCAAAGAGAGAAGACATGGAAGGGAGATCAAAAGTAAGACTGAGCAAAAGCATGAGATGGAAAAAAAAGATGGGAGCATTTCCCACTTCCCCACACCCCCAAAAATGTCAAAATTAAAACAGTTGAGAAATGCAGAATTGTAAAGGAGATTTTTAGTGCGAAACGAAGGCCAAATTTTGAGAGACAGGGAATTTATTTGTAGGTGACAGGAGATCCCTATCACCACACTGTTTTGGTGGATCTCCACAGCCTCAAAAAGATGAATTGAGAAGGTCAGTGTTCCCGGAAAGAGTTGCACAATGTGCATGCGCCAAGTCTGGATGGAAGGGCACTGGGAAGAAAGGGATACTCTGCTCAGGTTTCCTGTGGACAATGACTGATGGAGAGGACTTGTCTCAGACTCCAAGCATCATTGTTTGTTTCATTCTTTTCTTTTTTTTTAGTGCAGAAAAATGTAGCAATCAAGGATATCTCAAGATAAAGAGCTGGCAATATCTAATTGGAGCTGTGTTGCTGAGAGAAAAATTTCTTTGAGGAAATAAGATCTGTTGTGTTTTTTTTCCCCTCTTTTCAATCCCCCAATACTGCACCCTCTACCTTCAGTAAAGTTTTATCTGTGTTGTACTTGTTTTTAAAATTTATTACATAGGTTGGATTATTCTTCTAATTTTTAAATTTCAATTACTGGATTCCAAAAATGATTATGAATCTCAAATTATGAATCTCAAATGTTTACCCGTGCACTGAGAAATGCAAGGTAAAAATGCATGAAGCCTAGAGAATCTGCTTGAGTTGCCCTCAAGAGTGGGATCTCAGGGCTGGATCCATTTCCCACCCATACCTCCTAACACTGTGTTAGAGCCAAAGATGGGCTTTATGGTCTTCTTACCCATTGTCTGGCCTTTTATAAGCTTCCTCCTAATACCAAATCTTATAGCAATGCCTTAGTCTTAATTCTGCCTTGATATTCACATATCACTGGATATGCCTTCATATTCATGAATATGAAAATATTCACTGGAATATTTTCATGGACAGTTCAATTTTATAGGGCCATTTAGCATGAAGAAGGGGGACCTGTACCTCCTCAATTCAGAAAGACAGATCAATATGGAAAGAGGTAATGCTAAAGAGCAGAGCCAAAAATAATTTAGCAACCATTATTAATGATGGGATAGCCATTCATAGAGAACTAGAGTTATCCGTAATCCTAAGAAATGGGTAGACCTATGAGTGAGTTTTAACTACCACTGGTTATTGGAGCACTGGTAAAATTTCTCCAGTGTGCTCGATGCCCTAAGTTCAGTAAAATCTTGATTTCTGAAGATATCTCTTGATATCCTAAGCACACCCATGTAAAATAATGTCATTAAAGCATTTGTTTTAAATGACAAGAGTAATAAAGGGAGATATGATATTAAAGGCAATTACATATGGAAAATGCAAACTGTACTGATTATTGGTTAGATTATAAAAAGTTGACACATGAAATACAAATACAGTGAAGGCACTTAAAGTTCACGATGTCCTCTTATGTAGGTGATCTCTCTTGCGGTTTATGACAATCCCGTGAGAAATGCAGGGCAGGGATTACTATCAGATTTTTCTTTTTTCTCTTTTCTTTTTTTCCTTGCTATCAGATTTTTCTAGTTGGGAATAGAGGTTCAGTGGCACTCAGTGCCTTGCTCAAGGTCACGTGATTTGCATGGAGCATAGTTATGACAATGGACTTTGGTTCCCCACTCCAAAGTTCTCTGACTCATAAGAGTGTGGGCCAAGAGTCTCGGCTCTGGCTTCCAGGCTCTGGACGAGACTCTACCCAAGTCTACCTAGATGTTGTCTAATGTCTTCATTAACCCTACATTAGAGACTTTTGGAAAGGGGATTCAACACAATGTTAAGTGCTATTGTTTTTGTCTTCGGTGCAAATGTCTGTTCTCATATCTAACAGCTATTTTTTTGTTTTCTGCTGCAATTTAAAATCAATTTCTCTTATTTTGCCTTGATACACAAGATAGTTTTTTTGGGTCACTCTCCATTTTGGTTCCTAAAAGATAGTTGATTCTATTTCAAGCATTATTCCTAATTCTTGAATTACATAGCTCCCATACCTTGCTTCTACTCCAAATTCTCTACATGCTTCATCCTCAAATAGATCTTATAATGATTATACAGGTAAAACCCCATTGTGACCAATATTAGCAGTAACATACAATTGATGCATTTAAAAATGGTTAATTGACTTGGGGGTCAAGATAGTGGACAGGGAGTTTGTTCCTTCTTTGAGCAGATTATTATTAATTTTAATTTTTAAAAAAGATTCAATTAATTTATTTATTTGCCAGAGAAAGAGAGAACAGCAGAGGGAGAGGGAAAAGCAGACCACCCACTGATCAGGGAACCCAATGCTGGGCTTGATCCCAGGACCCCGGGATGATAACCTGAGCCAAAGACAGACTCTTAACTGACTGAACCACCCAGGCACTCATCTTTGAGCAAATTATTTAAGCTATTTTTACCCTCCTCTCCTTCCTCTAAGAAATGAAGATAACCGTGCGTATGCTGTTGGCCTTATGTAGTGTAGTCAAGTGTAGCAAGTGTAGTCAAGCACGAACTGCTTTGTAAATTGTAAGGAGCTCTAAAAATGAGAAATTTCTCTCTAATATAATGAAGTCCTTACATATCTGGGTGAAAAGATGCTTTTTTTGAGATTCTAGGTTAGAGAACGGTTTCCTAAAGTTTTTGTGGCTGATGAGAAGCAGCAAGGTGGAGGGGAGAAAGCCTGAGCTATGGGTTTGACAGACCAGTGGGACTCTGGCCCCATCACTTCCTATCTGTGGGGCTTTGGAGACGTCTCTGCACCTAGAATGTCAGGATGCTGTCTCAGGACTCTTGTGAGGAGTGAATGCATATATATGGCACTGAATAAAAGGTGGCTGTAGCTATCATCTGTTTTGTATATATATTCGGACCCTGGTTTTTCTTTAATATAATTGTGCAGGTGGTGCTACCATAGATCACAACAGATTCCTTATAAGAGACATTCTGTATAACATGCCGCTTCTGGGCCTTGGCCTTAAGATGATGGAATGCTGCCTCTATGACCTCTCTTTCTTTTCCTTTTTTTTTTTTTTTTAATATTTATTTGAGAAAGAGAGAGACAGAGAGAGAGAGAGTGAATGCAAGGGGAGGGACAAAGTAGGAGGGAAAGAATCCTTAAGCAGACTCCTCACTGAATGTGGAACCAAACTCCGGGCTTGATCCCAGGATTTTGATGTAACCTGAAGACTTCAACTAAAACCAAGAGCTGGATGCCTAACCAACTGAGCTACCCAGGTGCCCCTATGTTCCCTCTTTCTAACCTGAGATTTTAAACCCACTTCATTTACACAGAAGAGAATAATACCCCGGAGTAATAGAATAAAAGGAACCTCTGTTCCGTGGATGGGTAGGTGGGATGTAGCTGTCCATCAAGCTGGAATGCTCACCTCTGTGGTTCTGTAAGACACATTAATTTCTTTCCAAATTTTTGTTGTGTCTCTTTGTTACAGAAACTTAGACTTACTCCTAAACAGAGGAAGTTGTCTTACCATGTTAAAATTAGAATTTGAAGATGCTTTATTTAGACAACATTTTTATATGTAGTTAACTTTTTTGGAAACCTGTTAAATAATAGTGAGCAAGTGGTTTATAAGATTGTAATGTTTTAAAAATGTTTTATTGGTGAATTTTAGTGTCTTTGAAACGTGCGCATACAGTCATTATTCTAACAGCTAGACGTAGGGCTTTCTTAATGTAGAAAATTGCTCTGGACAAAGTTGTAATAAAAATATAATAATGATAAAAACACAATAACTAAAAATATAATGATGATAATGATTAAATCTAAAATATAATGATGATAATGATTAAATCCCGTATTTCCCTGGATTTTGTTTTTGGAACATGGAACATTCACATGTATTCTTTGGATGCTGTCGTCAACACCCTGAATTGTATATTATGATCCCTCTTGCTTAGAAGCAGGAAGTGGGGCTGAACACTGGGTAAGGTAGCCTGTCCGGAGCAGCACAGTCTATACGTGGTAGGGCTAAAACTCAGATTTCACACCACAAGATTCTACTGGCAGAGCAACAGCCATCCTGGTTCTGAAAGCTTGTGTAGGAGAGACTTGAATCGCAGGACTTCATGATTTCGTATATTATTTCCCATTAAAAATTGGCCTAGCCTCTGAGTTACTTGTTCCAAGTTAGCTCTGTACTGGGGGTGGGGCGGGGGGGGGAAGATCAACTTTTAGCGATCAGAAAATAGGCACATTTTCTTTGAATCAGTCCATTTGGTTATTCTGTAAATATCTATCAGATACCCATTATTTAGGAGAAAAAAGTGAATCTGACACATTCCCTTTTTGTTTTATGTGGGGAGTTTCTGTATCCCAGTGCCTTCCACAGAATAGATGGTCAATGAATATTTGGGACATAAATTATGGAGAGGCAAACAGGGTGTGCAGGCGGTATACATGGCTTGCTGTGTAGACCCCATAGGCGAAAATTCCCACATATTATCTCCTTTCATTTACATATCAATTCCACGAAAGGGAACCTGTTATTCAAACTGTACAAATGAAAAGGCTGATGTTCAGAAGGGTGACTTCTGAGTTACACAACTACTAAATGACAGAGTCAAGATTTGAACCCGATCCTGTGGCAGGAGCGGAATGATGGGCCCTCCTCTTCCCCCGCGAGGCCATCCCGAAGCCAAGAGTTGAAACGTCCTTTCCTGTAAAGGCAAAACCAGGCTGTTCTTTCTTCTAATTACTGCTCTGTAATTTATATTCTTAGACTGCAACAAAACGTCCAGATTCATTTCCTGTAGGGCACCTATGCTTCTCACCATGCTAATCAAAGAAACACTATTGTGAAATTAACCAGGCCCTGTTATCGGGCTCTCCCTGTGATCCTCCGAGCACTCCTCTCCACTTCTCCATTTTCCAGGGCTGGGCTCATCTTGTTTTTATAACAGCCTCTATTATACACAACGCGATGTATGGGCAGAGGACATATGTAGCAAGCCGGCTCAGAGCGTGGCTTAGAATTCAGATTCTCCTCTGGCAGCCAAGGTCATTTTGAACCTCCCACCTTATTTCAACCATTTTTACCAGGTGCTCTCAGTTCTAACTAGCTAAAGCCCCCCCCCATATATATTTTATAACAGTTTTATTGATGTATAATTCACATACCATAAAATTCACCCTTTTAAAGTGTGTAATTCAGTGATTTTGAGTATATTCAGGCAGTTGTGAAGCCATTACTACTATTGACTTTACGTTTTCATCAAACCAAGAAGAAATTGTATTTATTAGCAGTCACACATGCTTTTCTTCTCCATACCCCTACCTAACCCTCCCCCCAACGAGTAGTCTGCTGATGTCACTGTGGAATGATATAACTTACGGTCCTTGGTGCTTTAGTGACTAGCTTCTTTGACTTTGCATGTTTTCAAGGTTCACTCATGTCATTCCATGAATCAGCACTTCCTTCCTTTCTATGTCCAAATGATATTAGATTGCATGGATGTACCACAGGTTTTGCTTATCCACTCATCAGGTGATGGACATTTGGATTGTTTTCATTTTGGATTTATTATGCATAATGCTGCTATAAACATCTGTGTATAAGTTTTTGTACAGTGTGTTTTCATTTCTCTTGGGTGGATATCTAAAATGTAGATATTACCTATTATTTGTATATCAGGAGTGTGGTTGCTGCGTCATCTGGTAGCTCTTAGGTTTAACATTTTGAGGCACTGCCAACCTGTTTCCAAAATGGCTGCATGCTACCAGCAATGTCTGAGGGCTCCAAAATATGTTGATGTAGTCTGGAGGACACCTGTTGTTGTCTGTTTGCTTGGTTGTTTGGTTTGGTTTGGTTTGGTTTGGTTTTAGTCATCTTAGGTGGTGTGAAATGGTACCTCTTTATGGGTCTGAATTACATTTCCTACTGAATTTTTAATGAGGTTATTTGTCTTTATATTATTCCATTGTAAAGATTCTTTATATATTCTGAAAATGAAACCTTACCTGGATATAAGTCGTTTATACAATATATTAGTATTTGTAAGTATTGTCTCCTGTTCTGTGGATTGTCTTTTCTCTTAACAATATCTTTGAAAGCACACATTTAAATTTAATATAATTGTTGACAGAGTTGCGTTTGTGTCATTTGCTATTTTGTTTCTCTTTTCTCTCTGTTCTTTGTTTCTATTATATTCCTTTCCTGCTTTGTTTGAATTAATTGAATATTTATGTGATTTCATTTTATTTCTTTTATTACCTTATTATCTATACTTCTTTGTTTTTGTTTGTAGTTGTTGCTCTGTTATTTACAACACCATCTTAAACTCAGCATAGTGTAATTTTAGACATCATTATACCAGGTAACAGATAATGCAAAAACTTCACACTGTTATCTCATTTTCCCACTGATTATTTTGTGCTGGTGTTTTCATAGTTTTCACTTCTGCATATGTGATAAACTCAAGTACACTATTTTTGTTTTAAATAATCAATTGTTATTTGGAATAAAATGAAACTTTTTTTTTTATTTAAAGATTTTTATTTATTTGAGAGAGAGAGAGAGAGAGAATGAGAGAGAGCATGAAAGGGAAGAAGGTCAGAGGGAGAGACAGACTCCCCATGGAGGAGGGAGCCTGATGCAGGACTTGATCCTGGGACTCTGGGATTATGACCTGAGCTGAAGGCAGTGGCTTAACCCATTGAGCCACCCAGGCGCCCAGATAGTGAAATTCTTTTCAGTGTTTTATATTTACTCACACTTTTCCCAGGCTTTGCACTCCTTATTTCTCTTTGAGTGAGTTTCTATCTAGTATTATTTTCTTTCAAAATTTTGTTTAACATTCTTGTAGTGCTAGTCTGAAGTGAATTCTCTCAGATTTGTTTGTCTGAAAAGCTGTTTATTTTCCTGCCATTTCTGGGTGCTTTTTCACTAGGTATAGAATTTTAACAGAGTTTTTGTTGTTGGTTTTTGTTTGTTTGATTTTGTCTTTCATACTTTGAAGATCTCCTTCTGTTGTCCTTTGGTTTGTAATTTTTTCTAATTGGAAGTTAGTAGTAATTCTTGCTTTTGCTACCCTATACATTATGTTTTTTTTCTTCTGGCCATTTTAAGATTTTCTCTTCATCATTGGTTTTCAGTCATTTGATTATCATATGTCTTTTTTTAAGTTTTTATTTTTATTTATTTAAATAATCTCTATGGCTAATGTAGGGCTTGAACTTATGACCCTGAGATCAAGAGTTGCATGCTTCCCCAGGCTGAGCCAGCCAGGTGCTCCTATATTCAACTTTTTGAAGCTTGTTTTCCCCCCTTTTCAGAGTAGGTCTAGAGCAGTAGCCATTACTTGGGACTAATGTAGACCCAAAATTGAAGCATGATCTTTCATGTATATCTTCTATTTCAAGTATTCAGTGATCTCTCTCCACTCTATCTGGTTGTAATGCAAACTCCCAAGCTGGCATGAATTATGGGTATTTTTAACTTATATTTGTCCTATAGTTGTTCTTTGTGATGGAGTTTTATGGAGTTTCATCCTATACATAAACAACTTAGTATTCTGCCGAAGACTTAAGGTGACTTAAGGAGATTTCAGGATCTCGCTCTTTGTGTCTCTCTTTCTCTGTCTCTGAAGCTCCCTCTTCTCAACTACTCTATCCACAATTTCTTTCTTCCTCCCTCCCTTCCCCTCCCTCCCCTCTCCTCCCCTCCTCCCTCCCCCTCCCTCCCCTCCCCCCTCCCCTCTCTTTCCTTCCCTTCCCTTCTCTTCTCTTTCAGCAGGCTTCACACCCAGTGTGGAGCCCAGTGCAGAACTTGAACTCACCACCCCGAAATCAAGACCTGAGCTGAGATCAAGAGTTAAGCACTTAACCCACTGAGCGACCCAGGCACCCCCTCTATCCACAATTTCTATCTCAGGCTCTCTGAATTCTAATTTGTGCCTTTCCAACTCATTAAGATCATTATTTTGACTGTTAGACCCTCTTATTTGTGCATTACCTGGAAAACATGTATTATAAGATAATATGTGCATACAAGAGGAGAATCTTGTATTTACTGTGTAAGGACTCTATCGCATACTGTGTTATTTAAAATATTAATTATTACCATAATCATAAGTAATAATTACCCCATTTTAAATATGAAGAAACTAAGAGTTGAATAATTTAGACAACTTGAAAGCAAATTCATACATTTATTCACTAAATGTTACATTTACTGAGTATCTACTAAGTGTCAGGCATCTGGAGGCAGCTATTATGTATTAATGAACCAAACAAGCATGGGTCCTTCTTGTAAAAGGGTTTTTGGACTGGTGGGAAGACTGGTAAGAAATAAACAAGCATACAGGAGGTGTATATGTAGATATTATACTAAGAGTCATGGAAGAGACAAAGATGCCATTGAATAATTCTGATGGGGGCCTCGAAGAAAAGGGGGGGACCTAAATGGGCAACGTGGAAAATATGGTTGACATTTGAAGCGCTTAAAGAGACCAAAAGGAGACTAATGAGCTAGCCATGTGTGCCGAGTAGAGAAAAATATTTTTGGCAGAGGCTATATTAGTCTTTGAGGAAAGAACCTGTGTGTTCAAGGAAGTGAAAAGGAACAAAAAGGCTGGGGACTACTGGATGAGGGGAGAGTGAGCTCTGCTGAAGATAGGGAGGGGCACCTGGGTGGCAAGTGGGTTGAGTGTCTGACTCTTGATTTTGGCTCAGGTGACAATCTCAGGGTCGTGAGAGCTGCACATCAGGCTCCACACTGAATGCGGAGCATGTTTAGAATTCCTCCCCTCTCCCTCTCCTTCACACCGCCCCCTCACCTCACTGATGTGCTCACTCTTTCTCTCTCAAAAAAATGAATAAATAAAAAATAATCAACTGAAGATAGAAACTTGGGTAGAAGTCTGATCATGCAAGGTTTATAAGGAGTAGAAAGTTCGGTAAATTATATGGAAAATGTAAATGTGAGTTATATTTTCCTTAGCTTATCTACTGTGTGGGACATAGCATTTAGGGGGACAAGAGTCATAGACTATTTTAGTAACTTAAGTAGGGGATTTTAGGAGCTTCATTTAAGGCAGTGGAGATTGGCAATAACATGTAGATGCCAGACAGACTTGAAAAGAGAAATTGTGGGACCTGATGGAATTTGGGATGACAGAGGGTAAGTCAAGGGTGAAACCAAGCTCTGTCTTGAGCAAATGCATTGTTCATTCTGCTATGTTCTGAGATGAGAGATATTGAAAGAGAAGTAGACATGGATGAAGGAGGAGGGGACTGAAACATTCAAATTGGAATACGTTGACTATTTTGGTAAGCATTAGATCTCAAAGTGGAGATAGCCAGAAAATACAGGGAAATGTGTTAGATGAGAAGATAAATGAGGAACTGTTAACACAGAGATGGTATTTAAAACCATATGAATGGATGAGCTCAGCTAAATTATGTAGAAAGAAATGAGAAGAATCAAGGATCCAGGGTCTAGTGCTCATCAACTGGCTTTCAGAGGTCAAGTAAAGGAGAAACCACCTTCAGAAGACACTGAATAAGAACAACAGTAGTTGTTAGAAGGAAAGCCAAATAGAGAGATTGACACAAAGCCAAGAGAGCATTTATAAGGGAAGGAAATGAGATAAGGAAGGAGAAGTGACTGTCAGTTCCAGTCTTTGGTAACCTTGGCAGTCACAGTTTCTGGGGTGTGGGGGCAGATCAGAGTGGGTTGAAGACTTAGTAGGAGGGAGAATGTGGAGAAGGAACACAGGCAATATCTGTGAGCACTTTTCCTCTGAAGAGGAGTCAGGAAGATCTGTGTCAAGGGGGAGTTATTTTAGGATGAGAGGAAACAGGGGATTTCCATATGCTGAATTATCCCAGCAAAGAGGAATAAAGTTTGATGAAGCAAAAAGAGGAAACCACGCGGACAGGAGTGGAATCTGGTGGGGGGAGCTGAGAGAGGAGGAGATTCAGCACCTATGGGGAAGGGCAGTCCTCCCCCATAATTAGAAGGGAGAGAGAAAGAATAGGTGCAGATATGTGTGGTTTCAGAGATGCGGTAACCGGCTGTCAAGTGCTCCTGGGTGGCCGTTTAGAATTTCTAGATGTCCTGTGCGTCGGGTCATCAGCTGAGTATGAGGGGCAGGGGAAGGAGACGTGTGTCCTAGGAGAAGAGAGGAGGGTGGAGAAGGCAGGAAGCAGTCCTTTTGGAGGCCCTGGAAGCCTGGAGTCGATGTACTGGGGAGTGTTGAGAACATCACAAAATCTGAGGCCACAATTTAATGTGAAAAGATTTAGCCTGCTTGAGGGGTTTTTCTCCATCACTGTTAAGTCTCTCATATAGAGCCCAGAGAAGACGGTGATTTGAGTTAACACAGGACTGACTTCTGTTTTATTTGTTTTTATAGGAGGTATGACAGAGGATGGGGCCAAGCATGGCAGCTCCAAAATGTCTACGTCAGCTGGGCTTGGAGGTGGCATTCCAGATCAGAGGTGTGGGCGCCGGAAGTGGGTCTCGTGGGTGACGTGGGGCCATGACAAGTGTTCGGATGCTGCATCTTTATCACAACCACGCTGTTTTCCCTTAGAGAGCTTATTCATTCATTCATTTATTTATTTGGGAGAGAGAGAATGCGCATCAGCATGTAGGTAAGGGGAGGGGCAGAGCAGGGTAGCAGAGAGCCTGAGCCTGTGTTCACGCTGAGCACAGAGCCTAATGTGGGGCTGGATCCCAGGACCCCGAGATCATGACCTGATCCAGAACTGAGAGTCCCCTGCTTAACAGACTGAGCCACCCAGGAGCCCCAAGAGCATATTTATTTGGAGGTAGCTAGGAGGTGAGTAAATGAAAGTTCTTTAGTTCTCCCCAAGCCACCTTTTGCTGTCCCCACTGCAAACAGAGGACATAAGGGTTTATGTGAGAGTTTATGCACAGTATTATATCATGGCTAAAAGTGCTGTCTGCTTTCCTTTTATTATATTTGTGAACTTGGACATGATATTAACATATGCGCACCTCGGTTTCCTCAGGAAGATGATGGTAATAAGAGCTCCTTCACTTTGTGGCTGTTGCAAGGATTGAACATGTTAATACATATAAAGTATTTGGATCGGCACAGGGAGTATGAAAGTGCTCAGTGGATGTATCCGTCTGCTAGTATTTGTGTTGTAGTTGTTAGGATAGACCATGCCTTCTCCATAGGACAAGAAGGGAGGTGAATTATGAAGAGGAATGATGGATGGGGAGCAAGCCGTGAGACCATGTCATGTGGGTCACAATGATGCAGCATTATTGTAGTAGAGAGGGTCAGAGGGACAAGAAGTTGATATCAGAGAGCTGGCGAAATCAAGAATGTCATGTTACCTGTCTGATATTCTCATTGATGATAAAATACGTGTTTTGGAAAAGGCATAATGTGGCAGCCTCTACTATTGTTTTTATTTATGTAATGTCCTCCCTCTGCTGGTATATTTCCCCTTATATGTGCCTTGCTTCCTCTTAGTGCTTCCCTATGACAGGGACATAGTCCCTTGTCCTGTTGTGTGAGGTGTGGCCATATGACTTGCTGTAGTCAATGGAACAGGACCACAAGTGATGTTAGCTCTAGTTGAGCAGCAAAGTTAGGATTCACCATATGGCTCTGCCTTGACCCCTCCCCCTCCCCCAGTTTTGTTGTTGTTTTGCCACAAACCCAACTTTTTTCAGATAGGGGCTGCTCCTTATGTCTAGATTTCAGACCCATGGAGAAGACCTGTAGCCAATGTTTCTCATGAGAGAGAAATAAGCCTTGTTGTCTTAAGGTGCTGAGATGTTGGGGTTTGTTACTGCCACTTACCTCAAAAATGTGTAAAAGAAATAGGATGGTGGGTAGGGGGTGGAGGGAATGGTCTTTGGACATAAAAGGACCTGAAAGGCCAAGGTTTGGAAAAGCAAGGGTCATTTGCATGAATATTGAAATTGCCAAATATAACGACTAGAGTTATGTTGGAAAGGAATCTACTGACAGGGAGGTCAGGACTTCAGGGAATGAGGAGGACACGTTAACTGGATAGGGGGAGAAATAAAAAGCAAAACAGGATGATTTCTTAGAGGAGGAGGGATTTTATAAGAGAAACAGAAACAGAGTTAGTAGAAAGCATGAGAAGAGCTAATCCTACCTCCAGGTTTGCTAGTATAAGGTGTATAAACTTCTACTGGAATGGAGTTTAGGGAAGGTAGGGACTTTGGGATTATGGTTATTTTTTTAGTATGTGCCATTTCCCGAGAGGATGCGAAATGATTTTAGGCCCTGTGAGGAAGTTGACTGGTTACAGATCGAAAGGTTGAGATGGCGGTGAAGAAGGATTTAAGGGAGGAAGAAGAGTGAAGGATGGGGTCAGACTAGCATATAGGCAGAGAATATGTGATTTTCAGGGAGGATGACAAACAGCGTGCGAGGTTTGGTCTTCTAGTCATGACTGAGGTCATCAGAAGTAGGGAGCTTCACAGAGTGGTCATGCCGGGAGACTGGTTCCAGGACGTTGGTCTCGAATGCTTCCCTTGGTGCCATAGAAATGTTCAGAGCAGATGCCCCTTCACACCCTGGTCTGGTGTGAACTTGGACATGATATTAACATATGTGCACCTCGGTTTCCTCAGGAAGATGATGCTAATAAGAGCTCCTTCACTTTGTGGCTGTTGGTCTACTAACAAAGGATGCCCAATATGATTTAACTAAGAAGACAGAACTGGTCTTTTTGCTTTTCCCTTTTGTCTTCTGCTATCTTTCTGGCCTCACACTCTTACCTCACCCCCAACTGCTAGTCTCCCACAGCCCAGTTTCTCCAGACTTTCTGTGGCCCAGAAACATTGTCTATTTTGTCCAAATTCCCTTAACAGTGCAACTTTGAAAAACGTAGCATGTCTGTGTAAGAAATCTATGTGGTCACAGAGTGTCTGATGTCCCTGACGTGACTTCATAGCTCTGCCTTGACAGGACTTACTTTTCCAACTCTGGCATTCCCTATGGAGAAAGACAGAATCTCAGGACCTCAAGAGATTTGATTAGCTGGATATTTGTAGGTGCTCCATAATATTAATAAAATGATCATTTTATATATCACAGCATGTGATATTTTGTACTTTCTTTTTCATTACAACAAGATTGCTTCTAAAGTTGGGAATAAAAAAAAAAACACATTAATAATTAAACCAAAATGGGGGTAATTGCCCTTGCATGAGCAATTGCTAGTTTATTAAATTGCTTACTCTGAATATTGTTCCGTGTTCGAACACTTAAGTAGCAGTCATTAAGACTGTCAAAATGATAGTTCCTATTTATTTAGCACCTTCTACACAGTGACCTCAAATAAGTAAATCAAACTGAGAGTACTTTATAGAAATAAACGTTGACCTTGAGATCTCTGAATGAATTTCTGCCTTGCTTATTTCACTCTGCTTATCTTATTGAAACTAGGTCACTTTTGCATTGAGAAAACTTTAATTCTTGTTGGCTTCCACATTTAACACAACGAAATTGAATCTACAAACTTTAGGAGGATTTCAGTAGCAGAAGGAAGTAACTGGCCAATCTACCATATCCTAAAGGGGTGGGGGGTGGTTTTTGTCAATAGATCAAGAGCTTTGTAAGAAACAGTGGGAAACCAGTACCTTTTTCTACCACTGCCCCAGTTGAAATCTGCAAAAGGGTAAAAAAATGTGGTGATGATGATGATGATGGAAGTAAGGAAGAAACCAAGAATGAGAGCAGCTGTCAGTATCAAGTGTCTCTTCTGTTCTAGATACTTTACACTAATTTTCTGTCCTCACACACCCTGGTCTGTGACCCTGCGAAGGGGGCTTCTATCACTGCCATTTTGCAGGTGAGGGACATGAGCTCAGTGGTAACCCATCCTTGGCCCCAAATCACAACGTCTTGTATGGGCTGAATTAGATGCATAGGCAGAGCTGTCTCAAAAGCATGCTGATTCGCAACCACAAAGATTTGTATGTCCTTTCTGGCACTTCCTAGACGTGATTACCTTTCCTCAAGTCTTTATGTCAGGGAAATAAGCCATTGTCCCTCTTTAACAAAATACTATTACAATTGTCATCATCATGATAAAGTGCTTTCATGCCCATTATTTCTCTTGATGATCAAAAAAAGCCCATGAGGAAGGTCTTACTGTCGCACTTAACACTGAAGCCCACATGGCTCCCGGGCGATACAGCTGGTAATTTAACTCCACAGATGCCCTGGAGCCTCTCGAAGGATTTTTGTAGAGCGGATAGCAGTTTACAACGTATGCCTATGCATGTTATTCACTCTGAGTTTCTTGGTGCCTCTTGGTAGAAATTTGTTCTACTTTATGAATTTTATAAGATTTTATTAGGATTCATCCAGAAACTGATTGCTGATTCTTGTGGTGTGAGGTTTGATCATTTTAGAAGTCCACCTGTCTCTGTTTGTCCAACACCACATAGATGGAATGCCAAAGTGAGCGCCAACAACTCTGCCTTGGAAAATAAAATATCTATCGATAAGCAAAAATGTCAGTCTCTTCTGCTTCATGGAGGCACTGAGATTAGCAGATAGATAATGTAGACACTCTTGACTCTTTGCTCCATCTGTAGAATAGGGGTGGGGCTCCGGTAGTTCCCTTCTGTCTTCTGAATTGTAGTCCCAGGATTCAGCTGTTAAGGAATAGAGATATGAATTGAACCCAGGCCTCTGATATCGAAGCCAGTGTTCCCACTCAGTAGGTTATACAGCCGTCCTGTTCTCTATATGTGAGTCCTTCCAGCTTTTTCCCACTCCTTCTGGATGAAATGATGCTCACGGCCTTGCATTCCACTCCCCCAGACCACCTGAGGAATGTTTATAATTGTTTCATGATCCAACTCAAATGTTACTTCACTTCTTCAACACTTATCTGCCACTACGTCTGTGCCAGGGACTATATGCTGGGGTTGTGGGAAAAAATTATAAGAATGACATAGTTTCTGGCCACAAAAAGCAATGGTTTAGGGGAGAAGATAGACAGTTAAGCCAATGGCAATGTGATAAATGGCAAAGGAAGGAAAACCAAGGGGCCGAGGACAACACCACTACCTGAGGTCCCACATGATCAGAACTGAGAAGCATGAATCATGATGATAGTATCCTTGCCAAATCAGATCCTCCAAATAATCTGGCTCAACATAGCAACTGTAAAGTTTCCTAATTCCTAGAGTGCTGGGAACCCAGTAATACCAGCTTGGCCAGCCTGACAGGATTATTATTATTATTATTAGATATTTTATTTATTTATGTATTTATTTATTTATTTAGAGTGAGGGGGGGAGGAGCAAAAGAAAGGAGGGGGAGAATCCCAAGCAGATTCTGTGCTGAACACCGAACCCCATGCAGGGTTGGATCTCATGACTCTGAGATCATGACCTGAGCTGAAGTCAACAGTTGGAGGCTCAACTGACGGAGACTCCAGGTGCTCCCTGAAGGATTGTGTTAGTGAATCGTCACACGGCTACATCTGATTGGGCCTCAGATATGAGCAGGACTCGGATGTGGGCTGTAGCCTGATGAGTTAGGTCTCTCCACCTGTTGGTTTGCATAGCCAGCTGATCTCCATTGTAGGTTTCCACTTCTCTTCATGATAGAGGGTCCCCGTCATGCCCGAGTTCACCTCAGGACTCACGGTGAAGCCCACTTGGTGGCCTCACCTCTCTTATCACCGAGAGCAGCGAGCGCCACTCCGTAGCAAACACTCCCTACATTATCATCACTGGTAATGTGTTCCCCCCCCGGGTCTCCACAAACGGAACATTCCATCCCTCCGTGTTTGTATCCCTTTTCCTTCTGTGTCACAGAGCCTGCTACTGCTGAGTCACTCCTTGTACCTCCAGACCCAGCGTCTCGTCTGGTCAAAGGACATTAGGCACCTCACTTAAACCTTTTGACCCCCCCAGGATCCTTATCTGTATGGCAGGGATTATAATCCTGGCTTGAGGAGCCATGGTAAAAATCAGCCTGGAGAAACTCTAAGTGCTTCTGAGCCCTCTCACCATTGCGTTTGCACCTCTGATATCACCACACACCGCTTGGAGCGGGATCGTTTGTGCGTCCCATCTTACTCCTACTTGTCCCTACAACAAAGAAGGAGTACACCTCATTTACACCTCTTGCAAACCTTGAAAACAAGGGATGACAAGCAGGTAAAAAATTTTGAAGGTTTTAAAGGAAGGAGATACAATTTTCCATGTCCCTAAATCACCCTTGATGTTCTATTTCAATACCCCTTTCTCTCTGTGCTGAGAAGACGGTTTTAAAATGTTTTGTGAGATTAAGGTTGTTTCTGACCACGTTCCCTGCTGCTCAGAAATCAGTCCCTGCTGCATGTCGCTGGCTTAATAGCCAACGATAGCCTCTTAACGGTCAGAATCAGAGCCCCAGGTCCTACAGATGATTTGGGGTTGGGAATTCAGCAGGACTGGCTCACAGCTCCAGTGACCTTGCTAGGCTTTTTACTTTTTCGTGAAATCTACCACCTGTTCTTGATTTCCTCCTTTCTGTCCCCACTTAGGGACATGAAACCCTCTTCTGGGAGAAAGACCGCCAGGGGCATGAAATTCTCCTGACAGTTTTTCTCTGTGCCGCGGCCTCCTTCCCTTCAGCCAGCCAGTTGAACACTTAATAACCAGTACTCACCAAGACCAGGGTCCATATAACGAAAAAAAAAGAGGAGCTAGTAGTTTCGTAAAATGTACTTACTTCCAGAAAGTATCTATCCTCGAGAAGGGTTTCTCCCCTATGGGTTCTCATTTCGGAGTTAGTATCCAAGACAGGATAATACACATTTTATATACATCTTCTGTAACATCAGGATCCTCGAGCCTGTGAAATGAGGAGGCTGGACACAATTATCTGGAAACCTCTTCCAGTTCTAAGAGACCAGCAAACCCTCTATTGGAATCAGGGATCACCCATGGACTAAACAATCCATTCCTAACACTGGAATTTGTTTCAGGGAGGATTCACCCACACATCACTGGTTCGTCCGGGCCTGCTGTTGCTGCAGACCTAAGGATGATAATTATGAAGAATGATGACCAGACATTATGATCATGTCTACACGTGGTCAGTGAATCAAACTGAATTGGGAGTTTAGTCGTGATTGATTTTCTTGGCATCCTGCTAGGTGATGACTATTTTATAGGAGCAAATGAGTGGTTTTGTGAGTGGTGGCGCCATGGATTCCTGGCCAAACTGGTGACTGTGTCTGCCACCTGGGGTTTTGATGGCAGGAAGTTGTGTCCTGCTGTCTGGCCAGCTCACTCAGCCACAGCCTGGCCCTCGAGCCAAGGAGCGTCCCCGGAAGACTATACCAGATCTTCCCTCCATCCAACTTGTGAGGGTCTCGGAAAATTTTGTGCTCTCCTCCATGTTCCTCTGCTTTCCAGCTGAGTATCTTTGGTTTCATTTCTCCCGGTCTGTTTCTTCATTTGTAACAGGAGGAAAATATCTCCTTCCCAGGGTTGCCGTGAGAATTGCATGAAATTTAAAGCTCCTAAAACATGGAGAAGGGCTCCATAAAAAAATGCTGTTTTCCTTTTGTTGCATCATCCTTTCCCTATCCAGAGCTGTCGTGCCCCTTGGCATAGCTGTGATCTGAAAGTTTAATTGCAACAGTTATTCACTGGGGCAAAAACATACCCCGGGCTAAATTCAACCCTCCACCTACTCTGTGCACCCTCACAGCCGAGCCTGCTGGAGAAGGGCACAGTCACGGTGCCTGACTTGACACTCATGACCTTGAAGCACAAATGGGCTCCCGACTGGCTGGCTGGCATGACAGTCTGTCGCTCTTCTGCTCTGTGATAACTGCCTACCTGCCCTTCTCCCCGGTCTCATTCTCAGCTAGTGAGCATCTTCTCGTCCCCTGGGAAAATCGAGAGGTGTAGACAAGCCCCCTTCGCTGCATCTCTGCATATACTGTAAAACCTCTGGATATACCTGCGCTCGCAGCCACCAGCTGCCTTTTAGTTTGTGTGGGTGAACTCTCTTCACTGCATTCCTGGTCACTTGGGCACAAAACTTCCATCCCACCTTAACTGATTCTCTGCAGGCCTCCCCTCTTTCTTTTGTATCAATAAATCTTTGCCTCTATTGAATTTTCTCAACATCAGCATGCTTTTTTTGCCTCCTGTCCAAAACCAAAAGCTGTCCTCCACATCACTTGTCCCCCAAGTAGGACCCCACTTCTTGCCTGCAAAATGCATTTAAATATTCGTCTTGTTCCTGCCATCTTAGGTTTTTTTCCTCCCATTCTCTCTTGAGCTCCCTGTGGTCAGGCTTTTCACTCTACCACTGCCCTATTGGCATTCATGTCATGGTTACCGATGATCTTGGTGTTACTCTGTCTAGGAGTTGTTTTGCGATCTTCCTGTTGCCTGACCCAGCAGCAGCATTTAGTACAGGTGGTCATTCCCTCTTCTTAGAAATATTTTCTTCTCTGCTTTCCTTTTGGGTCTCTTGGATTTTCCCCAGCCTCATGATTACTCCTTCTTTGCTTGTTTGCCTTCCATTCCTCAAACACTCAGGAATGCCATTAATATGGTAATGTTGGCTTCCCAGATGCTGAGGCCCAAACTTTTGGAGTCACCTGTGATTCCTCTTTCTTTAATTTCCCACATCTAATCCACCTGTAAATCCTATGGGTTCTGTCTACAAATGGATCCACAACCTAACCTCTCAACATCTAGGCTGCTGCCTCCCTGTCCAAGCCACCATGTCCTCTTCTATGAATTTATTGTAATCATCTCCTCACTGACCTTCCTGCTTTTCCTGTCCCCAACCATCTCATCTCATCAGAATGACCAAAGTGACTTTGCTGAGGTGGATGGCAGATCATCTCATATTTCCTCCATATCACCCCATGGTTCCTACTCCATTCAGCGTAGAATCCAGAGTCCTGATAATGGTCTGCAAGGCCCTGCGTGATGGGAATCTCAGCTGGTTGGGATCACTGATGTCTTGTGTGTTGTCAGGTTTGGGGATGTGTCCTTGGTCCTCACTCTCACTTTATTTGCCAGCAGCATTTGGCTCAATTGATCATTCCCTTTAAAAAAAAATGCTTTCTTCATTTGACTTTTAAAATACATATTTATTCTCTTGGTTTATTGCTGATGTTACTGGCTAGTTCAGATCAGTTTGCATTGCTTCATTCTTTTCCTACCTTCCGAATGTTGTATATGCAGGGGTTGTAGTGGAATGTTTTCTGTCCTCTCCCTTAGTCCCTGTTCCCATGGCTTTTAATATCATCTCTATGCAAATGCCTGTGAAGTTTATGGCTCCAGCCCCAGGCTCCATGTTTGTCCATCCTACTTCTATCCTGAGTCTTTCTTCTATCCTATTTTTAGGTGTCCAAAATCAACTTAAACTCAATATATATAAAAAGCAGTTTTTGATTTTCAACCCCAAACCTATGTGCCCAACTCAAGTTTTCCCATTTTAGTAATTGATACAATTTTCTTCATGGTTGCTTAGGCCAAAGACCAGGAGACATTCTTGTTTCATCTTTTCCCCATCAGCAACTACTGTTGAGTCTATATTTGAAATATATCGTGAATGTGACACGTTTAAAGAAAAGGAAGAAAAGATGAATGGATCGATGGATGGATGTGGGCTTAATTTTTGATCTCTTTCTATCCTTCTGGGAATTGCTATAAAGGAGCCCTTTAGAATATAATATAGAGAGCCCATTTTCTGAAATATCTATGTCAATTCAGTAGGTTCTACTGTATGTAGTAGGTACCCAACTAATATTCATTATTGTCAGAAAAAATTATTATCAAGCCACAAAGTAAGTAGACCATCTAACATAATTTCCCCCAAATGGCTCAACTGTTTTACAAGTATGCTAAAATAATAAAACCCAATCGATTTAGAGAAATATACAACTATGCCCATCTTTGAACCAGGGAAAAATGAAACATTGAAAAGTAAAGTAACTTGGGTAAAGCATGGTAATGAGTCACTTTAGTTATAAAAGATAAGAGTGGGAGTAAGCAGACCAGTTACGGGGTAATTTTAACAATCCGGGAAAAATATAAGAAATTTTCACTTATAGTGTAGATATGTTTGGGGTAAAGACATCTACAAAGCAGATATCTGCAAAGAGAATTATATTTTATCTCTGAGATCTAGTAGCCAATCAGATGCATGTGTTCTAATGGACTTTCTAGGCAGTGACATCTTGCTTGCATTCCTTCTCTGTTATGACAAAGTAACAGGGAAACACAATGTACAGATATTAGTTCAGGCAACAGATTTCATCCCTTGATTTCATTATTTGTTCCAAAGTTATTTTTCCCTTTGATACAGGACCTTAGCTATTTTACCTCTCTGGATTTCCATTTCCTTATCTATAAAGGTAAAGATTTCAGAATTGAAATGTATAAACTTAGAAAATTGCTTGAATTTTTCGGTTTTAGTTTCTTCATCTGTATTGAAAATCCCTTGCCACCTTCTCCTCCCACCAAAAAAAATCAGAGGAAGGAAAAAAAGGCTTAGATGAATAGGATTTAAATAACAGTTAAATCTACTGCATGTTGAAAATTGTATTGGGATGCTTTTGGGGACATCTGAGTTGTGTAAATGTAATCGTTTTTACATTCGTGCTTTTCAGAGTCTCTAATGTAGTCTTGTACACTGTGAATGACAAAGAAAGAGATATGAAATGCAGCATTTTCTGTATTCATTGGATCGGGTAATTTTCATGTGAGACAGATTAATTTCTTTTTTTTTTAAATATTTATTTATTTGAGAGAAAGAGGGAGAAAGAGTGCAATCTCATGCATGAGTAGGAGGAGGGGTGGAAAGAGAGGGAGAGAATTTCATACTCCCTGCTGAGCGTGAAGCCTGACCCAGACTTCCACCCCAACGCCTGAAGCTGAAACCAAGAGTCAGATACTTAACCAACTGAGCCACCCAGGTGCCCCAGACCCAGATTATTTCCTTAAGGCACATTAGTTTTTTTTGCAAAAACCAATTTGGAAAATTGTTTGTAATTGACAACTTTCTAAATAGCTATTCTTAATCCCCCAATGCTGCTGTCCTTCTTTAACATAGGGACCCGTGTTTCCCTTTAGATGTCATCCTACATCATACAACATCATGAGAAAGTATGATCCTACTTTCTAGGAACCTACTTTCTGATCCATTATATAAGGTAGTCTGCCTTGAGAATACTGGTCACGATAGTCTTAGGTAAAGCAATACAAATATGCGCTATCATCATAAATCCTCTTTGGTGTGACTTTCCACAAGGAGTGTATTTTATGTGGCTCCCCTTACCCACAAGAGCTTTCAGTGGCACTCACGTTCTTCACACACATTCATTAGCAATAATATACATATAATAAGACCCACAGATACTAAGTGCTCCATTCAATGAAATTTGAGAATTGTATACATCCAAAATAAAGCATAAAATATTGCCATCACCCCGGAAAGTTCCCTCATGTCTCTTCCCACTCCATCTTTCGTGCATGCCCAATGGGGTAACCACTTCCCGATTTCTGTCAAAATGGGTTTGTTTTTATCTGTTCTTGTCCTTCCTATAAATGGAATGATTTAGAATGTATTCTTTTATTTCCAGGTTTTTTTGTCCTTTATACGACTTGTTTTAGAGATCCATCCATGTTTTGTATTTCTACAGTGGTAATCCATTTTATGGGAAAAAAAAATGAACATAATTTTTTTTTTTGGAGAAAAAATTCTTTGTCAGGTATATGTATTGCAAATATTTCCTCCCAGGCTGTGGCTTGTTTATTCATTTGCTTTTTGGTGTATTTTGATAATAGAAATTTTAATTTCAATGAAATCCAATTTATGAATGTTTCCTCTTATGATATTGTTCTTATGTCCTGTCTGAGAAACCTTTGCTCACCTATGGTTCTGAACATATTATCGCTTTTTTGTCTAGAATTTTATCATTCTAGCTTTTACACTTACATTTCTGTTCCATCGTGAACCAATGTTTGTTTATGCAGTGAGGTAGGAGTTGAGATTTACTTTTTTCCCCGTGTTGAGATTTATTTTTTTAATACCATTCATTAAAAAGATTTCTTTTCTCCATTGATTTATTTGGTGCTTCTAGCCATCATATTTGTAATACATGATTTTTATCTCTGTGGTTTCAGACAATAGAACAAATTCATTTGTTTTGCCAATAATCCATAAGCCTCTGTTCTGAACCAGGCATCGCACTAGTTCCTGGAAACACAATGGACAACAACAGAGTCTTGGTCTCTACCCCCAGAGTGGATGAATTCGCTAGTTAAGTATCTGAAATCTTGTCCTGAAGTAGCTTGGACCTAAGGGTATCTGTAATTTCACATAACTGGACATCTGTGGTCAGGCTAACTTGGGGGCCAATTCATTCTGTATCCCAGTGGTTCCATAGAGTCTCAGGTTTTTTTATCTTTCTGTCCTGCTGTCCTCACTCAAGTTGGCTGCATCCTTGGCTGGAAGGAAGGTGGTCGCTGAAGTTCCAGGCATGACAATGGGACAGAGTTATACCCTGAGGTAGAACACAACTCATTTTTAGTTTTAGCTCTCTTTTTGGAGTGAGGATGCTTCCCTCAGAATCCTATGTGGACTCTCACTTCTGTCTCTGAGAAGGACAGAGTCCCATCCCATTCCAGACCAAAAACGGGCCAGGGGAATGAGATTGTTCTTGGACCAATCGGACGCCCTTGTGGACCTGGGGGGTTGGGAGGCTGCTGTTGCTGATGCACATGACAGTTTGGGGAGGGGCTAGGTACCTGAAAAAAGAAGAGAATTATCAGGGAGCTGGCCAAGGAAAATGGATGGGGGGCAGGCAACCACTGGGATTCATGGTATGTTCTTGATGCAGAATTCGGGCAGACGAACATTACACAAATATATAAACCAACAAAGAGGAAAGAAAATAGTTAGATTGAGATGAGTATTAAAATAGAAATGAAAAAAGGTCCTGTGATAGAGACTAAAAGGGGTGGGTGGGCCAGGAATTCCCATTTTATTTATTTTTATAATTTTTTTATTCTGTTATGTTAGTCGCCATACATTACTTCAGCAGTTTTTGATGCAGTGTTCCATGATTCATTGTTTGCCTACAACACCCAGGGCTCCATGCCATCTGTGCCCTCCTTCACACCCATCACTGGGCTCACCCATGGAATTCTCATTTTAGGTAGAATGTGTGAGGCAGGCTTAAGGGAGCTGCGCCTGCAGGAAATGAGGCCCGTCCTCAGATCTGGAAGAAGAATGTTTTTGTTAAAGGGGAGAGGGAGAGAGAGCAAAGTCCCTGAGAAGGAAAAGAACCTCAACAGACCAGTGTGTCAGGAGTTTAGTGAGTGAAGGGCAGGGGGACATAAGACAAAGCTAAGGAAACAGGAAGGGCTATATTATTCCAGGGCCGCATAGGTCTGCTCCGACCTGCGGCCAGTTTGAGCACTCACGTTTTTCTTCTGGGAATTTGGAACAGGGAATATCAGAATCTCTTTCACTTTGGAAGTGTCTCTGGGAAGGGAGGGATATTAACTGTGGAGCTGGAATCGAGGCAGACAAGGGAGCTTGCTGGCCCAGGAATGAGAAGCGGAGACAGTCCATCTGTGAAGAGAAGGAGAAGAAGCAGATGTGCAGAAAGGAGCCGAGACAAGGGAGACAAAGAGAGAAAACCCTGATTGCTTTTAGCTCCTTTGTTCCAGTACCTTCCATGAGTTCCTGCTCTAATCCTTCCTTTAAATTGCATGAATGAGCCGGATTCATTTAGTCAATTCGCCTTTCTTGCTTAAGCTAACTTGAATTGGATTTTATTACTTACAACGAAAAAGCTGTTAATCGATGCACATATAATTTCTGTGAGTTTGACATTCTGCGAAGCAAGTTAACTAAAATCAAGTCATCTATATGAGTCAGTCCCGGTTAAGAATCATTTTTCCAGATTTGTTCTCTTTGTGGTTTTTTTTTTTTTTTTCTGTAGAAGAAACTAAAATACTGGAAGGATAAAAAAAAAAAAAAAAGAAAGGGAAGGAAAACCCCTTATGACCACAACTAATTCCTTTTGTATAAATATGTTTTTCATATGTCCATAAAAACTCTTCTGTTTACATTCTATTCTCTTATGCTTATTTTGCCCATATTTTTGAGATTTCATCACATTTTTTCCACATAGTATTTCTCTCCCATCATGACAAGTTATTAATAATTATCAGGGATTTAAGAACATGAAAGATTAACCATTTCTACTGCTGGGACCAGACTAAACATTTCTTAACCATAAATTTACTCATTCTTTGTTATTCTTTGCCACATTAATGGGAGAGCTGGTTCTTTGGTCACACATGAAAACCCATACTTTTTCTCTCCCTATAGGAATAGTGTCCATCTATACTCCTGAATTGTTTTTGTTAATTGTTTCTTTCTTTCCTCTGAGTCTTTTCTTTACTCTTTAAGTGATTGACATGTTGTGAGTTCCAACTTTCCTTGGACCCCCATCCAAATCCTTTGCATCTTTTAGGCCTAGTTCAAATTTAATCTGCTGGAAACCTTTGACTGTTCCAGCCTGAATAGTTTTTTGCCTTCTCTGACATCCTCTTGTTTATATAATCTGACCCACAGAGTTTAGAATGTAACCATTCCTTCTCTCCTTTTTGAAAGTGTGCATATCTCCTGGCCCTTCAGTGAGGTCACACATTAAATTTAGAGAATGAGATCTCAGTTTTGCATGCTATTCTAGTTACATTTAGGTTTTGTGTCATGAAATAATAAAACCAAGTAAGTTGCTTAAAGAGAATAGAGATTTATTATTTGCTGATGTAAAAGAAATCTGGAGCTGGTAGTTTTGGGATGGCCTTGCAGTTCCACTGTCATCAGAGACATTTTGATTTCCTTTGCTCTACTACCCTTAATATCTGACTTCTCTCTTCCCTGTCGCTTTATTGTCCAAGAGAGCTGCCACGATTCCAGCCATCAGGCCAACATTCCTAGCAGAAGGAAGGAAAAAGAGGAATGGACAAAATGGGTGCTCTAGAAGTCCCCACAGTGACTGTGTGGTTTTTCCAAGACACTTGGCACAGTGGCAAGGGTGCTGTAGGGAGAACTCCCTATGTGCCAAGGACTGTACTCCACACTTTACAAACTATCTTGTATATTTGACTCACTTACCTCATGAGATAGACACTAGTGTCCTCATTTTATGCATTAGTTATTGGATCTGGAAGAGCTACAGGCTCCATCACCAAGAGCTGGCAGCATTAGGACTCAAGACCAGGTTTCCCTGATTCCAAAGATGGTGAGACAAAGTGCTCAGTAGCTTTTCCAAACTAGGTCGGGAAAGGTGAGGAGGTGAGGGATAGTGGCATATACACTTTTAAGCTTAAAAAACATTTGGGAAAGCAGTAATTAGAGTGAATACTTTGAAAATGAAAGGGTACTTAACTTAGGGGTGGAAGACTGGGCATGACTCCTGACTCTGAGATCCATTCTAGCTGGCATTGACTCTGAGATCCATTCTAGCTGCGCATGCTGGACTAAGTGTTTTAACCTTTTTCTTATGTATGCATAGAAGAGATAATGGGATATTGGAAAGGCTTTCTGTAGGTTCAGATAAAGCACCAGCTTGTTGACAACCATTAGGAGTAGAAGTACTATCCTCTGGCATGCTGTATTGTGTTGATACACATGCCCCTGTGATGTATGGAATAGTACCCCCATTCCCCAATTCCTATACACCCGAAACCTGTGAGTGTGACCTCATTTGGAAATAAGGTCTTTGCAGATGTAATCAACTTAAGATGAGCACAGTGGATTAAGGGGACCCCTTGATCCAATGACTGGTATGTTCATAAGAAGGAAATTTGAATATAGACTCATAGAGAGACATGGGGAAAAAGGCCATGTGATAAAGGAGGTGAAGATTGGAGCGACACAGCTGTAAGCCAAGGAGCATTAAGAAGGCTGCCAACCCCAGAATCTAGGAAGAGGCAAGGAATGAATCTTCCTTAGAGTCTTCAGAGAATCCAGACTTCTAACCTCCAGAACTACTAGAGAATAAATTTCTGTTTCTTTAGGTCATCTGCCTTAGGGTGATTTGTTACACCAGCCTTAGGAAACTAATATAGTCTCCCAGTAGACTCAATAGCTGAGTCTGTGAACCAAAGGCTGAGAGTAGGATTAACTCTCTCACCATCACCCCCTGTGACTCACCCCCTGTGACTCACTATTATGCCTCCTGTCCCAGTAGTTTTGGTAGTGCCAGATTAGCAGTCTTGGTTTCTGGGTTTGGGATGATGATAGTTGGGTGGAGGTCCCACCAGAAGACATAGTAGTTCTACTAAATGGAAAAGTATGATTACAACCTGCTCATTTTGGACAACTCATGCCCGAGTAGCAATAACCGAAGAGAAGACCCATGATACTGATGGGATCGTGGATCCCAATTATCAGGAGGCATTAAGGTCAGAGGGGAGCATATCCAGAATCTGAAGGAATCATTGTTGCATCTCTCAGTGCTTCCATGCCCTGTGGTCATGGTGAACAAGGAGCAATCACAATCATTGCCTGGCAAGGGCAAGGTAGCTAAGTAATAGAGATCCTTTAAGAGTGAAGGCTACTTCACCCCCTGATGGGTAACTCCATCAGGAAAGCAATCTGGATCAATTGAAGTGTTGGCCAGTGGTGAAGAAAATCTAGAATTGGTTGTGCTGGAGGGAGAAGATGAAAACTAGTTAGTACTTTAAGACTTACTATTTGTTCCACTAACTGTCTTGTATTTAGTATAGGCTATTCAGTACCTTAAGTAGGACTAAAAGGTCAGACCTGACGGAGATCTAAGTGATAGAAGGGGTGAACTGTATTGGACACCTTTTGTGTCTCACTCAAATCCACTCAACTTCACTTCTTTTTCCAGCCAATGATGTAGGACATGTTCCATGTAGACTTTGATTCTCTTTGCAAGGGTGACATCTGACAACACTTCTACTTGGACCAACTCTGCATACCTCTTGCTTCCTTTCTCCTGGTTGTGCTGATGCCACAATATGGAACAGTTATTGAAATGTACTTGACATTTAGGTCCATGGGTCTACTCTTGGCAAAGAGAAAGAGCCTGCGTATAACATTGCCATCATTCCCAATCCACAGTGTACCTCTTTGAGGCTCACTTGATAATACCTTTCCGAAAGTCTCCGGGGATTAAATATCAGATGTCCATCCCTGTGATCAATTTAAGGTGTCGTGTTGGCTTTTCCTCCTTCTGTTTCACTCCCCCTTAACTTACTTCCTCTTCAGAGCATTGCTTCCCAAATCAGTTACCTGTATGTCAGCCTTTTACTCAGCCTCTGCATTTGAGGAAATACAAGCTATGTAAAAGAAGATTGAATATTTATTCTGCTGGAGGCATAAGTATCTGACAACCTTTTGATGTTGCATTGTTCAGAATATTTATAGTTTAGCAGAGTAAAACATCTATGTTCAAGGGACTGACTCCTTGTATGCATTTTCAGACATGCGTGGCCCCTTGATTAAGTTCTTCCACATTGAGGGAATCTCCCTGACACTTTTTAATCAAGGCTGGGTCCTGAATTGACTTACTGAGTTTATTATGCATTCTTAACCATTTATTCTTAAGCTTTTAGCATTCAGGTAATAATGAATCCCAATAACTGCTTGAGGAAGCCACAGCTTGAGGTATAAATGCCAAAAGCATACAGATAGTAGAAGCTCAGTAGCCTTTCTGGGCAGGTTTCAACAATACATACTTCTATTTGGCTCTCTGACCTTTGACTTCATCCCAACAGGATTTCACTTATTTTCAGTCATTTTAGGCCCTCATGGGAAAAACCCAAACTTGTTTGTGGGGTGACTGCTGCTGTATTATTAGTCCTGTGTTTGTTTCATACCGAACTTAAAACACTCCATTAGTTTAGTTCATACTGCTTTGTGAGCGAATCGACTACACTTTACGTACCTTAGTCCTATCTATCACCAGGGAGAAGTGTACCTATTTTTATAAGCCGTGAAATTCAGCCAGAGCAGGTTGATGTCCTGAAAGACACAGGAGTCACCGGGCAGGGAAGTCCCAGCTTGGTGGGTCAAGCTGTCTTTATATAAGGACATGCCATGGGGACTCTTAATAATTAGCCAGGGGGAGATGGGAGAAAACAGGTTGGAAAGGTTATAGGTCCCACGTTTGAGGGGGAGTGAAGAACTAGAAACATTTGCACGTCCCCAGTTCCTGTGACCCCCTCCAATATTAGGCTGAGAAGTTCCATGTGAGCCCAGGGCGCATTACTATTCTCAGGTTCAAGTGAGAACACTAAGGCACGCTGGGGGGAATCACTTGCTAGGGGTCATTCAGTGGGCAGGTGGGAAGTTGGAATATGGCCCAGCTCCTCCAGCTGGAACTTATCTGGTCCTGAGCAGCCTCATGGGCAGGAGAGTACGATCTTCCCAATGTCTTCTCTTTCCTACCGATTTTGCATCATTCTGATTCACCTCTGTTGGTATTGTTTTTTGTATTCTTAGGGCTTGTTTTTTCTCTTTTCTTATACCTACTTTTCAAAGCTTCCCCCTTAGTGCCCCCTCTTTCATCAAGCATATGTCTCCACTCTAGGGCTGGAGTCACAATGTGGATGAACATGTTGAAACGTGCTGCTGCTGAGAATTGAGATGAGCAGTCAGTGTAAGCCATACGCTGGATTTCAAAGGCTAACACAAACACAAACACTGTAGACTATCTCCTGAATACATTTTATATTGATTTCATGTAGAAATGACAATATTTTGGATGTTGGGTTAAATTTAATTTAACCTGTTTTGTATTACTCTTTAAAATATGGGGCTCCTGGGTGGCTCAGTTGGTGAGGCGTCTGCCTTTGGCTCAGGTCATGATCTCAGGATCCTGGGATTGAGCCCCATGTCAGGGTGCCGTCAGGGGAGGGGGATCTCTCTGCTTCACGGGGAATCTGCTTCTCTCTCTCCCTCTGCCCCTCCCCTCCGCTTGTGCTCACTCGTGTGCTCTCTCTCTCTCTCTCTCTCAAATAAATAAATAAAATCTTAAAAAATATATGACCACCAGAAAATTTTAAATTATGTATGGCTCCTATTTGTGGCTCAAATTGTATTCTATTTGGTGGTGTTGCTCCATAGCTTGTTAATGAGGAGAGAGGAGGCATAGGTTAAGGTTCCAAAGACAAAGGCCAGTTAGTGGAGCCCTGGAGTCTAGGAAGCAGAAACACTGGATGTCAGAGCCCGTGCTGACTCCAGTCTGCATGATACAGCTTTTAAGACCTCCCTGAGCCTGTGAGCTTCCTGAGGGCAGAAACAGAGGCTGCTTCATTCACAAGTGTATCCAGTGGTGTCTTGATCCATGCCTGGTGTATATGGGGACTCAGGAATCCGGAGTGGTGTTTGTTGGAAGACAAGCCAGGCAGGACAGGGTCACCTATGTTTAACAAGAGACAGAATGTTTCAGAAAGGGTAGGGGACACCATTTTCCTCTTGGTTCACTTTCTCTTTATGATGTACAAGGGCTCCGGCTTCACCATTCACAATCTCACTTCTCATTTCTCCCTGCGTACTTCTCTTCCTGCAGCTAGGACTCTTGATCGAAGGTGCCCCCAAGTTTTTTGATGATGGTGTACGGATTGGATGCCACTGTTGTCAGCTTCTCAAAATGTGCTGGCACCTACTTTATTTCTTCCCTTTGTTCATGCACCCACTCACATATTTCTTCTTTAATAAATATTCATTTAGTGCCCATTTTCCACATAGTGCAGTATTAATTATTGTGCATAGATTAAGAAACAAAATGTCAGAAGTTTATGGTACAGGCCCATCCCTTTCTGTACAAAGGCAGACTCACTGTTTTTCCCAACATGACTTTCAAAATCTTTTCTGTCATTTTGTGAATTTACCCTGTGTCGACCCATCTGGCCTTTATTTGCCCACACTGTCCTAATTACTTGAAAAACCTAACATCTTATCGCGTTTTCGAGCACTCAACCCAAATCCGACTTTCCCCTTGAAGCTTTACTGATCCCTTGTGTCTTATGTTTTGCCCCAACATTTTCTTCTTGTGGCTTGGGAGTTACAGTAAAGGAACCCTAAGCCACGTTACTCTGGCCACCATTTCAGATAAGTGAGTGGGAACACTGGGGCAAAGGGTCATTATATGGGGGAAACATGTGCCCTCTTCTACACTTGTCTTACTGTCATTATTATTTTTTTTTAAAGATTTTATTTATTTGACAGAAACACAGTGAGAGAAGGAACACAAGCAGAGGGAATGGTAGCAGGAGAAGCAGGCTTCCTGCCAAGTAGGGAGCCCGATGCGGGGCTCGATCCCAAGACCCTGGGATCATGACCTGAGCCAAAGGTAGACACTTAATGACTGAGCCACCCAGATGTCCCACCTTACTTTCATTATTGGTCAGACCTATTTTGATTCTCCTCTGCTCCGTCCATCCTGCTGATTAGCACATTGAAAGAATTCCTTATCTCCTCTAAGATTTTGTTTACTTCTAGGATTTCCATTTGACTATTTTCAAAAAGTTTTTATCCTTCTGCTGAAATTCCTCCTCTGTTCCTATAACTTTTCCTACCAGATCCTTGAACATATTTAGCACAGATATATTAAAGTCTGTGTTGATAATTCCAACATCTGGGCAATTTCTGGGTTTCGTTCTATTGACCATTTCCTTTCTTGGCAACCGGCCATGTCTTCTTGCTTCTTCGCATGTCTACGGATGTGTGATTAAATGCCAGAAATTACATGTAGAAGAAACACTGAAACTAGAATAAATACTATTTAACCGTAGAAAAGGCCATACCCCTTTATCAGCCCATGGGCAGGTTGGGTGTGAGTGGAGTCTGTCCCTTCTGTGGTTGACCTGAGTCTGTACTTTGTGGTTGCATTGGTTCGATTTTTCTTACCATAGGCAGCAAATGATTTGAAGCTGGGAAGACTCTTTCCTTTTGCAGGGACCTGAGTCACTCAAGGGGTTTGCCTCAGTTCCCCTGTCCTGCCCTCAGCATGCTTGTGCCTCCAAGTGGGGATGTGGGAATGTCTGCTAAAGCTCTGGTCTCTCTTCCAATCAGGGGTGGCATCTCATATTGGACATAAGGCCTAGCGTTTCTAGAAGATTGTTCCGCTCTCAGATTCCAGGAGGCTGTCCATGCCCTCCTGCTCTCCCAGCTGGAGTAGCTGGGGCCTTGAATTCGACAGAAGATAAGGGTTCCTGGAATGTTTTCCTTATGTTCAAGACTGCAAGAAAATGATTTTTAATGTCCTGGGCCCTGTGCTGAGCAGTTTATATACAAGTATCTCATTTTATCATTGTAACAGCAGGATTCTTGTAGCCACGGTGCAGAGAAAGGAACAAAGACTCAGGAAGGGTGAGTTCATTCAGGGGCTCAAACGTAATTTTGAGCGCTCACTGGGGTATTTTCAACGCGAAGATATCCATTTAAATATTTCTGAAATCGTGACATATTTCACAATAGATCCAAACATGTAATGCGGTAGCAGCTCTTTCCCACCAGAAGATTTACTAAAGGGGCGCCTGGGTGGCTCAGTCGTTAAGCGTCTGCCTTCAGCTCAGGTCATGATCCCAGAATCCTGGGATCGAGCCCCGCATGGGGCTCCTTGCTCGGCAGGAGGCCTGCTTCTCCCACTACCATTCCCTCTGCTTGTGTTCCCTCTCTCGCTATGTTTCTCTCTGTCAAATAAATAAAATCTTTAAAAAAAAGAAAAAAGAAGAAGACTTACTAAATATTATCCCAACATTAGCTCGGGGGAAGAGAGAGCATAGTACAAATGCCTCATGGAGACTTCTGAGCCCAGTGGAAACTGCCACCCGTAATTTCAGCCGGAGAAGGAACTGGGAGAGGGAATCAAACCCACATAAGTTCTGTCTTGACAGGAAGGCTCCTGGTTGTAGTCTTCTGGCTCCCCCTCTGCGTCGACTGCTTTTCTCAGTAGAATTTTCGAGAAGAGAACGTAGTAGCAGGAATATAGCACCTCCGGCTCTCACCTGACCTTTGCTATTGTTTCCTCCTGCTGCTTTGACTTTTTGCTGTGCTCTGCTTCCTTTATCACCTGTGATATCTGATGAGGACACTTCATAGCCGTGGTGCCTTCTGCCGACGTCCATCAAAGATGTACCGTATCCGTGACATGTTGAATTCCAGAATGCCCGAGCACCACGGGTAAGCCCAGTAATATTTCTGACATTAATGAGGGGCTGGTGCCCTTGATAGGTGTCCATTCAAGTAAGAGAAAATTCTTCCTGTCTTTGTGTTTTAAAACAAATTACACGACAAGTTGACAAAATGGTGCTGTCTGGTGGTGCTGTGTAAGGCAGTGAGATTTTGATGAAGGAAGTTGACTTTTGGCCCTCTTTCCATAGAATGTGGACGTGGTTTCAGAAGGCCCCAGGCCAAAGGAAAAATAAGGTGACAGGCATCTTTGAGCCCCTAAGGATATCATGCTCCCCTAGGGATAGACGGGCATCACGATTGGCTCAAGCTTGTATGCCTTATTGTTTCCTTTAGGAAAAGTCTTTCCCACTTGATGTTTTGGTGGGAGGTGGGGGTTAAAACACGCAACGTTTCTGTTTTTGTAACACACATCTGATCCTATAGACATAGCTCAATACGACCGATTTCCAGAGTAGATTCCTCTGTACCTTCCTCACTGCATCTTTATGATCCTGTAAAGTGGTTATAAGTTAAATAATCCCTTTGTCCTCAAGTTTTCCTTTTATCAAACGGGATAAAGATACAGATTACCTCTTCAGGAAGGAATGTGACAATTTGTAAAGTAGACCCAGAGATTCTTAGCTGTAGCTGCTTCTTTCTGTCACCCAACTGCTTTATGAAGCTCTTATAACTTTGGCTTTGTATCAGATGATCAGTTTTCACATGTAGTGAACTTTACATATTTAGAATTCATTAGTATCACATTTGCTGTGTCTGTAGTTTGTCTTTATTTGTGCTGTTTTCAGAAGTAAACCATCTCCATACCTCCAGCATCTAGTAATGAGTTGCTTGCAAAAAAGAAGTGACTTTTTTGTGATACATCTTTTAGAAAATCAATTGAGATGACTGGGATATAGATTAAAAGGATAAAATCAGAGTTAATATATTATGAGGCTGATATTTTCAACATTAAATGTAAAAAAGTAACAGACGGTTTGGCAGCCCAAATAGTAGGAATAAATTGAGACAAGTTTAATGATTATTGAATCAGAAATCTTTGCAGCATGTGTTAACCATATATATATATATATATATGGGGAGAGAGAGGGAGGGAGAGAATGGCTATAGGTATATGGCCTGGTTTATAAAATAGCATTGTTGCATGCCCCATGGAATACAGTATACCCATCAAACTTTACTAGAGAACAGTCATAATGAAATCTGGCATTTTTATTCTTAGGCAGTATAGATTCAATAACTACCATTTTGTGAAAAAAAAATATACTGATGGTCCTATTAAAAATAATGACTTTGTGCTTGTTAAGTGCTCATTGATTACTTAAAAACTCACACTAATTTAAGCTGTAAGAATAATTAATAGAAGAATCACTTCAGAGGTCAATTTCCCAATTACAAAGTTTATTTCTACATTTACTGTAAAAGAGGCAGTATTGTCACAAAACACAAAGCTGTCATTTCCCACATTTCAGCTACTTCCTTTCTTCGGACCCCTCCTGACGATGCTGCCGCTCCCTCCCTCACCTTTCCAGAAATGTGTTGGCAGTTCACACGCCAAGACCAGGTTAACTTTGGAAAGAATTCTGTTTAGCTCTGCCCAAATGTGGTCTGCTCGGACGGAGCCTACAGTTCTTGGGGGGACCATCAACCACGCCTGACTCAATCATTCACAGACACCACGAGTTTCAGAGAAGGCATACAAATGGAGGCAAATAGAGGGCCCTAATAAACAATTTGCTTAGAGTCCATTTCCACTAAGAGGCCAAATAACCTGCCTCTGTTGTGGTTCTCTTTTCCTGGGTAACATCAATGCCTAATGCCCCAAAGAGTCCATTTGGCTGCCCCACACTGTACTTCTGATTTGAAAAGGTTTCAGGATTTAAATACCTTTGTGTTGGCTTTGCTACTATAGATTCTAGATTCCCTAAGCAGGCTTCATTTTGCTGTTTTAAAGTCAAGAGGGAATTCTCCTTTTACCAGCCTCTAACCACAGTCAGGGACACCTCCATGAGAGCTCTCCCCATGCTTCTTTTGCAAGGTGCTGGCAGTACCCCATCCCACCAAGAATCTGTGGACGAGGCACATGGATCGGCCCTTTAATATCCAGGGCACACATTGTGGATGAAATTTGCCATCTGTGGCAATAAACTTAAAGATTATGAGAAAAGAAATGTGATGGTAACTTGTAGGGCACCCAAAAATTCCCTTCGAGTATACTGGGTTTCATCTAAGGGAGGCAGGGCTGAATGGAATTATAACTTGGTAAGGGAATGCTTGATCCATTTCACTGCACCCTATCTGAAAAAGCTAAAAGAGAGCAAGCAGACTTCAAGCAGAAGACACAGAATCCCAAAGAACCAGAATTCCTTGGACTGTCCAAAGGGGCAAAACACAGACCATAGAAGAGGCCAACTTTCTCATCACTGGAGAGACGTTCTCTGTTGTAGCAGAGAAAGGATTCATTAGCCCTGGAGCTGGTTGTCCACCTTGCATTTGGCAGCTCTTTTGTCTGAAACCAAGGGAACTATGGAAATACAATATCTACACTTGGAAACCAGTTTATGTCTTAATTTTTTAAAAGCAGACTGTGGTGTGACACAGACCTTCCCATTGCATTGAAATAGTGAAGAACAATCATAAAAGTCAACCCACTTTATAAATAGATAAGCCTAAAAATATTTTGCCAATAATTCTGTTCTTTGGAACATGGTAAAACTGTCTGAGGGTTATACTCTTGTCCATGAAATTACATATTTAGGAGAGAATATGTAAAAAAATATGGTATTTTTTTCCTAGTAGCAATCTTTCATTCTTTAAGTTCTTACTGCATGTCCATATTTTTGCAGAACACTGAAAACAAAGCTCCGACCTCAAAAAAGTTGTGTCCACGTGGCTGCAGAGAAGGTCCCATGAGAGGAGATATGGATGGGTGGTACATGAAGTACCTGACATCAGACACACACACACACACACACATACACACACACACACACACGTGCACGCACACGACACCAATGGTATAAATCACCTGTCATATGAGCAGACACTGTCCACTCTTGATGGCTACTGAGCCCAACAGTCTGAACTCCAACAGTAATCCAAGAAGGAATAGTTCTACCTTTGTTCAATTATCTGTCCATTTTTTCATGTATTTCCCCCCTCAACAAGTATTTTTGAGGGCTTGCTGATTGCGAGGTACCATGCTGATTCCACCCTTTGAACTGTGTGGTGACACACTATCAAGTGGAAGGAAATTCTTGAAGCTCTTGCTGTCCTCAAGCTCCTTGTTTTTGGTCATTCCCAGTCTGTCTTAGGGCTCAGTTTTCTGTGCATGCAGGTGCTCACTGAGATGTTCTGAAAGCAGCACCTCTTACCCCACCTGGGAGTGAAGGTGTAGCCTGGGTGGCCCTGGTCCCTAGGGAAGGGCTCACATTCTCTTTCCTTCTGAACTAGCTTATTTTCTGCATGCACAGATTTAGGGGCGACTTAGGGTGAGCCAAGCAAAAGGCTGGGACTATGGGGCAAGTTAGAATGAGCCTTATGCTAAAGGTACCAAAAGCTATAATGAAGTATAATGGGTAAGACCAGTGAAGTCTACTCAAGGAAATGGCATTCAGGTTAAGCCTTGGATGAACATTGTACACAGGAAGGTCAGGAGACAGTTGGATACGGAGTAAGAAAGGGGAGAGGGTGTGCTATGCAGAGGAAAAGGTGTTTGAGAAGGGGAAATAGGGCACAATGAAAAAAAAATCAAGGTGAGTTTAGTATGGGTGAAACTCAGGGTAAGGCATAAGTACAGGGAGATGACTTCTCAGAAAAGAAGTGTCATTATTAGAGAGTTCTCTCTGGCTGTAGAGTGGAGAGTGGCTTGGGTATAGAGAACTGAAAGAGGGTAAAATGATTTTCTAGATGAGAAATGACAGGTCTAGGATAGCAGCAGTGGAGATGGAAAGGTATAGCCTCATTGGAGAGCCATCTTGGAAACAGAATCTGCAGAAACTTACATGGAGATTTTTCTTCCACATAAGAGAGAGCCGAAAATAGGTGTTGGTCTATTCAAGATAATCGTTTGTCTACATGTTGTGAGTTAGACATTCCTGGAGAAAATCTGTCTCTAAATATGATCCTTGTGACGTGTAAACCAAAGCCTGGAATTCTATCCTTAGTGATTATTTTCTTTTGATAAGTGTCCTGGACTGTCTGTTCTCAACTACCACCACCATCATTCCCTTTTGCATTACAGAAGCAAAGCCAGAAGTTAGGTTTCTCAGGATCCCTTTCCTTTTGTAACTCTAGGTTAGATAGTCTTTTCCAAGCTGAAGGACTCACATGTGCTTTGGAAGATGGAAAGGAGAAGCCAGTATTCCCTCAACACAACTGCACCAGGTGCAAGGGCAAAGGTGAGATTCACAGCAGGGTTCTAGTGTGCTCTTGAGAACCGTCCTAGGGCAGGCTAAGACAGTTGGTGCCAGCTTCTCTGCAATTTCCTGGAAAGCTTCTGAGAATCATCCACTTTGGGGCTTTGGTCTGCTATCATCAGTATCTATTTCCTTGATCTTTGCTTGTCTCGCTTTTCTAAAGATTATATAAATCCCTCATTCCTCTATTAAGCTTTTTTATATCCCAGTGCATTTAACGCTTTCTAGTTTTCTGATGGAAGTCCGACTGAAATAAGTTTCTGCATACCGGAAGTGTTTCCAGGAGGATAGAAAATTTAAAACGTGGGCATCTCAAATTCGTTCTCTGATCTAGTTACATCTGGAGAAAATAATGACTTTACTGTCAATGACAAGTGGGGTCACAAGGAGTCTGTGGCATGAAATGATAAAACAGCTGCTTATCACTTTCAGTTACCTGGAATCAGATGTCTACAGAAGGCTTGGCCTGGGACCCCCATATTGTACTAATAGTACACTCTGGGGCACAAAGCATAGGGTAAGTGGGAGGGCTGCTTCTTCCTGTACCAGAGAGTCCAGAGAAAGAAAAATCAAAAACTGAGATCTTCAAATTCCCAGCTCAAGGGACAAATAGAGAACCAGAAAATGGCTATCTCTGTCCTAAAGGAATCTCTGTTTCTTAAAGCTCTAGGGCTGAGGTTTCTGAAGACCAAGACCAACATATGATTCTGGAGACAGCTGAATTAAGTGCAAATTGAACCCATAGGCTTGTCTTGTCTCTTCTGTTAAAGTTAGGCCTAAAAATATGAAAGTTAGGCCTCATTAAAGGAAGAATAGAACCTCAAGATTAGAATGGGGCATTTGCATAGATTATTGTGAATTTGAGTTCATTGAGCCTCTACATACCACCAAGCCTTCCTTCCCCACTTCCAGTGTCTAAGGAGTTCTGCCTGCCCTTTTACAAGGAAGGACCCAGTATTGACCTTGGGAAAGGCACCTGTCTCCTTGTGGAATGCTGGATCTCTCAAGACCCTATCCTACCATCTCTCACTTCCTGCAGACCCATCACGAGACTCAATGCCTTGATACCATGGAGTGTGGCTCACAAGGAGAGACATATGTACCAAAAGTTCTGTAATATTTTGCCAATTTAAATCAGCAGTTATCAGGCAAATGTGTTTGAAAATGAATCTAAGTGTGTTAAACCATGAGGGGAGATTTCTAATGGTGGACTGGGGTGAACTGATTAATGTGGGAGCATTAACCAAAGATTAAATACACCTTAAGCATCTGGAAGGCACTTTAACAATATTCTCAATTGACCCATTGAAAATTCTACTCAATCTTAAATGAAGAGGAGAAGCTGGAACTTTCTTGATATACTGTAGAAGAAGGGATTTAAAATCTTAGGGCACTAGGAATGTTGGGGTGGCTTTATTATGTATCATCTATAATTCTCCACCATTTCTGTCCCCCAGCAGGATCCAGATGGCCTTCCTTCATCAGGCACTGAGATATATCAGGGAAGCACCCACATCTCCTGAAGGCTTTGTAGTGGTTGTTCTCCGAGGCCAGGGTTGACAGTGGGAGATGCCGTCACTGAGGTAGATCCCATGAATTCAGTGGGAATGACAGGATCCCAGAATAGGGGAGGGAGACACTTGAACTTCAGGGACAAGGTAGAGGAGCTTAGTCTAGTGGGCATCAAGACCAAAGCATTAATTTGAATGCTTTAAGCCCAAGACTGAAATAAATCAGTAGCCGGCTATCACTTGAGCTGTATAAGAAAACAACCAAACAAGACACTCTCTGGGTTCACCTCTTTCCTAACAATGAATTTCTTTTACTGATTCACTTGTGGCTTGGTTATGATAATAACTACCAGGTTCCCTGTGGCCTGGGATACAACAGTGGTTTGGAGTACACAGAGTTAACATTATTGCCATCTGTGTCTGGGTTTAGGAGCAAGACCCTTTGGCTCAAAGGAGCTTTGATAAATGAGAATTAGTCTAGACCCAGGGGAGGAATAAAAACTGTTCCCGCTATGGAACAACTTTGTGTTTATTCTGCCTGTTTGTTTGTGATTTTTGCTTCCCTATCTTTAGCCCCTGTAACAAACTCTTGACCCTCTCACTTTGCAGTAAGAACTCTGAGCATTGTGGGTTTGTTGAGTTTGTGGAGTTCACAGGTGCTGTCTGGGTGGTAGCAACTCACTGAAACTTATCTGAGCAATTCATTGGCACCTTTTGTTTATGAGACCACTGGAAGATGTAGCAAAGCACAAAAATGACACTTAAGTCAATATGGCCATTAAATGACATCAAGTCAATATGGCCACCACTGACCTAGTCCCATTGTACACACCAGGGTTGAAGGATGCTGTCAGAATGGGGTAGAGCGAATCTGGTTGCAGAGATTAGAAACTTGGGGCAGGCATTTGAAGCTGGGTTCAACTGCAGATGGTAGAGGTAATAGAGCGAGGCAAGTGGATGATGATGTCCAAAAAGTATAGTAATGAGTGATTTATGAGTCCTGCCCCTCCTCATAGGAGAGTGGGGAATCTGGTATTGTCTTCCTGGGACATGGAGTATTATTGCTTGAGTCTGAGAGATCCAGACAATGGTTGTATGGGTGCTGGGGAGTTAGAGATCTTGGAGGCCAGAAGGAGAAATCAGCTGGGGTATGGAGATAGGAATTCAGAGTCAAGGAAAATTTCAGGGGGAGCAGGTTAAGATAAAATGGAGTGGAGTGTAAGAAACTTACACTTAGTGTCCAGTCAGAGTAGGATTCATTGGTGCAGTGGAAACTGGATTAAAGATCGAGGAGTTTTCGAGCAGGGAGTGAAGAGTAGTTGATGGACAGATGGTAGTATTTCAGCATTGGAATGGGTCTTTAGGAGCGAGCTCCAGTTTTTGGAGAGAATTGCCAGGAGTTACCTATGGTCTTTTTCTCGGAAAAAGTAAGGAAATGGGTAGGATTCAGAGGCAGAGCTTCAACCACAGTGAAATTAAGCAAATACAAGAGTGGGATACAAGGTTGGAACTTGTTCGCAGAAATGAGGCAGTAGCTTAGGTACTGGTAGTAAGGCAACAATTTCAAGTACTGATCTTCCTCTAGAACAGAATGGATTCCCCGGCCTGGAGAGGAAATGGGCTGCTACTGAAGTTAAGAAAACCAACTCTGGAGGGGGAGGAGGGCTAGATAGTTTGGAACAGTTATACAGGAATGTAGTCAGATAGGAAACAAGTAAGTATTGAGCACCTATCCTAAATAGAGCATGCTCAGTACAGAAACGGGGTATGTGAAAGTGTGTTTTCCTGAGAGGGAAGAGATGAGATGTAGAAACAAAACATGTAAAACCTAGGCTGTAGCTTTTGTTCAGTTCTCTATCTGGTTGAGGAAATAAATCATAACAAATATTTTCATGGAACAAGAATAAACTTTGCCATTGAATAAGTGAAAGGTCCGGCGTAACTGTGATGGTCAGAGATGCCTTCACCAGGAAGATACACTTAAAATTGGACTCACTTGGAGATGTAGGGGTAGGGCTAGACGGAGAAAAGGCTGAAGGACGCCGAGTGTGGGGAAGACACTGGAAAAGAGGGTGGATGTGGAAATGTCTTGGCACGTCAGTGAGAAAGCCACCGTTGCGTTGTCACAAAGGAATGTTTGCTTTGTTTTTGTTGTTGGTAGAGCTAATAAGAGTTCAGTTTGAAATCCAAGATTCACATCGGGGCGGCCTTCCCTAAATTCTGCATTCTCCTCAGAACACAGTCACCCTGTAAATATCCAATCCCACTCCCGCTCCAACATCTCTTGGTTGGGCTCCTACATACAGACATCACGTATGGAGCTCTCAGTTGTTCCAAGTAACATGTCACGTATTTTTCTTATGCTGGAATATATAAAACTACACAAAGAATGTGTGTATGTTATTTGACCTGCATCTAATTGTACATGAGCAAAGTATGTGAAAGAACGGAAACCTTGTTTTCTTTGTAAGAAGCCATCAATGAATGAATGGCATTGTGTATATACAGACTTCCAGCAGAGTGACAGGGGACAATGATTGACTGCATGGGTGGGTATTCCAGGGAATGCTGAAGTGGGGATGATGCATGCAGAAAGTTTGAGAGGGACCGTGGCTGTCTCAGGCAAAGTCAGTTAGTCAACTGGATTTACGTTAAGGATGGCCATGTGGCGGGATAGGAAGGCACAGCTATTGCGGGCTTGCTTTCGGGGGTGCAGACTTCAGAGTCCAGAGGCATAGCCTACTACCTTCTAATGATTGCTAAAGGCATAGCGATTTACCTCTATGACAAGTCAGGAGTTGTTTCCTCTCCGAGGCTAAAAATCTCTAGTCAAATCTGCAGAAGAAGGGCTGTTATGGTCTTGGTGTGTTGCCTGTGTGAGCGTGTTTGTTTGTGTGTGTTTCTTTCAAAGCTAGCAGTGAGAGGCCACGTAAAGCACTGAAGGCAACATAAATGATTTAAGACCCAACGATTTTGCCAGGGAAACATTCAAGACGGAGTCTAATCCTTTAATCTAACCCCAGTCCCTTTAAAAGCTTTGAGCTAGGAGTTGACTCAGCATGTCAGTGCCAAGAAGATCCATTGACCCTGAGTTCAGTGCTGAGAAATTGAGAAATGTTCTTTTTAATGTCTATTCAATAAATACAGCATCCACCTTGCACGGGGCTGCACAATCCACTTCAAATCCATTATGGGATGTTCTTGTGGGCTGACAAGTTGTCCTGAGACAACAGTGGCCGTGAGATGAGGTTAACCCTTGCTGGGGAATGTAAATCATCACGGCCACCACTGTGGCTGGCTCTCTTAAGACCTTGGAAAGAAGGTAATATTTGCATCGATGTGAGGACCCTGTGGTGTGCATTTCCTTTCAGACTAAGGTCATCTTCTTTGGAATACATAAACTCAGGCACAAGAAACCTACATACAATAGCCACAAAATGACATTTTATAAGACAAAAACAATGATAAAAGATGACATGAAATTATATCTTTCCTTGTCATCGCCCTTGGAAACAGAGATCAAATCTCTCTCACCTCATCTGGCATGGACGATTCCTACTGTGTTACCTATGAATTCTGTGGTCATATTTTATGAATTTCACATCAGGACATGTAATCTGATAAGGAGTGGTTGTGCTGATAATAGATGAAAGGAGAAATCTAAGCGATGGAGTTTGGGCATTGAAGTATTAGAGTGTTGAGCGCATTTCAGTGGTTTATGGGACAAATGGGAGAGACTATTGAAAATTAGGACATTAAAAAAATCTAAGGGATGGTTACTATCCTCCTGTGGCTGGAGGGAAGAGTGACCTAGGGACAAGCAAACTGAAAGATTCCTCTAGAGTTGAACCAAGTCAGGGCTGAGGTTCAGTTGCTTTGGATTCTTTGCATTTTAATAACAGATTGTCTTGTATGGAACCATTCACCTCACAGCAAAAGGGTATGTGCATTGGATAAACATTTGTGGGTTGAGAGGTTAGTTAGTTGACTGCGGTGGCACATTAAACAACATAGAGTAATTCCCTATAGTTTGCCAAATGGCCAATCACTTGTGGGATCCATTCACTTAGCAAATACGGGATACCCTCTATCAAAGACTCATTAAAACCTAAAATAGAATTTTGGATATGTGGGAAACAGCAGTCTTGAACTCTTTGCAGAGTTGCCAAAAGTGCCTTCCTAGGAACCAGTTTCGTGGACTTGGCTAGGTAGTCTTTGGAAAATGGGCTCCATGGCAAATCCATTAAGGAAACACGAATCAAAAATGGAGAAATTGCTTTACCAGAACACCTTCCGGTGATAAGCTAATACTGATTGCCAATTTTAAAAAGGGGGATAGAGCATACAGTGTTTCATCAACTTTTGACCATAAAGTTGTACTTAAAAAAAAAAAAACTATCTCTTGGAACCAGCATTCTGTAGAACATACCTTGAAGAATGCTTGTCCATTGAATTCAAGTAGGATGACTTTCTCAAAGCAACTAGAAGAATTTTGCAGTCAACCTTGATTTTCTCCTTTGTGTCTGAGAAGGTGCTAGCAATTTGCTACAGTGGACTCTGAGGAGGCCAGATTTATGCCTCCCAACAGAGTAAAGTGACTTCAATGTACAGATTGCTGGTGTTGAAAAATGTAAGCTCTGGGGATAAAGGGAGGGTTTAAGCAGCCAGGGAATATCTCAGCAGAAAAAAAATGACTGCATGGCTCTGCCCTCCTCCATCCCTGCCATGTTCCCTCCTGGGTCTGTTTAGATCAGGGATAGAGCATTATGCCCTGGGCTTGGCTGCCTGCATGCGGGGTTGAGAGTGATTTCTTCTCCTTCTTTTGCACTTTTATAAGGCTCTTACTGCATACCTCCACATCCAGGTGTGGAGGTCATACTAATACTTGTTTGAGCTCACCTTTTTCTCCTCTTTGCAGAGGGATGGGGTATCCCCATTGTCTTAATCAGGATCACTCAGCGAGCAAGTGTGGGATAGAATGGACATTGGTTATATTCTACATCCCAGATATGGCATAAGATGCTATATATCACCTTTGGGGCAGGTAGTATTGTCCTCATTTTAGAATCAAGGGGAACTTAAGTAACTTGCCCAAGGATGTGGAACTGGTCAATTGTGGAAATCAAATTGCATCTAGGTCGGCCCAACTTCAAAGCCTACCACTCCATAAGGCAGTTGTATATGTAAGTGCTTTACAGGTGACAATGAGTGACACATGCCTTATCTCATTCAAATTCTGACCTTTTATTGAATCAGCTTTCGGATTAAAAAATAGTAGGGATTGCCGCCTCCCCCAGGTCATACAACAAGCCAGAGGCTCAAGGGCAAAGGAGCTGGTCTAGACCTAGCCTAGATATCCTGCCTCAAACAGATGACCACCTACGTCGTATTTATAATGGTCATTATGGTCTTTTGTAAATTCGTACTGGCTCATAAGTCTCATTGTCCCCTTTAATTTCTGAAAATTCTCAAAGTAAGTGGTATTATTTTCTGTTTATTCCAAATGAGGAATAGGAGGCCAAAACAGGGCAAAAAAGTGGCTTGATCAACATCAATGCCAGACATGATGCTAACAGTCCGGTCAGCATTACTTTGTTCAATCCTCAGGCCTCATGGGAGGTAGGTGCTGTTATTACCCCCATTTAGCAGAAGGGAAAACTGGGGCTGAGGAAGCTTAAGTAGGGAGGGTTGGAGCTGGTATCTGACCCTCTTCAGATTCTAGAGCCTCTGCTCTCAACTCAGTGTTGGCCTGCCTCTCCAATTAATGCTTATCCTAAAGACTTCCATCTTTGATCCTCATTCTCTTCCCACCATAGTTACGAGCTGTCAGAAGATAGGGATGCAAAGTGAGAGTAAATCAATGACCCACATACTTTCGCTATAAGAAAAACCTCTTGCACGCATGTCAAAATATATGTCTGTTTAAGGTCATATGTATAAATGAAGCATACGGGGTCTTTAAAAGCTCCTTTACTTTAGAATCGCAAAGGTGGAGGTTCTCTGAGCATCCGGCTTCCGTGGTGTCTGCATATGTTGTAGTGAAATCCTGTCATGAGCCGATTTCTTTATATCTGAGTCCTGGTGAGTTTTTCCTGATTGATTAGGATGGAGTATCTCTCTGTCGATCAGAACTGCACACTGTAAATGGTGTGACAGCCCGTGTATCAGCCTGGGCCTCCGTCACTGCTGTAGCCAGAGTCCCCGATCGGATTGCGCCTGAGCATTGACATTCTGGTATTGATGCTCATGTGACACCGTGAGCTATTGTAACAATCTTTATTTTATCTGTGGCTTTTGCTCTCGGGCTTGGGTTGAGCCCCCACAGGGTTACCACGATAATCAACACCTCTAATTAGCACTTAGAAATGTCTGGCTCCCAAGGCTGTCATTAGAAGACAAGCTTGGTGTGCAAAATACCGAAGCTCTTGCATTTCCCCAGCAAAATCTTCCTCCCAGGCCTATGTCATGGATCGTGCTTTCAACACTCTGCTGGCAGGAGACCCCCCTTCCCCACTCCCCTCATTTAGGAAGAGCGGAATTCAGGGGATGAGGTCTGCTTGGGCAATTGGGAGGCTGGAAATTAGACATCATGTCGCATGCCTGATTCTTTCTAGTCAGGAGGCAGGGCCCTGATTCGAGCCTGTGCTCGCCACCATCCCTCCCCCGTGATGATTCTGATGATGGTGTTTGCAGGGATCAATGCAAAGGAAAGTAACGGGAGTCTCTCTCCTCCCCTCCTCAATCTCATTTTCTTTTTACAAATGGGATGGGGGGAAATAGCTGAGCACCTGCTCGTACCTCTGTATTCAGCAGGCCCAGGGGACCCCAGAGAAAGACAATATCTCCACTCCACTCCCTTCATCCTCCCCCCAGCAAGGAGTAAGGGCCGAGAAGAAGAGGAAACTACTCAGTGGAGGTTTTCTGTGGGGAGAGAGATGATCCATTGGCCAAGGGCTCTGTGGTGTACTTGGGAGCCGGCTGTTTATTCTCCAAAACTGTCACCCAGTCAAATGTAAGCTAATGCTGATAACAATTCATTGCTGTGCTCACTGTTGCTGATACTGATGGGAACACAGCCTCTGGACCATGCGAGTGTCGTGACGCCCAGCGGCTTGGACCCCACCTCTCCTTCAGACACATTCTTCTCTGCCGCTCGCTGACACCTTTTCATGCCCCCATCCAGTTTTTAGAGGAGCACTCTGGGATGGCTTTACCTGTTTTGAGGGACAGCCCAGATGCCGGGGCTGGCAGAAATGGGGATAAGGAAGGCAGAGGGAATGTGAGGCGAACCTAGTCCCCTGTGAAAGGGCCAGGTCGTAGCCATTCCCCGATGGCTGGACTCCTCCAGAACCTCCTGTGGAGGGAAGCCTGGTGAACCAAAGAAAGTCCGGACAAGCTGGTTGTGCTCTTCATAACAGAGGTGGAAGACTTGGATTCTAGTCTGCTCTTAGCTGCTCTCATGGCATCATTGCTTTCTGTGTTCTGGTCCTTGGGTTCCCATCCAACAGAGATAACAGTACGGACCCCCTGAAGGCAGGACGCAAGTGGCCTCTGAAGTTTCCTAAATCAGGAATGATTTAGGAAAATAGGCTTTGGCACTACCTCTTCAACGTCTTCCCTAACAAAAGTGGGCTCACTAGCCAACCTTTGTCGAGTGAAGCTTCAGGCCGGTGGCTGCTCATTCTTCTGCGTGTCCCCATGCAGCCGTTGGCTGGTCACCAAGGGTGCAAAGTGACCAGGTGCTACTCACCAATAACCAGCTGGTTTATTATGTTATTCCTCCCCAAAACGCAGACACACACAGACACACACACACGCACACATGCGTGCACACACACACACACCCACCCACTGAAAAGCCTCGAATATGTATGAAGAATTGGCTTCTGGTGTATTTTGTGTACATTATCTTCTCAGACTAATGTAACCCCCAAATCAAAATCTGTCCTTAGTATTCTATTTTATACATTAGAAAGCAGAATCACAAAGAGAGTATAACTTGCTCAAAGACATGTAGCAATGGATTTTGGAATGAAGTGCCTTTTGGGTTCTCCTCTAATTAAATCAAATGAAGCCAGATTTATTTCATTGTCCCACAAGGCCAGGTCAGTACAGTGTGGTCTGGAAGCTGGGTTCCCACGTAAGAGCAGTTAGACAGTTCTGCACGTGGCCAGTCACCGATGATGGTAGGGGTGTGGTGCCGTGAGGATCGAGGCTACAGGCTGGTGTTTGAACCCACCAAGGACACTCAACCAATTGAGCCTCAGTGTTCTCTGTAAAATGGGATTAATATGCCTTCCTTAAGATGGAGGGGAAAGGGTCATGATGTACAAGGCCTGGCAAATATCGGGTGCTCAGTACAAGTGATTTCCCGTCTTTTAGGCTAGGGCAAGCTTGGGCTGCTTTTAATAACAACAGCTAGCATTTCTGAGACAGGTGAGAGTCTGCAGAATGCTTTCACACATTCTTTACTCTGTCACCTAACCCCTACCGGACAGAGAAATAGAAGAGGCGGTCAGAGACTAAATATTTTGATATTGTCCCCGATCGAGTAGTTTACTCTGAAAGGAGGAAAATTAGAGCTGGTGGGTGCCACAGACCTGGAAATGTGGAAATGCGGTGTTTGTTTTCTTGAATGAGTCGCTCGGAAAGCTGGAACACGGGAGGTGAGCTTTCTAGTTCTTATATCCCATTAAAGCGTGCGTATGTGGTTCCACACCTGCTTTGTCAGGACGACCAGGATGAATCCTGTTTGGTCGGTTTCCTTGATATTTACCCAAGTCTGCTATCAACAAGAAAACACATCTCAGCATCTCACTTGGCAAGAGGAAGAATGGAAGCCGCACCGCAGCTGTCGTATTTATTTCAGTGGCAAAGCAGGTCAGGAAAATTGATAAAATTAATCATACAAACGAGCAAACATCAGGAGTGAGAACGTGAAGGAACAGATGAGTTCTTGCTTCATTCCGCGCTGCACCTGCCCTTGGTTCTAATGGAGTCTGTGCAGTCAGCTGATGAAAGCAGGCGGGAAGGGGGCCGTGGCAATGGGAATAAAGGCCTGAAGAGAAATTGGAACCTGAGAGATTATCGGGGCAGGTCTTATTCGGGGGGCCTGTGGTGTCTGTGAAACTCTATTACGTTATCTGAAGCGGTGAGAAATTCATCTTTCAATGTCCCGTGAAGAGAGTGAGTTCAGGACCTGATATTGGCTTGGATCTATGGCAGGTGATCCTAACTAATTTGGGCAACATTTCTTTCCTGTGAGGGGAAGCAGCATGGCCCTTACTGCAGGAGCTCTTGACTCTGGATGCACTTTAGCATCACCTGGGGAGCCCTTAAAACGACTGATGCCCACACCCAACCCCAGATGAAATGAATCAGAGGCTCTTGCGGGTGGGGCCCAGACGCTGATGATTTTTACCCAACTCTTCAGGTGATTCGAGGATGAAGTCAGTGCTGAGAGCCGCTGGCCTACAGGAGTGTTTCTCAATCATTAGCACGCATCAGAATCATCACAGAGGGTTTGTTAAGCCAGAGACCACAGGGCCCTGCACCTGCAGTGGGGCCCATGCGGATTTTTATTTCCAACAGGCTCCAGAGAATGCTTGTGTTACCGGCCCAGGGATCCCACTTGGAGAGCCACTGTCTAGAGGAAATGGTACCACATTCTTGTTCTGATCCCATCACTAATTAGTTGTAGTAATTTGAGAAGTTCCTACAGCTCTTAAATTCACATTTTATATTATTGCCCTCATTATTACAAAGATTTTGGGGGAATCGAGGGTGATCATGTATATGGAAGTACTTTGTAAACTATAAAGCTAGGGAATGAAAATGAATTTGTAATTAATTCTATTGAAATTGCCATTTTGCTTGGTGTTTCAGAGATCTAGCTGTGGTTATGGCAACTTATAGCCGGATTTATTCATTCACTAAAAGAGTAATTAACAAGGGCCATTATATATCAGGCCGCAGACACAATGACATGACAAGTGTATCTCTTTCCTCATGAAGCTTTTACTCTGGTGTAGGGCCAAATCTACCTGTTTTTGTATGTCCTGTGAGGTAAGGATGGCTTTTACACATTCTTTAAAGACCTTTCTTTCTTTCTTTCTTTCTTTCTTTCTTTCTTTCTTTCTTTCTTTCTTTCTTCTTTCCTTTCTTTCTTTCTTTCTTTCGAGTGTGTCAGGTGGAGGGGCAGAGGGAGAGAAGAGAGAGAATCTCAAGCAGATTCTGTGCTCAGCATGGAGCCCAATAGGGAGTTCGATCTCAGGACCTTGAGATCATGACCTGAGCCAAAATCGAGAGCCAGATGCTTAACCAACTGAGCCACCCAGGCACCCCACTTTTTATATTTTTTAATGGTTGGAACAATCAGAAGAACATATTGCCTGATATGTGAAAACTATATGGAATTCAAGTTTAAAGTTTAAAAATAAAGTTTTATTGGAACACAGATACACTTGTTCATGCTCATAACTACTGCTTTTGGGCTACAAATGTGGAATGAAGTAGGAATGGCAAAGACTGTATGGCCCCCAAGGCCTAAAATACTTATTGTCTGGCCTGCCACAGAAGAAGTGTGCTGATCGCTATCCTAGGGATAGTTAAATCCCACTGTAGTTAGTTCTAAGGGGGAGCAAACAAGTGTTGGAGAGACTCACAGGCGTAGGGATCTATTTTAGAAAGGGAGGCTGGGGAAGGTCTCTGTAAAGAGATGTTAACCCAGGGTCTAAAGAATGGGGGTAGTTGCCAGACAGATTCTCAGGGTGGAAGAGAACAGCAGTCGTATAAAAGCCCTGTGGTGGGCAGTTTGGTTTTCTTGAAACACTGTAAGAAAACCAGTGTAGCTAAAGCATAGATTCAAGGAGTGGATGGGTTTGTTACTGGCTCATGATGAGGGAACATATAGGCAGGGATCAGGGCAGGAGGGTCCATTTATGCCCTAATGGGTTTCATTTTATCTAAGTACAGTGGACCCTATTTTAATAAGGAAGAGAGGCATCGATGATGAAAATAGCTAATTTTTATTGACTGCTCACTATTGTTGGCAGTGCAGTCTTCGCAACAGCTGTAAGATAGGGGTTAGTATTGTCCTCGTTTTACTGATGACAAAAGTAAGGTACAGAAAGGTCAACCACCTAATGTCACACAGCTGATAAAGTCAGAGCCGAGACTTGAACCCAGACATGGTGGCGATTGTTTGAAAATCAGGTGGGAAGCTATTCCTCAAGTCCAAGCAAGGGACGGGTGGACCAGTGTAAGGAGTTAGCTGAAGTGATGGGAAGAAGAGGCAGAGGCTGAGACCTGACCCAGGGGTCAGGATGACGACCTTGATTGTCTAGATAGGGAGTGGAAGTGAGGGAAGGTCAAGTTCAACTTCCAAATTCCAAGTCTAGAGAACTGGCTCTTCAGTGAAAATGCCATGGCCAGAGACCTTAGTAGACTATACCCTTTGATTTGGAATAGGAATTGCAAATACATATGAGTACGTATCTAACTCTCCCCCAGGATCTGTGAACTCTTCTTTGAGGGCACAGACAAGGATCCTTATATTTTTCTATATCCAACATGCAATAGCATAGGGCATAGTCTAGGTAGTTAATACAATGTATAGAAAGTTGAATAAATCTTAGTACTTATTCATGTGGGACATATATAAGTTAACTAGGCTAGACCACATTGAATTTTGAGCAGCAAATTGATATTTGAGAGTCTGAGCCTCAATACTCATGGAGATTCATTTATTTGGGGGACTATTTGTTTTTGCTTTGTCATGTCTCTAACTTCGGGGTTTGATTCCCTCTTAACTAATCCTTAAAATTCTCAGTGTTCCTCAAAGTATTTAAAGCTCATAAAGTTTAACATAAATATAAAAAAAAGTCAGTAAAGCACTTAGAAATATGTGCAACTATCATTTCTGGTGCTTCTTTTTAAAGGTAATAGGAAACTAAACTCTAAAAGGGTGTGATCTGGTTTATACCATTTTTATTCACCGATTCTTCAATTTTTTCTCACAGATGAGGATCAGATCCTTTGAAACCATTAAGATAAGATCAGTGGAGACTTTTATGGATCTTCGGTGACCCTTGGGTTCCCTTGATTCTGGCACTGTGACCTCTCTTGACTCACTGGGTCCCTTCTGATTCTCCAAGGATGTCACCCCCAGGTTGCCAGGCAACACTAACAAGACTGGTTTTCACCCTGTAGTTAGGCGTCAGCTGCTGCCATCACATTTTAAGTTATTATTACTATTTAACAAAACAATGGTCAAGGTCTGAGTTGCTTTCAGTGGGGTACTCTCTCTGGAGAAAATGCTTATGTAGATCTCCCAAGAAACTAATTTATTCCCCCCCCAAAAGAGATCACAGTTAAGTCTGTAAAGGATGGAGAGGGTCCAGGATGGGGTATAAGGGAGTGTGATGCTCAGCTGATGAGAACACACAACACAGGTGGTCTTAAGCAGGTAGATCATGAGTAAGTGCAAATTATACATGGAAACAGAGCAGAAGACACATTTGTTTTCTGACAGTTGCTAAGACTACTAGTGTTTAGGTAAATTCCTGAGTATGAACCTGAACTTGAATTCTAGAAACCACGTACCCTGAAGCCAAGCTTGCAGGACAAGGATGGGCTCAATGAGCAGGATTTCCATTTTTTAGTTTTCAGGAGTTTTGTTTCTAATTCTTTATTGATGTCTGGCTAACACAATCACCAGCACAATTCTTGATCATTTTCACTACTTGATAAATATCTGTGGATTTGGATTGTTCGTGTAACAACTTTTCCCTTTGCGCCTAGAGATGCAATTTATCAGTCCAGCACGTCAGACACGTATTTATTAAGCTCCTACTGTTTGTTCTTTAGTGTGCCAGGGACTTTGAGAGATATGAAGAAGTATAAGACCCGACTGGTGCTTTTAAGGGCACAACTTACCCAAGGCCACGATTAAACAATAGTTACACTGATGGAGTGTCTACTATAGGCCAGGCACAGGGATGAACACTTTCTGGTCTCTCTCTCTAGTCCATAGTACAGGAATCCACAGTGGATGTTGTTGCCTGTGTTCCCTTGTCCAAGGTCACATGGCTTGCTACCAGGACAGCTCAGGTTCTATACCAGGTAGGCCTGGGACCAAAACTCTCATATTTGAGAGTCATGGCTATGGCCGTGGCATTAGCACACACGAAAGCATTCATCCATCCATCCACTTGGCTGCTCCTGTAATAGCTCCCGGACACCTGACTGTGTACTTAGCAACAAGAGGAGGGAAAGCCTGTGAGGGTCTATTGAACAATGTAAGCAAGGTCCTTACCCTCCGGGAGCTTACATTCCAATTGGAAAGAAAAACAATTGTGTAACCAAACAATAGTGCACAACTGAGCAAGCAAGCAAAGAGCTCTAATTTCTGGTAGTAAAATACTCTGATGAGAATAAAGCAAGGTAAGAGGGGACAAAGTTTACATGTTACATTCCAGTCCACCTGGGATAGACCCAGAATGGCTGACTTTCTACATCATGGTGGTTTAGAAAAGACAAGGTTGAAAGCATTGTCAATTATCAACATGGGATCTACAGGCTATAATTTGCTAATCGTGAGCTCTTTAACATCACAGTTTAATATTCCATTCAAAATCCAGGCTAATGATTTTGAAAGTCAAAACGAAATTGCACTTTTGTTATATATGTAACTGGGCCATCTGGCTAATATTGTAAGTTCCAATTCTTTGACTTAACGTTGTAGGAAACAAACAATTGAGTGCATGCTAGAGCATAGGTCCTGTGCTACCTACCGGTCAAAACAACAACGCACAAACAAAAAAATCTGTCTCTGGCTGAGGAGAGAAGATGCACCGATGAAAGTCTTTTTAATTCTGTTGCCGGCCTCCCTATCTTCCCTCCCCTGCCAAATCACGCAAAGTTGCAAGTAGCAAGGCAGACAAACATTGCCCTAAATGCAAAGAGTAATTCTAATATTAAAGAAGAACAACCCAGGAAGACACAACCACTAACAAGCGTTAAAAAAAGGCAGAACAAACCCTTGTATAGAATCTTGCTGACAAGTGCTATTAAATATTAATTCTATAGACCATGGAGACATCATTAAACAAACATATATACCCCGATGCTGAATGCGCACTGGCCCAGCCATTTGTTTTACACGTGGTTGTTGGCTAGGTATACTCTTTTGTGTTGCCTTCCGAGGCAAAAAGCAATTTCCCCCGCTTCCATTAATTGTATCCTTACACATCACCGAAATCCTCATTGCCTTTTTGGTTATTTGTCTTGTCCTTTCCTTTCATTTAATTGGAAAGACAATTTTAGGGAGAATGAAGGGAGTTACCTGTTTCCAGGCTGCAGTGCGTGGACAAAAACCCATCATGTTTAGATGGTGATGTGGATTTAAAGAAGCAGTGCTCTGTGCAGGGCACTTGGAGAAATAAGAGCACAGGGTGACCTTTACCCAGTTTAATGCTACTTTCTAATTTCTCCTCGAGATTCTTTAAATAAAGATCCTAAATGTTAAGGAGGAAAAAATTCTAACCCACAGAATTAGCAAAGCTTACTTATGCAGTTTATTCTTAAAGTCTGGATATACTCTAAATCCTGTAAATATAAAGGGATAACTTCACCATATTTGGAATTATAATCGCAGAGCTGCAGAGGGCCTTAGGGAGTATCTAGGCCAGTGAATCTCAAACTTCAAAGATCAGAACACTCTCCTCCAAACACAGATTGCCAGGTCCTGCCCCCTGGAATGTCTAATTCAGCAGGACTGGGTGGAAGCCAGAGAATTTGCATTTCTAACAAGCCGCCCAGTGATGCCAATGCTTCTGATCTGGGACTACACTTTGAGAACCACTGATCTAGTCTAACCCTCACATTTTACAGATGAGTAAACTGAGATCCTGAGAAATTAGTACAATGTGTCCGATGTTACAAGTTTCGTTGAAGGCTGATTCTCCTTTGGGACCTACATCTCCAGGGCCTACATCATGCTTTTCCCGCCGCAGCATGGAGAATTTTAGACAGATACCATAGGGAGATTAGAACTCTGCTCCTATATGAGGAAGTCACCCTCTGGAGCGGTCACTCTTCTGAGGAATGTAAGAGTCTTCAGTGCGACAGCTGGAGAGCCCCTTGGCAATCTCCCCATGCTCTTGTCCTCCTGCCAGGTGGTCACCTCATTGAGTCTCGTCCCCAGTAGATATGTCCTGTCCCGGGCTCCATCATGGCCAGCCACAGAGATAGAATCAGAACGGGCTCCCCAGATTCCCAGAGTCTGGTCCTTTCTGTTGGGACCCACTGAGAGTATGGTAACCATTGTTTGCCTACTCTCAAGGAAGACCTTGTGCGGGTCCAAACAGTCAGGATGTATATTTCCAAAACTCCTAGCGAGAGTGCACCGTGTAAAACCCCATCTCCGCAGGGCACCCCATGACTCTCCTGGGCTTTATGCTTTCCTGGGTCCCTTCCTCCATTAAAGAATACGAAACCTGATCTTTTACCTTTAGGTGGACATAAGGACACAGATCACCCAGGCCGCCTTCGTGTTCTTAGATCCACTATGAGTTCTTGTGCTTGTGAAGAAATGCAAACTAAAGCATCCTCCCGGGCCCCTCCGACTTGGGTTTCGGTGCCAAGTGCGCCCACCAGGCGAGTGGGCGCGGGGCGTCCCCGGGAAGCCAGCGCCCCGCCGCGCCTCCGAAGACAAAGAGGCGGCGCGCGGGCGTGCGGCCCGGGTCCCGGGTCCCCGCAGCGGGTGGCGCGGCGCCGGGGACCCGCGTGCGCCGCGGAGGAGGCCGGGCCGGCGCGCACCACCGAGCGGAGCGCCGCGCGGGCTTTTTTTTTTTTTTTGCATACAATTATAGTGATGGCATCATTTTTTTTGAAACAAACTGTCCATAAATGTCACTGAAAATCCTGGTCTCCTTTTATTAAAACTGAAAAATGTGTATAAATGTAAATAACAAATGACTGATACAGGGATAAGAACACCAGAGCGGCTGCTGGCGTCTCTCTCTTTCTCTCTTTTTTTCTCTCCTCCTCATGTAATTTGCATTAATAAAGAGGCTGTTCCTTGTCGGAATGTGTTTCATCCGGTTTAAAATCCCAGGGCGATCCACTAGGAAGAGCTCTGGGAGAATCCAACTGTCAGAGTCGACAAGACAAATGAATCCCGATGTCAGGAGCGTGTGGTTCAACGATGACAGATTGAGAAGAACTGTCCCCCTCTCGACAGGCGGGCTTCATTTTCAAATTAATAAATCTGAATAAAATATTTTTCCTTTCATTACGAGCGGAGCCTGTTTGACAGTTCCCGTGACAGGAGGGAGTCGCCGTGTTGATGAGAACAGTTTGCATGAATTCCACCTGGGCTTTTTCTGTTTTATTTTTACCTGCAATCTCTTCCCTGTTTGCCTCTCTCCTCCCCCCTCCCGCACCTCCCGTGTTTCCCCTTCCCCTCCCTTCCATTCCTTGTTTCCCCCCATAGTCTTCTTGTCTCATGATCCTTCCCTCCCTCATTCCCGCGCTGTTCTGCTCTGAAATGTCACCCGCTCCTATTTTTTGCAACTCTTCCTATTCACCTGCAGGCTATTACCCTGAATTAAAGGCCAGAGTATTGTTTCACCAAAAAGAAAGAGAGAGAGAGAGAGAGAGAGAAAGAGGGAGGGAGAGAGAAACAGAGAAAGAAAGTCCACAAGTAATTATTATGAAATGTTTTCTTTTTTCCTGTGGCTGCTTATCACGGATCAGATGATGATAACAGCTCGGGCCCAGGCTAGAGGAAATAGTGCATTTCTCTAATTTATAATTTCACCTTAGGAAACAATCCTCATCATTTCCTCTTCACACAAAAATAAAGGCAACCCATCCAAACAAACAAAAAAACCCCTTTGTTGTCAATTTCCCTCCCAAAGCCAAAAAGAACGCTTTGCACCTCAGGAATTGGACATGCAGAGGCAAGTCTTAATGCACAGGGTGACAGGCTGTTCCTCTTAAATAATTTAGGAGCACTTTCTGGGAAACAATATGTGATCATTAGAGAAATACTATCGAGAAAAAGTGACTTCTTGATAACAGAGGGGGGTTTTGTTTTCGCATTCGGTATAGAATCCTGGCTCAGCAGGCGACTTTCCATGTCCCTGTTCTTCAGCCTAACATCCACAGGGCAGAGGAGAAATGAATCTGAGTGCAGCAGTCAGTGACTCTCCAAATCCCCAGCCTTGAATGCAGGATTCCCCCCCTGACCCCCTCATGCCTCCCTCCTCAACCTGCAAAAAAGGAAAGACACTCGCCAAACCTGCCGCAGTAAAATGGGGGAGGTGCCAGGAGATGCCCGAGGTCTTCCGCCCCAGGGTCTGGCCTCTGACCCTGACTTGTTATATTCTGCACATTTGTCCTTCATGCTCTTCCCCATCCTTCAGAAGGTAATGAGCCTGCAGTGTTTTCTCTGCAATTGTAAAGGATGAACTTAGGTCCTACGGTTTGCATCTGATGTGCATGGAAAGTCTTTGAGAACAGAGGTCACAAATGTAGCAAGCTTGCCTTTGGGTTCATGTAGGTGGAAATCTCAAGCAACCATCTGAGATCTTCAGGCTTAGGAAGGGCTGTGTGTGTGTGTGTGTGTGTGTGTGTGTGACATTTTGGATTTGATTCTTGAAATAAATTATTTAAGTGGTAGAAATTAGACAAAGGCAATAATTGAAGGCTTTCTAAATCCCTGTGTTTAAGTATGGCAAACCACACTAGATGGGGGCAGAGTGTAATACTCAAAATTTTTCAGAGACGTGACTTCCACCATTAATTTTGCTGAGATCCCATTTAATAACTAGGATAAATAGAAAAGCCACCTACTAAAACCTTTAAAACAAATCGGCATTAAGAAGACGGGAGGAAGTTCAGTGGTCAGTATCAGGATTCTAGAGGTTCTTACGTAGGTGATTGTCTTGCTTTACTCTACATGTCCCATATTGTACTTTTTCCACACAGAAAAAAAATACCATTGTAACACAGTCTACCAGTGATTCCAAAATCCAGTATCATATAATCTAGATATTAGTATCTAATTAACTATCATGATGCTCTAAGAATATAAGAAAAGAAATGTGAATGTTCTGAGATCTTTTGTATTGATCACACAACCCTGGTAGGCAAGTGGGTATTACAGTCTTCATTTTGCAGGGTTAATAGGAAACTGAGTGTCAGGATTAAGTGACTTAATATAAGATCACTTGACTCACAACTAGAAAAGGGGGGATTGATTTTTTTCCCCTTATTGCACATGTCATTACCTTTTCACTAAATTATCCTGCACTTGGCCGTGTGCTTTTTTGTGTGTGTTAGTGAAAATCTTCAGGTAAATCATACCATCGTAGAGCTGACTACTATTAATCTCCAATCTCACCAATCCACGTTCCATTTTGCTAATTGATTGGTATCGGCCTCTCAAAATATTTATTTTCAGATTCTCTCTTCCCTTTTCTCCCCCTGGGTAATATTGAGATGGTTAAGAAACAGCCGTACCAAGACCCCCACTTTTCAAGCAAGTGGTATTATTAATTAATGTATGGGAAATAACCTACAAAAATTAGAGCTCCTTCACAGTGTTAAAAAATATTCACACTATGGGGGTACCTGGGTGGCTCAGTCAGTTGGGCGTCTGCCTTCAGCTCAGGTTGTGATCTCGGGGTCTTGGGATCAAGTCCTATGTCAGGCTCTGTGCTCAGCAGGTGCCTGCTTCTCCCTCTCCCTCTCCTGTGCTCTCTCTCCCCCTCTCTTTCTCTCTAATAAATAAATAAAATCTTTGAAAAAAATATTTTTGAAAAAAAATTGAAAAAAAATACACCACTAAAGGAGGGTAAGAGGGTCATGATAGATAAAATGATTTATATATTTATTTTTTAAAAGATTTGGTTCACTTTAAATTCTGTAAGGATAGGGAATTATGCCCTATTAACATGGTTCAGTGAGCTGAATTACTTATTGGGTATTGGATTTTTGGGCAATCTCACTTCCTTGAGGCTGCATTGATAAAAATGAGCAATGATTATTTTTATGGGAACACTCTGAAGACACTTGAGGATAATATAACACCTTACATTTATGTCTTACGGTTTTCAAACTATCACACAAACATTGCTTTTTTTTCTTCCTTGATTCAGACAGAAAATGAATGAATGAATGAACAGATAAACAAATCTGTTTATCTTCATCACAGCCCTATAAAGCAGGCACGATTATCCCCATTTTACCGCTGAATGAAGATACAGAGGGATGAAATGGTTTAGAAGAACCAAAGAACTAAGATGAGGCAGAGCCAAATTCAATGCCGGGTTGTCCTGGCTGAAAGGTACTTTCTCCTCTATTCCTTGGATTGAATTTCTCAAATAGTAGAAAAACTTCTTTCTCTGGGATGGGGTCTCTTATGTTACTAGAGCAGAAGATCAGCTTGGCTCGCTAGATAATGCATGAAATCAGCAAATTGTGTTTGGTACTAACCCATGATGGGTAATAGGTATTTAAACAATAGAATGAGTCATTCATTTTGTGGCCACGTTTTAGGTTTAGCATTCATCAGATGTATCTTCATGGTTTTCTAAAGAGATGTGGCTATAGTCTTAGTATCTGGTTGTGTCTTCACGGGCCTGAGACCACCATGAGCATCAAGGTTCTGGAGCATAGGGTTTCATGGCAACCGGAGGCCAGCCCGAGTCAGGAATGCTGTCTCTTCTTGGGCGTCTGCCTTCAGCTCAGGTCGTGATCTCGGGGTCTTGGGATCAAGTCCTATGTAGGCTCTCTGCTCAGCAGGAGCCTGCTGAGAGCAAGAGTGTGGTGCTCAGCTGATGAGCTGTGGTTTAGGAAGTCAAACCACGAGGGCTTCTCTTGCATCCGCACAGAAGGGAGCACAAAGGTGGCTAAAAAGGAAGAGCGAGTGATTCACTTGGACATTCCCCGCGCTCCTGCTCAGTGCCAGGCATTGTGCTCGGAAAAGGGACTAGAAAGCTCTGTGAAGCACACCTGTCCTCGTGGAGCTGAGTCACACGAACGCTCTCTGTCTCTGCCAAGTTCTCTAACGGAGGCTTGCTCACAGTGTCTTGGGAGCTGTGCTGGAGCCACTGACTGTGTGTGGGGGATTCTTACAGAGACGTAGAATTTCACGGAAAGATACCCACTGTCCCCTGTGGAATGGTGCCACGGTCCATATTAGTAGTCTTACCTTTCCACTAGTTCTTTGCATGCATTCACTTTTCCACTTAAATTGAATCGCTTTTCCTTTTTTAGTAATACTCAATGCCATTACTATTACTACTCTACCGTCTATTACGCATCCACTGTGCACTAGACACTGGCTTGTGTGTTCTTTAATCCTGACGCCAGCTCTGTGAAACCATCTTTATCTGTTCTTCATTCCATGGTGCAGGAAACGGAGACTTGGAAGCCTGCTAAGTCTGAATCAGTCCTTGGGAGGCGTGGGCCTCACTTCCCTCATTGATGCGGTCTCCTGGCCTTTGATTCATATCTCCAGAATTGCCTCTCCCTCTAGCTCCACTCGTCAAAATCTCAGGCAGGGCTCAGTGCAAATGCCTGTCCCTCTGTGAAATCTTTCCCGATTTTGCACCACCTGAGGTGTCTCCACATCAAGGACATCCGTGAACTTGGAAATCAAGGCAATCATTTTAGGATAATTGTGAAATCATGACCCAGGGGCCCAGGGCCCTGCCTTCAAACAGCCCCGATCTATGGCATCCCGCCCTTGGGAGATACAACTGTCTGTTCTTCCTTAAATATCTCCGGGGGCAGAATTTCTAGTCTCTAACAGTCCTTTCCTTTCATCCGATCAAGATTTCCCCCACTTAATCTAAATGCATTCCCTCTTGTTTGATATTCTGCGGCATTAGAGACTACCTGTGCGCAGATACCGCATCATCTGAAAACCACCTCCAGGCTCCAAACCAGTAACCAGGCAACCCTCGTGCCTTACCCTCTGTAACTAACCTTTTGTGCTTCTTGTGACCTCTCCTCCGAAGTCTATTCTTCATTCCTGTAATCTTTTTGTCACTGCCCCTTCTCACCTCTAGCGTCAACGGCAAGGAGACCACATTCGGACCCATGAAAATGCCACTAGCAGGTGGCAGGCAAATTGGCATGCTTAGCACAGCCCCATGCACCCTCCGGGGATTAATAATAAATACTATTTATGATGAAATCTGAGTGCATTTTCTTTTCAATGAGACAGTGTCAACTGTTTTCTTCTAAAATAGAAATGAGCAGAATACAAAACCGAACAGCCTTCATTTCTCTGTGCTCGGGAGGCTGCTGTTACTGATCTGGTTGGCATTCCTCCCGCTCAACCCCGACGGAGGGAACCTTAGCCGGTGCCGTTGCGCCTTCCCTTGATAACTAGGTCTTTATGAAAAATTGGAGATAAGTGCTCTAAATGCTTTCTTTTCTTTATTTCCTGGTCTGGCTGGTGTGAGTTGAGTGATTAAAGTAGATCAGTTTAACCATAAACTAGAACTCTAAGACAAAGTAGAAAATTATATAAATAACTATATAAATATATATAACTGGATGTCACTGCCAGGGTCAGCAGGATTTATTCATTTGATGTTTAATGAACATGTTCTATGTTCTAGGGTTGGAGGGTTGGGGTGATTTCGGGGGATGGGGGTAGAGAGAGAAGCGTAGAAGGGTTGAGATCCTTAAAATAATCTACTCCAGGGGCACCAGGGTGGCTCATTCGATTAAGCATCTGCCTTCGGCTCAGGTCATGATCCCAGAGTCCTGGGACTGGTTTCCTGCTCAGTGGGGAGCCTGCTTCTCTCTCTCCCTCTGCCTCTCCTCCTTCTCATGCACTCTCTCTCTGTCAAATAAATTTAAAAAATCATTAAAAAAATAATCTACTCCAAATACTTTAATTCCCAAATAGGAAATCTGAGGCTTCCGGAGGTGAGTTATCCATATATTATCCATACACACACACACACACACACACACGTGTGTGTGTGTGTGTGTGTGTATATTTAGTTATCCGGGTGTTTCATGGGAGAATCTAGGTCAATGCCCATCTTGTGCTCACTTCAGATCTATTTCCAGTATTCTCCTGCTACCTGTGTCTTTCTTCTCAAAGAGCAAAGACAGTGTTATGGCAAAACAAGTATAAAACTTTGGGTAAGATATCCAGGGACAGTGAACACGAAAGCATAGATTAGGTGAACCTGGAGTTGAGTTGTTTGAATTAGGTGTGGCGGCCTGGAGTTCTCTGCCTCCCTCACCTCTCTTGGCCTCCCCTCCTAGAACCACAGGGCTTTGAAGAGCATATAACAACACCATCTCTCCAGGGAGATGCAAAGAAAAATATGACACTCTCCCTGTGTCACGGAGTGTCCGTGTTAGTTAAGGCTAAATGTCAGAAAAAGGCAAAGAGTTAAATAATAATGCCAGAGATAAGCAAACAAGTTGATTATGTATACACTAAAAATCTGAGTGCATGATTAACTGCCAAATGAATGATATGCTAAATGTGCTAAGAATGTAGAGATGGGGGAAAACTGTGAGAAAGGAAGAGAGGAATTCTAGCCACATCTACAAGAATGTGTATGATCTGAATATACCGGAAACAAAGAGAAAAACCTTTAGGGAGCTGGGGGGAAGACTCTGAATCAAGAAATATAAACTGTGTTTGGATAATGAATAAATAATTCATTGCATTGGAATATTTGATAAAGTGAATTGTTACAGATAATACTAGAAAGCCAGGTTTGGGTCAGATGCTGAAAAGTGCTAAAAATCAGGCCAAGGGAATGAAATTTATTTAAATTCCGTAGTGTTGGATTGTTTTGGTTTTACTCAAAGAGGCAGCTCATAAGAACCAGTCCATATAACCCATATAACCTTGTTAGGTTGACTTTTGGGGTGTTTTTTTTTTTTTTTGTGGATGACTTTCACATTGTCTGTAATTTATGAACCAACAGTGACATCTACCACTTGTTCTAGTTCAGTTTGACAAATATTCTTCAGAGGTGTGTCCCTCCCTCCCGTTCTTATGCCGCAGCATACATTGCTCTCTAGTCCCGACGTAGCAACTGACCACAGAATACTTCTTTATACTTTGCCGCTTCCCATCACTAGGGAACAACACCTGGGACAAAACCAGTTTGCTGATCTGACCCTGGATTTCGTGTGCAATGTTAGCTGCACCTTCCTAGCTCTAAAATGGGGGACACTCTGATTGCATGACTCTCATTGGCAGGCCTGTGACTATTTTTTTTTAAAGATTTTATGTATTTATGTATTTATTTATTTATTTGAGAGAGAGTGAGAGAGAGGGAGAACACGAGTGAAGGGAGGGACAGAGGGAGAGAGAGAATCTCAAGCAGACTCCGTGCTGAGCGTGGAGCCTGACGTGGGGCTCAATCTCACGACCCTGAGATCATGACCTGAGCCGAAAGCGAGAGTTAAGACACCTAACTGACAGAGCCACCCAGGTGCTCTGGCCTGGGGCCATTTTAATTCACAAAATACCAATTGTAAATGCCACATATAAAATAACCAATGGGGATAATGTGTCTGCTGAAACATCCATGACCTGTGAGCAACATGGAAGAGTCAGATGTATTCATTCCTATGTGATTGGGGAACAGACATAAACAATGAGAAGTTCTTAGGGTGGTACCTACAGTTAGGGGACAGAGAGGGAAGAGACTAGTCTTGACAGAGAATTACTAGGTTGAGCATGATTTGATCATATTAAATAGTCCACACGGTGCTCATGATTGTTTTGCCTGCCTTGTGGTTAAAGGCAAAACCGAATGTCGTCATTAGATCTACTGTAGAGTATTTTCAAAAGGAAGGTCAGTTTCGAACCAAAAAAGAGTGGCAAGAACTTCGGCAATGGGCCAGGGAGAAAATACAAGGGAGAAAATACAGGGAGTAGTAACCACTACTTTTTGGAAATTGTGGTGAATCTTTGGAATAATTTAGGAGCCTCCCTTACATACATAGAGCAAGTGTAAAAAGTACTAGGAAAATGATCAAATGCCCATAGGCAGAGATATGTGCTAAATTTGGGTCTTACACTAGAATGTGTGATTTGGAGTGAGTCACTGCAGTGTAGCAGACCGAGTGATTTTTCTGGAGATGAACAACGTGTGTTCTAAGAGAACTACCTACCCGGCTTACCATCTAACACTGAAAAAGTTGTGAAGTGTTTGGGACTAATTTTCAACTTGGACTGTCAAATTTTGCAACTTTGGAATTTGTGAACCAGACTGTTTCCTCAATAACTCTCTGAGGGCCCTTTCCGTGATGGCCTTCAGTAACTTCTTGCATATGGCTCTGGTTTTCTACGACGTTTTTTAGAAGACAGATCAGCCATTTGTCTTTACAGTATATGTTTTTAAATAATGGAGTCTCAATTATAATCACTGACAAGTGCATTATTTTACCACTTATCAAGTGCTTTTGTATACATTTATAAAAATCTGTATTAAAACCTTATGAGATAACACTAAAAATAAGAACAAAAATTGGTCCCTTAAAGAAACAAAGGGTCAGATTACTAGAGTAGGAATCCATAACCTGTGGAAGCCATGGCCAAAACCTGATCCAGGACCCTCTGGCTCCAAATTCCTCGTGCTCTCTAATCTATCATCCAACCAATGGATCATGCATAACTTACTGCCCTAATGCAAGAAATCTGGATATTTTTAGTACAGGCTCTTGGCTTATTTCACTCCTGGGGAGTAAATGGAGAAGAGTTATCAACACCTGTGTAGAGTCCACAATATTTATACCTGGAGTTAGTGCCAGAAACTGCCAGAAAAATAAAATATTAGAGTGTCCAAGGAGTCAACGATGACAAATTAAAATCAATGACTCCCGCTGCTGTGGACAAATCCACGTTAAATAAAAATGATTCCTTGTTTTCTAAGATGCTGAGAGCACTTTGTTTATAAAACAGTCCGCGTCGTTATGACTGGTTGTTGGTCGGATGACCACAGACGAAGCAGATGCTACCTCACCTTTCCCATCTGTACAATGGAGTTCACGGTACCTGTCGTCTCTGCTTGCAGAGCAGTCGTGAAGGTAAGGAATGACAACAGATGCACTGCTCCTTGGGAGTAAGGCAGCTATATAAATCCATGGTATTATCATCAAGACGCTCCTGATATTTACATAGCTCTCTTCTCCAGGGCTTAGAGGGTTTTATCGCTTCACAGAGCTCTAGGAAGTGGAACAGTAATGCTCTCTTCCAAAAGGGAATCTGACTGAGAGAGTGGATAAGTGGCTGACCCCCACATGGCACAGCAAGGTGATAACCTTATTGCTCAGTGATGTTGATTAATATTTGTCAGTTAACAACTTAGCCCGGCGAGTCTGGCTTGCTGCTGGCTATCTCTACAGTAATAAAAGCCCTCCTTTTATAGAATAGTCCATGGTTTCCGGAATGGGATTTAAACTGAACTTTTTTTATTTTTCCTGCGGCTCTTAAATTCTCAGATAACTTTCTCCTACACTTACTTTCTGGTTTCAATAGAAATAGCACAAAAATGCTGACTGTGGAATTCCCGGCCATCAGAACAGTGGAGGGTTTGAATGTCGCAAGAAATATTGGTTTCCTTGAGGCTTTCAGACATTTTTTCCCTAACTACATAAATAGCTTAGGGGTGAAAGAAAGAGAAGGCAAGTGATGAGGAAGGAGTTGACAAGAGGGTGAAAAAGTTGCCTTTTCAAAAGAGAGGTAGATAGGTCATCTGCTTTGCGTCATTAACAAAATGTGTGTGTTGGGGGCGGGGGGCGGGCAGGCGGGTGACGGAGGATGGCAAATGGGGCACCAGCAAGATCACAGCTCTCCTCTGATTTTGCTACTGAGTTTGACCTTGGACACTTCTTTAATCAACCTTGGCTTTAATGTTTGCATCTTGAAAATGACAAAGGTAACTTAGAAGATCTCTGAGATGCACTAGCTCTGAAATTTGGCTCATTCCCTAAATGCCCCCACGAACACCTCTTTGGCTGACTCCTCTGCCCGGCACGCTCTGGGCCACATGGAACAGTCTCCGTGAGGACAGTACAACCACAAACACCTCATGTGGCTCTTGGAAATCGTGAAAAGTTCCCTGAGGTTCTGGCATTCTTTCTCAAGGCTGACTCCCCTTTGATGATGAGGGAAGGAAGACTCTCAGATGGGATTAAAACTCCCAGGGAGTCTCACTCCATGAGCCAAGGAACAGAGAGGAAGGGATTCCGTTCCCAGGCTCAGTGATGAGTGCTCGTGTCTCCGTCAGCTTCGTCCTTCAGGATCTTTCACTATGGGATTTGCTACTTCATTTATCTAAGTATCTCAACATTTAATCCCAACATACAGGCTCTGCAAAAACAACAGAAAACAGGAAAAGAAGAGGTAAGATGCTTATTGATCTTATTAAGTTCTAAGACAGTCAGCTGGTCAGTGGGATGGAACATCAGAACATCTGAAAATTTGGTTGACCTGGATTATTTTTCTTAAATGGCCAGAGATATTCAAAGGAGTGAAAAATTGACTTTGTTTGGTCTAGGCAGAAACAGTCACTGAGTTAATGTTATCTAATTGTTCACTGTTCATTCAATATAACTCATTTTATTGGTAATAATGCAGATATTTGCTGTCAGTTAACAGGATTCTAGAACCATCCACTTTTTAAAAAAAATTCTTGTTATTTTATTTATTTAAATTCAATTTAACTAACATATACTGCATTACTAGTTTCAGGAGTAGAATTTAGTGATTCATCAGTTGCATACAACACCCAGGGCTCATTACTTCAAGCGCCCTCCTTAATGCCCGCCACCCGGTTACCGCAGCCCCCTACCCACCTCTCCGCCAACAACCCTCAGTTTGTTTCCTAGAGTTAAGAGTCTTTTATGGCTTGCCTCTCTCCGTTTTTATCTTATTTCTCTTTTCCTTCCCTTCCCCTATGTTCATCTGTTTTGTTTCTTGAGTTCCACATATGAGTGAAATCATGTGGTATTTGTCTTTCTCTGACTGACTTATTTCACTTAGCATAATACCCTCTTATTCCATTCATGTTATTGCAAAAGGAAAGACTTCATTCTCTTTGATGGCTGGATACAATGGATGGATACGTACCATTGCATGTATATATACTATCTCTTCTTTATCCATTCATATGTTGATGGACATCTGGGCTCTTTCCATAGTTCGGCTGTTGTGGGCATTGCTGCTATAAACACTGGGGTGCTGGAGCCCCTTTGAATCACTGTGTTTGTATCCTTTGGGTAAATATCCAGTAGTGCAATTGCTGGGTCGCAGGGTAGCTCTATTTTTAATGTTTTGAGGAGCCTCCATACCGTTTTCCAGAGTGGCTGCACCAGCTTGCATTCCCACCAACAGTGTAGGAGGGTTCCCCTTCCTCTGCATCCTCACTAACATCTGTCGTTTCCTGACTTGTTAATTTTAGCCGTTTTGACTGGTGTGAGGTGGTATCTCACTGTGATTTTGATTTGTATTTCCCTGATGCTGATTGATGTTGAGCTCTTTTTCATGTGTCTGTTGGCCATTGGTATAGAATCATTCACTTTCTGACTGTTCTTTACGTCTTCCTAAAAGTAAGCAATATGTGACTAACTCATTCTGAGTATTCTTAAGCAAACATCTGAGGTAATTTTCCTACTGGAAGGAGCTGAAAGTTTCTTTTTCCACTTTAAAGAGGTAGTTAATACTGCCACTGCGGTGTGGTAATAAAATCCACCAAATTTACAGGTGCTTTCCAATTTACAATTCATTTCAAGAGCAGCCCTGATTCCTGAGAGGGAGAAACTGAGTATCAAGCAATTCATGAGTCTTTCCTCTAGCTGAGGTCATGTCCCTTTGATCATGCCTCATAATGGCTGGGACTATTTTGTAATGCTTCTGCCATAGGAAATTTCTCTTACGACCTCCTCTGGTGCTGGTTATTGAGGAATATCAGCCAGGATCATAACCAAAATTCTCATTTGCTTTTTTCAGACTGCTTTAACTTGGATAAGGATGGTCACAGCACTCTCAGTGAATTCAGTTGTACTCTCCAGTTAATATACACTTTATAGGTTTGGACTTAAGTAGTGTGACCACAAGAAATAGGAAATCCTAGCTCTGTTTAAACTGAGGCTTCTATGTGGGTATCATTTTAATTCTACAGATGAACAACTGTTTTAATTTGCTAGATGATTCTGAAATTATTCCTTTGTGACAAGCCAGCTCTGGACTGAAGCTTAGAATACTAATTTAATGAAGGTAAACAATTGTCTAGACCAGCTTCACATGTGGAGACGGGGAACTGAACATATAGAAGCTATAATTGTCTCTCCCCTCTCCTCTGATTTATCTGTAAATTCAACGTATTTGATGATTGAACATTCTTCTCACAAATATAGCTCAGGGGCTGATTTGTACAGTCCCAGATTAAACTGGGATGTCACCTGTCCCAGGGGTCTCTTTGGAAGAAGTCTTTCTGACTCCCTGAGTTGGACTATAGGAGGACTTTGGAAAGGCTCAAGGTGATGTTTTCCAATTAGCACCCACAGTAATGAGACACAGTACCCCCTGAGGAGAGGATCATGACAAAAGCAAAATGGCAGAAGAGAGCTCCAGAGCAGAGAATGTTTGGATTAGGAAAATTTATAGTAAGTAGTAAATGTTTAGTTTTTATACTTTTTGACTCAGTGAGTGCAGCGTGGAGGAGTATCCTGGTCCTTTGGCTCTCTACGACAAACTAGTTCATCTATATCTGCTATAGGTGGAGCCTCTAAGAGCAAAGCTTCTCCATGCCACACATGCGCTAACTGATAAAGGCAGCAGGCTCAGCAAGAGTTGGGGGAAATATCCTGGGTAGGGATATGAAAACAATATACATGCCCAGAGGGGAACACCGGACGATTATGGTACCACTTGAAATTTGAAGGCGGTATCTTGGTATCTCAACATGAAATGTGACTACAGTGGTAATAGTAGTAACATTAATACATTTTTTGCTGTGTCCTTTTATATGATATTTTATTTAATTACATAATCATGTGAAAGAGGGATTACTATCCTTTTTGTGCATATTAAAAAAAATTACAAGAGTTGCCTAAGATCACACAGCTATAAAATTGGAGCTAAGATTGGGACTCAGTTCTGTTCAAAACCATTTCAACGTCACAAACAATAGAAATTGCTCCTATGATGAATGGGCCTTCAGCGACTGAATGATTATGGCTAGTACATTCTCAATGGTACCATCTTGCCAGTAGCAGTCAATATTGGAAGACGATGGGTCATGACAATGATATCAGGAGTGTCTGGCAGAAGCCTTGTTGTGGGAACAGAGCCTGAGTGTAAGAAACAGAGGCAGACCAATAGAGTGGCCCCTGGTAATTGAAGCAGAAACCAATGTCAATAATGATACATGTGCTTTCCCCTTGTCTGGGGGGATTGGTAGGGTAGGGAGTAGGTCTTACTAATTTTTGTATTCCCAGCACCTAGGATAGTATCTGTTGCATTCACGTGGTAAACAAATTCTTTTTAAATGGTCAAATTCATTGACCACTTTAAAGAGGTTGCCCACTTATTACCTGGGCAATGGTTGCCCATTGACTCAATGGGCAAGATGGTTGCCCAAGACTCAAGGCAGCTGAGAAGAGGTGGTCAACCAGATGGACAAGATCAGATGCCAGCACGGTGATGCCTGAGTGACTCTGCACTGTACAGGGTCAGGTCTCCAGCAATTCAGCAGGGTCATTTGTACTCCCGGGATCAAGAGATACTGTAGGGGTTTCCCCTGACATAAAAAATAAAGGCAGATTATGGCTCACATAGCTTTTATTGTGAGGGAATATGAGATGATATTTTTAGTCAGTATTACTTACTGGGGACATACATTGTGCCAATCACTGTGCTAAATACTGAGGCAAACAGGACTCCCAAAGTCATTCACCATAAGAAACTTACCAGTCAGCGAAACAGTTAAAATGCACCCTGATAATTACACTGACAGGAGACGTACAAAGCTCCATAGGAATAAATAGTAGAAACATTTTCCCCAGAATTCAGAGGTCCAGAAACGTTTTCCAGAAAAAAGGGAAGGAGGGATTCCATTTGGGTTAGACCTGGGGTTGAGGTCCCGTCCTGTGACAGTGTAGCTGTGAGACATTTGGAAATTTGCTTACTCCACTGGATCTTCTGTTTTCCCACCTTTAAAACAGAGAAAATGAAAGGTGACCATTCACACCTATTGGATGACTATACGAATTACTTAGTGGGCACAAAACACATGGTCAGGAAGATGTCTCTTTGCCATCTTCTTTCTCTTTCCTGGGGTGATACTAACACATAGCAGCGGCTGTGCTATCACATGACTCACACCCAATACACGTTTCTTGAATTGATTTAAGCTCAACAAAACCACAAGACAGTGTGTTTTTGTCAACGTGTTCATCTTTTCTGGGATATTGTGATTTTAGGATCATGTAGAGTGTATGCTCACGAGGCCGTCTCATGCAGTGATCACATTCAGAGAGCACTTTTTCTTATCAACAAAAAATATTCAACTCATGAGAATGCACAGTATCTTAGGGTGTCTGGATCATGTCCAGCATATGCAAGTCACTTATGCATTCTCGGTTTTTCAGAAGGGTTGCTCAGATTTTGGCAGAATTTCCTTCTCTTGAGCACGTGTTCAGGGTCTGGGAACATGAAACAGGGAAGTGGAAGGCTTTCACTGCAGAAGACAACCCTTCTTAATTTTGGCTCCACAGAAACCACCCCATGAAGTGAAGTGAGGGAGAGCAATTTAGCAGAGTTGCTAACAGGAGCGTCCTCAGAGGGTTTAGTCACCCAATCTCCTTAGTCCACAAAGGTGTACAGCTTTGGAATGCATGTAACTAATGATGGTGAAACCGAGTATCTATTGACTGCATTTCATGTCTTCCTGGAAGAGACCTCAGGCTCTTTATGTGAGCGGGAGCACGGCATCTTCTGAACTGCAATTCTAAAAGCACTTAACAATTCCCATTACTTTATGAGGAAAAAGAAAAATCAGGGGGCATTTGAAGATATTTGGCTCAGGACTTGAAGTGATGCACCCTATACATTTTTTCTTGTTTTGTACCCCTAGGGTTCTTCTGCATAGAATGTTTTACTCATTTCCAGAGGGAGGAAAAACTGGAAATCAAGCAGATAGCCCTCAAGGACCAGCACTGGGGTAAATGTAAAAAGTTGTGTCCATGGTGGAGAGGAGTTCAGTGAATCTGAAATCTGGCTCAGAGTCTGTCTTTCAGAAGGGGGATGAGACTCTTGCTTGAGATGGGGGCCGTGAACTCTGAAGGCTTTATTCATCCCTCTCTTTATGACACTTTAACTCCTGGCTCTAAGTATGTTGTCCTGAATTGACATTGTTTCTCCTCCTGGGACACAGACACTCTTCAAATGCGTGGTTAGTTTTTTGCAACATTTAGAGATGTACCCAGTACATTGTCTCATTTTTCCTGTAATGATCCCACCTTCTTGTAAAGTGAGGCAGGGATCATTTCTCCCATTTCACAGAATCAGAAATAGACACAGGGGGATTTTAGAACAGTTGTGGGGCTGGAGCTGGAAACCAAAGTTTCCTGATCCTCAGTCCAGGGTCTTCCCCCTAAACCACCCTGCAATTGTGATCTCCTCTGCTATGGAATTTCAACACGAGGTGGATTTCTTTATTACTGGCTAATGGCACAAGGCTGTATCATCCGTGGATACACATAATGAGATTTCTCGTTCTCTTCTCTCCTGAATCATGATGAAGCCATTTACGCTTGCTGTAATCAAGTTCCTCTATCAATAAAATAGAGGGAGGAGGCAAAGAATTAGAGAGAGTTATATCTTACCCTTTCTTTTTTCAGATGGTTCTGTGACTATATACATACATGAGGTAATCATTTCTAGGTAAGCAATTTAAGCTCTGAAGACAAAAAGAAAGAAAAAGGTAAAAAAAAAAAGAAAGAAAAGAAAAAAGTCCTATAAATCTAAGGCATTATCATGATTTTTATTGCTTGGATTAATTGGGTCTTAACACAATGTAACGATAAAGACATTATCTAGGTGTATTTTAATGATCTGTTTTGAGGTAAAAATATGTCAGGTGTGCAGGAGTCTAATTTGGTGCCAGGGTTTGACAGTTCCATGCCTTCTCAGTGGGTATAGAACCAGTCTAATAGTTGAACTGCCTGACTTCTGTCTGGTACTCTTCAATCTCTGTTTTGTTTCCGCTCTTATAACTGTAAGTAATATAATCTTATTAAGCCTCTTGGCGTATGTTATTGGGATATTGCAACTTGAAGAAATCTCTTTATTAAAATTCACTGTTTTTTTTTTTTTAAGATTTTATTTATTCATTTGAGAGAGAGTAAGAGTGAGAGCATATGCATGTGAGTGGGAGAGGGGCATACGGAGAGGGAGAAGTAGGTTCCCCACTGAGCAGGAAGCCTGAGGCAGGTTGGATCCCAGGACTCCAGGATCATGACCAGAGCAGAAAGCAGATGCTTCATCAACTGAGCCACCCAGGTGCCCCTAAGATTCACCATTTTCAAACTGTCACTCTCTGCATGGTCCAGGTCTCATCCCAGAGTTATGCTCCACTCCTGTGGGCTGCTGGGCACACTGTCTCGGTACCGAGGGGTCTAGCTGGGCATAGCAGTAGCACTCTTGCCTTGGTAAGCGGAGGGGTGAAGGAGAGTTTGCCCGGACCTGAAACCCAGCTCCAGCCCTTATCTTATACATGGGGTGATCGTGTGCCTGGTTTGCCCTGGACAGTCTCAGCTTCTGTCTGTTACATCAGCATAATTATCAAAAGCTTCTTTATTTTCAAAAGGGCCCTAGACACCCCTGTATGTGAGACACCCCAGGCAAATCACGACCTCTTTAATCTTTTGTCATCTAAAAATTTTTTGAAAAACTCTTAGCACCATCATATTAACTATGTACTATTATTTGCTGCAGTGTTACATCTGTGGGCCTTTGGAGGATGATGAACTTATTCCATTGTTTCTCAGTGGTCCTACTGAAGAACAGTTGCTTGATTCCATCTTCTTGAAGACTCCCATCTATTTGCCCATCTCTGGTTCAGGTCAACAGTATAACTGGTTTCTCCACCTGATACCTCTCACTCTGTAAAGATGACCGTTCTTCTCCCCTAGTTGGATATCTGGACACTGACCACAGTGATCTCCTGGGGTGGGCCTGATCCTGGTCTTCCTCAGCCATTTAAGATGGACTTCTCTGGATACCTGCATTCTGCCTCCACTTGAGAGTCTTGAGGTCTCCTCCTGGCAACCCCACTTCTCCATGATTGGATGATGCTTGCAGGGTGAGAACTGAAACAAGATGGCAGAGCATCGCCTTGCTCAACCTCTACTGGAAACGCACACACTGGGTGACTCAAATTTTTTGCAACTGTGAATGTGTCTGTGAGTAACTGTGAAAGCACTAAGTGTATTAATCAGGGGATTATAAGGAAGCCTTAATGAACAGGTGAATTCACACATGTAACCATGGGCATTGTCTATACTGACCTGTATAGAAAGGTCCGTGGCACTGACATGCTAGTTCCTCCAAGATTCTGTTCTCCACTGGGCCTACTATTCTTTCTTCACAACCTACTCCATCTCTGCCTCCCTTTGGTCTCACTTTGACCTCCTGCAGTTCTGTTGGTTTCAGTCTTGTTTTAAGCCTAGGAACATTGATAAAACTACTTCTCTGGGCTCCATAGATTTTTCTTCCATCTTATAATTTTTTTTCTTCTCTACCTTCTTCAGCATAACTCTGTCTTCCAAGCATTTGAGCTCTCTAGTGTATACCTGGGACTCTTTATTATTGACTTGCTTCTATGATTAGCCTGGGTGGTAGATTCTCATCTACCTTCTTTAGGATAGATACCTTCTCAAGCTCCAGCTCTAGAAAGTCAGCTGTGCACACCCAAGGCTGGAACTTGCTTTATGACATCCAGTGTGTACTTGTTCTCAGTACAGTGGAAGGCCTATTTCATAGGACAACTGATTCTATTTTTAAAAATAGTTCTAACTGTGAAAGATGAATTCCTCCTCTTAAAATTTAAATTTGAATCTCTATAATTTTTGCCTATGGTCTCACTGATTTTATTATCATGATAAAATTTATTGATTTACTATCATTGCTTTGACCAATTTTGTTAATAGTAGCCATCTATTAACACTTTTTTTGGTTGATAATTGTATTTCCAGACTAATTATATAACTCACATTGTAGGGTGAAATATTGAGGTATTTTCCAAATACCGGACTCATAACAGTAGTGTAATAATCCACACAAGATTATTTGTATGGTAGTTTCATGAGTCAACCAGATAGAAATGGTGGTTAATGAGGTAAAGAAGGTAGTTTGTGAATGGTAACTTGTGACAAAAGCCTTGGGCTAGGATATATAACCTATATATAACCTATATATAACCTAGTTGTTATAATTGAGTGCAGAGTTCCAGAGGTAGAATCAATAAAATTATTGGGAATGTCGCACTGTGGGTGGAGAGATTATATCACTATAGCAGAATCCATGGACTAATTGATAGAGGCAAGTATATGTAACCTGATGAGTGTTGCTTTAGTGTCTAATGATTATCTTGATCTGCTTATTGGTATGAGTGCATTGTACTGTCAGCCAGACTTTATATTAGGAGAGGACTATACTTTCTAAAACTGGGAAATCGATTGTGGCTCCCAGTCAGTTATGATTTGGTGTCATTACTATTTGATTGAAGGGTGGCCTGTAGATATGGTGCAATTGTCTCTTTAGTTGTGGGAGCATTCTGCCAGAGAAAGCCAGGCATTATCTTAGTTATATGTACATAAGACCAGACTGACATTTTGGTTTTCAGAAAGTGTGATGTCACTTTTATGATTCCTACAGGGCATTGTCCAGTGGTGTTTACCGTGGGAAGTGTTAGTGGACATTCTTATGGACTGAGTGTTTGTGTCCCCACAAAATTCATATGCTGAAGCCCTAACACCAAATGTGATGGTATTTGGAGGTGTGTACTTTGAGAGATAATTACGTTTTGATTATGGTCAGGAGAATAAAGCCTCCATGATCGAATTAGTGTCCTTATAAGAAAATACAAACCAGAGCTCTGTCTCTATCATGTTAGGACACAGAGACAAGATGGCTGTCTACAAGCTAAGGAGAGTGTCGTCTACCAGGAACCAAATCTCCTAGCACCTTGATCTCAAAATTCATAACTTCCAGAACTGTGTGAAATACATGTTTGTTCTTTAAACCATCAGTCTGTGTAAATTTGTTAGAGTAACTTGAGCTAAGACAGAGACCATCCAGTTATTATTATTATTTTTTTTTAAAGATTTTATTTATTTGACAGAGAGAAACACAGCGAGAGAGGGAACACAAGCAGAGGGAATGGTAGCGGGAGAAGCAGGCTTCCTGCAGAGCAAGGAGCCCGATGCGGGGCTCGATTCCAGGACTCTGGGATCATGACCTGAGCCGAAGGCAGACGCTTAACGACTGAGCCACCCAGGCACCCCCCATCCAGTTATTTAGGATATGTCAGTTGACTGGGGCACAAGGTACAGATCCAATAGGCAGTGGGTCTGGAGCCTCCCAGCAAAGCTCTGGTCACCAAAGCATAGGAAGAGAATTTGTACTTTAGTGTCCTTAGGGGACAGATAGGGATGAAGGCACTGTAGGTCATTTCTTGGTTAACCTTCTACCGAGATAAGGTCCAATCTGGGAAGTTTAGGGCTAGTTCAACTGAAGTATAGGCTAGTGGATAGTGGGGTCACATGAAGGTTACCGCAGCCTAATGGATTTAAGCCAACTGGTCTCTGGTTCACAGTCCTTCTGTTGAGTCTGGTTATGAGAGGTCATTTCCTGGGAATCAAAGAAGAGTTTATTTGCTCTCAAATTGCCCTTCAAATTCATTTACAACGGGGGGATATTCTTCATCAGGACTCTGCAGAGAACAAATTAAAACCATTGACCCAATACATGAGATATAATAAAAGAGTTTGTGGAAGAAAATTAAGAGTTAGCTCAAGTAAACCATCACACCATGATGTAGTCGAATGAAGGTGTTATGCGAGAGCAGTGAAAAACCTAGGATCTGTAATCAGTCTGTCCAGTTTTAGATCCCAGTGCTGCCTTTTATTAACTGTATAACTTCGGGAAATGTATTAAAGCCTCAGATTTCTCACCGACTAAGATTTAGTCAGTGGTTAAGGGTAACCAGGAAGTTGTGCCTCATGTGCATTGGTTAAGAAGACAAAATCATATGAAGCAAAGACAAGGAAAGTTGCTTAGTGATTGGCGTAGAGTGAACTTTCAATAGATGGCAGGTATTATTATTGGTACTCTTATAAGATTTGGTATCTCAGTTGCCCCAAGTGGTAACATCTGATCTTAAAACATCTTCATAGAGAAGCCTACTTTCCCCCAGGGGCAGTTAGTTCTCCTCAGTTCAAACCAAAATTCTATGGGAAGTAAGAAGACCCTTGTATGTGCTTAAGAGAGGGATTCCAGAAGAAGTGGCATGCACCTGCATTTAGGATCCACTGGCTTGGGCATGAGTCTGGGAGAAGAAGGGTCGACATTTTGTGACATTTTACTAACTAATCCAATGAATGGTCTTTTTGAAGATCTATTAAGAAAGCAACCATAAGAACAATAAATTCATTTTAGTTGTAAGATATATAAAATCAAACTTGGCATTTAATTAATCTTAGGGTATATAGGGAAGTGATGATCTATAGTAACTTTTGATCAACAAACATGTTCTGCAAAGGAAGAGATAATAATATGACTTTGTAGGCCCGGCCATAGATGACCATAACAGCTACTCAACTCTGTCAGTGTAGTATGAAAACAGCCAAAGATAATATATAACTCAAGGGCCTGGCTGCATTCCAATAAAACTTTATTTACAAAACAGATGGCAGATTGGGTTGGGTCCAGGGCCAACCCCAGTTGGCCAAGCCCTGATCTAGAAAAATGAAACCTCTCTATTTGCATATTTACATCTAAGCAATCAAGATATACTAGGCAAGGGTATTAAAAAAGTAGGTTCTGGGGTTGAGTTGGGTCTTTAAAAAAAAAACAACCAAATTATTATTCAAACAACTCACCATTTTTATTATAGTTAGTTTCCCATCCTTTTTCTTTTATTTTTTTAATTTTTTAAAATTTTTTTAATTTTTATTTTTTCAGTGTTACAAGATTTATTGTTCCTGCACCAAACCCAGTGCTCCATGCAATACGTGCCCTCCTCAGTACCCACCACCAGGCTTGCCCAACGGACACCCCCCTCTTTGGGGGGTGAAGTACCCACCACCAGGCTTGCCCAACGGACACCCCCCTCCCCTCCAAAACCCTCAGTTTGTTGCTCATAGTCCACAGTCTCTCGTGGTTCATCTCCCCCTCTGGTTTCCCCCCATACACCCCTCCCTTCCTTCTCACAATGCCTTCCATGTTTTTCTTTACGCTCAGGATAAAAAGCTTCTGCACAGCTAAGGAAACAGTCAACAAAACAAACAGGCAACCCACAGAATGGGAGAAGATATTCGCAAATGACACTACAGACAAAGGTCTGATATCTAAGATCTATAAAGAACTCCTCAAACTCAACACTCACAAAACCAATAATTACATCAAAAGATGGGCAGAAGACATGAACAG
>CM053618.1:5537765-5569970 GCA_028646535.1 Procyon lotor | reverse complement strand
TTGTTTCCTTTGCCTTTGGAGACATGTCCTGAGAGAAGTTGCTGTGGCTGATGTCAAAGAGGTTACTGCCTATGTTCTCCTCTAGGATTTTGATAGATTTCTGCCTCGCGTTGAGGTCTTTTATCCATTTCGAGTTTATCTTCGTGTATGGTGTAAGAGAATGGTCAAGTTTCATTCTTCTACATATAGCTGACCAATTTTTCCCAGCACCATTTATTGAAGAGACTGTTTTTTTTCCACTGGATATTTTTTCCTGCTTTGTCAAAGATTATTTGACCATAAAGTTGCAGGTAAATGAATATATCATTTCATTGGGTCTTCCTTTCATCCTCACACATTTTGATAAAACTGTTGGATGTCACTAGGATGGAAATCATAAAACAAAGGAAGGAAAGAGGGGGATATGGAAAGGAGAAGAAGGACAGGAGGGAGGGGAAAAAAGACAGAATAAAGGAGGGAGAGGATGGGGGAGGATTAGTGTTTACATATGTCATGTTGATAAGAAAAAATATTTACTGCAGTTACACCAGTGCTGACTCTGGATGCATATGCTAGATCTTGTACATGTTGTGGCTTGTGGCTCACAGGTAGGGATACTCACCATGTGACATATAAACAGCAATAGGGATAAATGGTCCCATTGTGGTCACTGAAATGTTTTCCAGCCACCAAGCAATTATCCAATTCTTAACTCAATACCGACACTCTCTGGAGATAGTGTTGGATTTAAGGCTGGTTTAAAGGCTCAGTCCCACTATAGACACCAACCTCAAGTCCACTTGAGCTCCTGACTGATCGGCTATAATCCAGAGGTTCCCATGATCCCTTCCTCATGTTTGATCCTTTGTTGGAGTGGCTCACAAAGCTCAGGGAAATATTTACTTAGGTCTACAATTTTATTATAAAGGCTATGATACTGGCTATAGATGAACAGTCAGATGGACAGGTACATAGAGCAAGGTTTAGAAATGTCCCAAGTGCAGGAGCTTCTATCCCCAAGGAATTGGAGGGAACCACCCCTCTGGGTGGGTAGGTGTCTGTGTTCACCAACACAGAAGTTCATCGAATCTCATCATTCTGGAGTTTTTGTGGGTCTTAGCTGCAGCCTCCCATCTCCCTTTTCCCTTTCCAGAGGCTGGGTTGACTGAAGGTTCCAACCTTCTAGTGATTGGATCTTTCTGGTGACCAGTCCCACCCTAAAGCTATCTAGTGGTGACCCCACATTAAGTCACTTCATGCTCAAAAAAGGCTCCTTATAAATAACAAAACACACTCCTATCACTGAGAGCATCCCAAGGGTTTTAGGAGCTCTATGCCAGGAACCAGAGAAAAAGACTAAATACACTTTCTTAAAATACCACAGGTCACCATTCCTAGAACATACTCCTCTGCCTTTTGGGCCTTTATTCTTCCTGGGAGGTAGCATTCTCCCCTTACTCCTCTAATATTTTCTCCATCTTTTAAAAATTCTTTATTTAAATTCAACTTAATTAACATATAGTGTATTATTAGTTTTCGGGGTAGAATTTAGCGATTCATCAGTTGCATATAACACCCAGTACTCATTACATCAGGTGTCCTCCTTGGTGCCCATCACTCAGTTACCCCAACAACCCCCGCCAGCACCCCCTCCAGCAACCCTCAGTTTGTTTCCTAGAGTTAAGAATCTCTTATGGTTTGCCTCCCTCTCTATTTTCATCTTATTTTGTTTTTCCTTCTCTTTCCTTTTGTACATCTGTTTTGTTTTTTAAATTCCACATCTGAGTGAAATCATATGGTATTTGTAATTCTTTGACTGACTTATTGCACTTAACCTAATACCCTCTAGTTCCATGTATGTCATTGCAAATAGCAAGATTTCATTCTTTTTGATGGCTGAGTAATATTCCTGTGTGTGTGTGTGTGTGTGTGTGTGTGTATGTGTGTATGTGTGTATGTGTGTGTGTGTGTGTGTGTGTGTGTGTACACCACACCTTTATCCATCCTCTGTCAATGGACATCTGGGCTCTTTCCATATTTTGGCTATTGTGGGCATTACTGCTGTAAACACTGGGGTGCATATGGCCCTTTGAATCACTATATTTTTATCCTTTGGATAAATACTAGGAGTGCATTTGCTGGGCCGTAAGAAAAGCTCTATTTTTAACTCTTTGAGGAATGTCCGTACTGTCTTCCAGAGTGGCTGTACCAGCTTGCATTCCACTGGGAATGCATCCCTTTTCTGCATCCTTGCCAAAATCTGTTGTTTCCTGACTTGTCAATTTTAGCCATTCTGACTGGTATGAGGTGGTACCTCATTGTGGTTTTGATTTGTATTTCCCTGATGCCAAGTGATGTGGAGCTTTTTTTTCACGTGTCTGTTGGCCATTTGTATGCCTTCTTTGGAGAAATGTCTGTTCATGTCTTCATCTTTTATTTAATATAATTTTTTTCTTTTCCTTAATGTCAACTCAAATCCTATTCACTTTATAGTGTCTTCATAAATGATTTTGGTACATATTGATCTTTCTCTATAATCTCACATTTTGTCTATTCTTTTTTTTTTTTTAAAGATTTTTTATTTAATTATTTTCCAGAGAGAGATTACAAGTAGGCAGAGAGGCAGGCAGAGAGAGAGGGGGGTAAGCAGACTCCCTGCAAAGCAGGGAGCCTGATGTGGGGCTCGATCCCAGGACCCTGAGATCATGACCTGAGCTGAAGGCAGAGGCTTTAACCCACTGAGCCAACCAGGTGCCCCCATTTTGTCTATTCTTAATCATTTTTTCAACTAGCAATATATTCTATCGCTTGATATTATTTTTACTTCTGTGTATTTAGATTTCTGTGTGTCTAGATAGAAAGCTCCCTGAGGACTGAGGGGGGTGTCTTGTTCTTTATTCATTGGGTTTTCAGGCACATTTTTGGTGCTGAAGACCTAATGGGTTTCTGTAGTTATTACCATGGGACAGACTCCCTTTCTGTCATGATTTTATGATGTTTTAACATACTTACATGTTGATGGAAATTAAATAGTTTTTATACTAGTGAAAGAATTCACTAGAAAATTCATGAATCGTGGTCTTAGGAATTTCTATTATTTTAAGAGATATATAATATTGGGAACACAACTTTCATTTTGTTACAATATTGACAATTCTATAGACCTGTGGGCTTTACACCTCATTGGAGACATTAATAGTGCCAAGAAGTGCCCAGAAGGCAGTCAGCTTTAGTTCAAATAAACAAATGATTAGAGCTGACAACAGAAATTTGAACAAAACTCTTATGGATCTTTTCACTCCTCTGGACATTGTTCTCGGTTCTTGTACATGAAACATACATGCATTCACTTGGCACCATTCACCTTCAGTTTCTATTCAGCCCTGAACAACATTGTATCCTAATGGATATGGGTTTCTGAAAACTGCCCACAGAATTGTAAGAGTAACAAAGCAAAATTTCCTAGCTCCCTGGAAGCTGTTGAGGAGGGAAGTAGGAGAAAAGCGAGCCCACAAAAGGAGATAAGACCAGGAGCTGGAGGGTATCTGGGGAAAAGAAGTGGAGAGAGTGGGTTGAAGCCTCGAAGCCTAGCCAAAGAGCTCCGTGAGGGGGAGAGGATTCCAGAAGCCTCTGACAATTCCAACGGCTTTCTTTAACTTAAAAGCAGAAAACAATGTCTAGCCAAAAGTGCTATTTCAATTTAAATGTGTGAAGGGGAGACATTATGTCCACATCATATTAATTTGGGCCGTGCTCTGTAAAGGACTGGAAGAGTTCCATTTTTTTTTTTCTTCTTATGCCCCTGAGTTTCTTAATCTATTTTTAGCTTTTGTCCTCTCAGCTCCGCCAGGAGCTGCCTTGAGACTCAGTCTATGGAAATGTGCCGGGCTCTGAACTGAGCTGTAAAGAATGAAGGTGAAGCTCGGAGCAGTTAGATTCATGGCTGGGGTTTTTACACACACATAAAATATGAATCTCAGTTGTATACAAAGCTGAACCCATCGTGCCAAAAGGATCCCAGTCAAGCAGGCCTGTAAAATGAAATCCTCTTGGACTAATTTAAGGAGACCTGAGTGATATAAATTGTGGCCTGCTCAAATGCAGGAAATAAAAAAAAAATTCCAACTTGAACACATGCTTCCCTCTCGGTGCAGTTGGCAGCCCTTGCGTATGAGCAATGGGAACAAAAAACAGACCGAGAAGTTAGATCCCGATTCGTTTTCCAAATAACTCTGCAGCTCCCTGTTTATACTGGTCTTGGGGGTCTAATGAAACTCTCTTCAGTGAGAATTTAATACAGAGATAAACTTTTCAATAAACAAATGGCTTTGAGTTGGCTGAATGTAATGCCTTCCAGTCTGGTAGAACCACTTCTTTGGAATTGTATGCAGAGAAGGAAAATGCTCATAAAACCATTCCCGATAAAAGAATTAATTCACAAAGAACACTGAGCTGGAACCTCTGCCTCTCAGACTAAGATTTCTCTATTTCATTAGATTTTTCACTAACCACCCTATAGGTCTTTTGTTATCTTACCAGGTACGAACGCTCAAGGTCCCTCTGACCTTAAGCAAACGCTTAAATGGATATTAGGGCAATTACATACAGCTGTATGTAAAAGGGTTTCGGTACCTGTTTAGGAATTTCAGGTGGTAGGAGAAGATAGACTACAAATAACAGGTGGAACCTTGAGGATGAGTTTTGTTTGGACCAACACCCGAGCTCTAACCTCTGGTGAGAAATTGGCTTGTTAGGATTTCAGGAGGGAAGAGCATTGTCTTCAGCATACCTGGACAGGTGATCTGCTCTTTTCTGTAGATTATAGAAAAGAATTTCTTTGGCTGCCACTGAGTTAAGTGTCTAGGGCAAGATACTTTCATCAGGTCATCGACAGAGTAATTTAAATATAATTTTTCCATTTTAAAAGATTGAAACAAATATTTTTGAGTGTTAGGGTTCTGGGTGTTCATAATATTCTATCTAGGTCATGATCCTTCACTCGGTAACTCCATTAGTGCGCAAAGAAGACAGCATAGTCATGAATATCTTATCAAAAATTAGGTTTCCACCTTCTTGTAGTACAAATGAAAATCTTAGAAGACAAAATGTGCTTTTTCCTTCATTTTGAAATACATAACAAAACCCTACAACTTTGTGCAAATTGCTGTGGCTCGTTTCTTCCAATGTTGGGTAAATTACTTTTTTTCCAACCTCATGTGATCATGAAAAGGGGAGAATGGTTAATGTTGTAATCAATTGTGTAAGTGGTTCATAAGGATTAAAAGTGTAAGAGAGAGCAGACATTGTTTCAAGGAGCTGTGTTATGCAACACTGAGAAATGTATTGTGTATAAGGCAAATAATTACTGAACACAAAAATAAACACTCGCTTGTGATATTTTTCCCCTAAGGAAACCATTTACCAAAAGAAAATATGAATCTCCAATGTATGGAAAATGTGAATCACAGTGTAAGTTATAACATAAAGGTTGTTGAGAAAGCCAAATAAGAATTTTTCTGGAACTATTTGCTACTGAGGTATATGCTACAGAAATTCTAAAAGAGCATTGTGAGTACAGCCACTAAAATGGACATTTTCTACGCACACACACATATTTTTTTTTTTTCTTTTACTTTGAGGGCCTCTCTTAAACGTTCTGTTTTTTTCCTCTAGGGAGAGTTTCTGTTGTTTATAATCTCTGTAAGATAAAATTCTATTTCTTAATACACTTAATCGAAACTTAACTCTGGTGGTGACTTTTTTTGTAAGGTCATTCGGATAGGACCTTTTGCAAAAATGATGGGCCTGATCCCTGTTTGAAGTTCAGGCTCGTCAGCCTGGCAGGTTGCTATAGCTTCAGGGTAAAGCCGGCCTTATTCTGAGGTGGAAATAGGTGCCTACAACCCAGAGCCCTCTCCCGTTAACCTAATATTACTACAGAGTTTGAAATCCTGGTATTAATGATTTCTTCTTATGCTGTAGCCAGGGATGGCAATGGATTTCATTTTCTTGTGTTGGCAGTTGTTGGTGGGGATGCATCTTTAAGATTGTTCAACCGCTAAAAACATCATTGGAAAAGAGTAGTAAGATTGTTTAACAATGTCTGTCATGAGTCAAAGCTAGATTGTATCCGACAGTCTTGTGGGTCATTAATTTTACCTTACAAAGCCCAAATACCTCCTAGAAGGGTACTCTATCATTTGGTTTATGGGATCCTTTTTACTTGGGTAAGTTTATATACATATGTACACATGTGTACATACTTATACATACATTAATGTACATATATAATTATAGATATTGAGACTGTATAAATTTATGTATTTATATTTTTACACAAATTGTTAAGTATAGACCTCCACAAATTTTTACAAAGTGAACATACTAGTATAACTACTATCAGATCAAAATAAAAATATTTCTAGTACCCCAAAAAGCCCACCCTGCCATGTCCCTTCAGTCATTATGTAGGCCTTCCTTAATGATAGCAATAATTTGAGTCATACTACTGTAGATTAGATTTGATGGTTTTGAAATCATAGAGTATGTGTTCTTTTTGTGTGGCTTAATTCAACCTTGTGTTTGTGAGGCTCACTCATGCTGTGGCATGTGGCAGCAGTGTATTTTTACTGCTATATAATATTCTATTCTATGAATATACACACACACACACACACACACACACCATACACCAAAATGTATTATTACTTATTACCACTAATTAACATTTGGGTTATTTCTAGTTTGGGGTGATTAACACGACTGTGAACATTCCTACGTGTGTCTCTTGTGGCACATATGAAAACATTTCCATAGAGCATGTGCTTAAAAGTACAATTGTTGGGTCATAGGGGATGCTTTAAGAAATCCTTCTAAACAATTTCTTGAATAATCTGTGTGAATTTATACTATCATCGGAAGCGTTTAAGACTTCTAGATACTGTACACCCTGGCCACCGCTTTGGTCTGCCGTTTTTGTAAGATTGTAGTCCTTCGAGTGGGTATGTGGTAGATTCTCACTGTGGCTTTAATTTGCATTTTTCTGGTGACTAATGATGGTGAACATCATTTTAGAAGTATCTCTTCAAGTCCATAGCCTGTTTTCTTTTGGGTTGATTATCTTTTCCATGTTGATTACTAGCATTTAAAAATATATTCTAGTTACAAGTTCTTTATGAAGATACATGTATTCAAACCTCCCAATGTGTGTTTCCCTTTCGTGCCATTACTGGTGTCTTTTGGAAAACACAAGTACTTAATTTTAATGAAGTTCAATTTGTTGATGGTTATTTTATTGTTAATAACTTCTGTCCTGGGGCACCTGGCTGGCTCAGTCAGTGGAGCATGTGACTCTTGATCTACGGGTTGTGAGTTCAAGCTTCACACAGAGTGTAGAGATTTCTTTCTGCCATTTCTAGGTGCAAAAAAGTTTATGCTTAGGTTTTTGCATTTCTCCAACCACTGAGAAAATCATATGGTTTGTTTCCTTTATTCTGATGGATAGTACTGATTCATTTTCAGAAGTTTGGTCAGTGTTAGTGTCCCAAAATAAATTAAACTTTGTCAAGATGCATTTTCTTTTTCTATATTTTTAGATTTGACTGTTAAATTATTCATAGGGTATTTTACATCTACTTTTATAAAAGCTACTGGCCTGTCCTATAATTGAGGCTTTCTTTTTCCTGTAAGGTTCTTGTCTAGATTTGGTGTCAAGAAACCATAGAATAAGTTGGTAAGTATGTTTCATTTTTCTTTTTCAGGGACCTGTTGCTTTTAATATGTAATCAAAGTAATACTACGTTTCCCTTTAATGCTTGGAAGAATTCACCAGCAAGCCATACGGTCCAGAAGTTCTCTTTGTGAGTACAAAGTCACATTTTTCAAGTATTTTACCTATCTTGGCTGAATTTCCAAATTTACTAGCATAGAGGTATTACTAATATTCCTTTATTATTTTTAAATGTCTGAAAGCTTATAGAATCTATAGTATATTCACCTTTTCATTCCTGATACGGGAATTTATGCCTTTTGTTTTCCTTGATTATTCTTGCTAAAGGTTTATGAATTTTATTATTTTTTTACATTAAGTTTGATAATGATTTTCCTCAAATGTACCTTTTCTTTCTTATTTCAGTGACTTGTGCTCTTTTCTTCTTTAAATAGATTTTTGTTTAATTTTCTCTTTTTTCTCCCAGCTTCCTGAGATTGATATTTAGATCAGGCATTTTCCCCTTCTGAATGTATTTAAAAACTTACTAAATTTCCCCTAAGTTTCAATCTAACTTCATTCCATAAAATTTGATTTTTTATGCTTTTGTTTTCATTCAGTTCAAAATACTTTTAAACATCTTTTAGGATTTCTATTTAGCCCATGGGTTAAATAGGAATAGATTGCCTAATTTACAAACATTCGGGTTTTTTTTCAGTTATTTTTTTGTTTTTCATGCCAATGTAATTCCAGTGTTGTCAGAGAATACACCATGTATGATTTCAATACTTTGGAATTTTTGAGACTTACTTTATAGCTCAGCATATGGTCAGTTTTGGTAGATGTTCAGTTTACGCTAGAAAACAATGTGTTTCATGCAGACATTGGATGCAGGATTCTATTAATGTCAATTTGGTTAAGTTCGTTAATTGTGCTTTCAAATACTTTACTCCTCTAGTCATTTTTGGTCAGCTTTTTACCTCAGTTATTAAAAGAAGTGTATTATAATCTCCAAGAATGATGGTGGATTTATTAATTTTTTTCTTGTGTTTCCTCTTATTTCTGCCCAGTTTCTATGGTATTTCCCTTACATCATTTCTCATGTTATGTATTATCCTTTTATTCTTTTTTGATTAAATTAGGTGATTTGTCTATTTTGTTAAGTTTTAAAACTCAGGATTTTGATATTTAATTAAAAATTAAAAATTTTCTCGTATCCAACAATTATTTAATTCCACTTTTATTTTTATTTTTTCCTTTCTTTCTGTGTGTGTGTGTGTGTGTTTGATTAATTTTGCTGTTCGTTTTCTAACTTGAGCTGAGAATTTAATTTATTTTTTGTTCTTTCATTTATATTGATAAGCACATTTAAAATCATAGACTTTTTTCATCACTGCTTAACATAGATCCCACAGATTCTAACTTCAGCATGCGTTTTCACTTTCATCCAAGAGTTGTTTAATAGAAGTTTTTAAGTTAACAGTTAGGAAGGCAACTTAAGGGATTCTGTTAATTCCTGGTTTTGCTGCACTGTGATCAGATAGTATTGATCATGATATTTCTAAATTTGAAACTTACTAATGTTTTCTTTGTGACCTCATATATGAGCAGTGTTTGTGGATGTTCACTTTAAAAGAAAGTGAATTCTTCATTATTAGGGTAGATATTCTGATATATATTTATTATTTTTCATAATATTTTTAGTTACTTATATCCATGTGGTCTACTTATTGGTTATATCAATAGATTCTCTATAATCTTAATTCTGGTCTATTTAATTTGTCTCGTGCTGAGAGTAGTGTGTTAAGGCTTCCTATTATCTTGTTTCTGTGTTTCTTTACATCTAAGTTTTTGCTTCATATACCTGGCTGCTGTTATTTGCTGTAGATATTCACGATTCTTCAACCTACATTGTGAATCTTGCCCTTTATTATAAAAAGGTGTCATTCCTTGTTATGTTTCAATGATATTGGCTCAAATTCTGCTTTGGTATCAGTAATGCTATATTTGTTTTTCTGTTGTTTCTATTAGCTTAGTGTACCTTTGCCCATCTCTTTAATTTGAGCCTTTCAGAATCAACCTGTTTGGGGCAAATCTTGTATATGTAGCAAATAATTGGGTTTTTATGATTAAAAATCTTCCTTTAATAGGTCAGTTAAGTTTATTTCATTTGTGCCATGTTATTTTATGTTATAATTATTGTGGGCATTATGTTTGTCATGTTCCTTTCTCTATATGATAGTTTAAAAAATGCTTTATAAGTTTGTTAGTATTAAGGAAAGTTTGTATTTTTGTTTTATTAGGTATCTTTGTGCTTATACCTATTTACTGTTTTTTATTTCTTTTGCTTTATGAGTTGCCTAATTTCAAATCTTTCAGAACAGAATACAAAAGATAAGGTATATACCATGTTAAGATGTGGTTTATTATTTTTCAATCCTCTTCTCAATTTTGTTTTAATCTCATATCTGTACTTCATTACATTCAAATCTCACCAGCCGTCTTTTTTCTGAAGTTCCCTAGTCATCTCTTGGACTGGGTGTAGTTTATTTTCTAGATTCTTCAAGAAAGGATAATGAGCTTAGAATTCCTTGAGTTCCTGCATGTATAAAACTATTCTTCTATGACCTTGATACTCAGAGGACATTGTGACTGGGTATACAGTCTTTGATTTAGACTTTCTTTAGTTGAGTGTTTTGAAATACTGTTCCATACTTACCTACTTTGCACATTATTTTACAAAAGTTTAATTACAGTTTAATTCTCTTTTTCTTATAAATTGACTTAATTTTTTTTTTTTTGCCTGGAAATCCCGAAGACATTTTCTTTATCTTTAAAGTCTCATAGTTTCCCTGTGGTCAATCTCAGAACTGATCATTTTGGTGACTCCCTTGTATCTTGTAGGCAAGATTTAAACCCTCTTTTACTTATGGAAAGCTTTCTTGGTTTAGACATTTATTTATTTGAGAGACAGAAAACGAGGGGGGAGGGGCAGAAGGAGCAGGAGAGAGAGCATTTTAAGCAAGCTCCACACCTAGCAGGGAGCCCAAGGCAGGGCTCAATCCCATGACCTTGAGATCATGACCTGAACTGAAATCAAGAGTCAGAGCACTGGGTGTTATATGCAACTGATAAATTATTGAGCACTACAGCTCCAAATTAATGATGTACTATATGTTGGCTAATTGAATTTAAATTAAAAAAAAAAACAGTCTATGCTTAACTGACTGAGCCACCCAGGTGCCCCTCTTAGAATAGACTTTAAATATTAATTTTAATCTATTTTCTAAAATAACCTTTTCCTGGGTCTCCAATTTTATGTCAATTTTGTCTTCTTTGTTTCTCTTCTCTTTCAGTCACATTCTCCCTAAATCTTTCAAAATCTTTTCATTTTTCTTATTTCCATTCTTACATTTAATGCTCTTTAATAGCTTTCAGGGTAGTCCCTTCTTCCTCAATTAAGTTTTTATTTAGTATTTTTTCCTGAAATGATTTTGTCTTTTATTTTGCATTTTTCTCTCAGCTCAATTGACTCTCATTTCACCTCTGCCTTTTGTGCATGTGTGTGTATCCCGGGCTGTTCTAAGTTTTAAAATTTCTTATGCAAAGTGTTTTTCCCCCCATCTCTCCAAATACTTGCTTATGGTATTTTAATTCAGCTTGGAAGATTGTGTTTCCATTTTCATCACCTTTTCTTGTTTTGTTTTGTCTTTAGAGGTGTGGAGGTTTTCATTAGCTGAATTATTCTCCTTTTATGTTTTATTTTTATAGTAACTTTCAATAGATGAAAGCTGTTTCTTAGTGTTTCTATGGAGAGGGTGGGTAGTTTGGGGTGTTTTATAGCAGTCGTTCTTTAAGAATCCTCTTCCATTAGTGCGGTGAAATATAGCTCTTCATGGATAGCCTTTGTTTTATGGAGCTTTGTTTCATTGGGAAGGATAGTGTGTCCTTCAGTGTTAATTTGCTTGATTTCTTTTGTCCTGTGAAATCTTTTATTTCCTCTTCTTGCTTTTTCCCTCTATTAGGAATCCTTCCTAGGGCTTCCTTCAATTCTTTTTACCCTTTTCTTATGCAAAATGTTATAATTTCAACATTGTCTCACACCAACTTTTTGAATCCCTCCCCTGTAGTTGATAGTAAGCTTATCTTCGAGTGTAATTTTCTAGTGTTTTCACACCAACAAAGGGTTTTCTCTTTATGAAGGTTTATTTACATTCATCTCAGGTCTGATGACATTTCCATTCTTCTTGCTTCTGTAGTGTTTTTGTTGTTTTGTTTTGTTTTGTTTTGAGCTGTACTTGCTCTTAGGGAAGGCTGGTAGCAGCAGTTTGAGAGATAGCTCACTGGATTTGGTGTGCATTTTCCTAGTTACAGGAAACTTGTAGTTGGACTTTTCTGTGTGTCATTATTCTATTTTTTATTACAATAATTATCACAATTAATTTTCTTTTAGAGGATATAGTAAGAGATTCAGATTTATGCCATATCCATTACCTTGGCTACCTGGAAATCTGGCTGCTGTTTTTCTAGCAATTTAGAGATACCAATCTATTTTATTCTGGGTTCCATAATTCATTTATAAAAGTCAGATTCACTTATGAATCTCATTGCTCCTTTGAAGGTAATGTGTCTTTATTTTTCTGGATGCTTTTAAATTTTTTCTTTGCTTTTTGTTTTAGAAGTTTCATTATGATTGGCCAAAACATGGTCTTCTTCATCTTTATCTTGCTTGGGATTTGTAGAAATTCTTCATATAATGTTCACTGCCTTTTGTCGGTCCAAAGGTTTTTAGTCAGTCTCTCTTATATTACTTCTTTCCCATTTCCCCCTTTTCTCTTTTTTCTGGGGTTCCAATTAAATACCACTTATTTGAATTTTGTACCATACTCCAGATTTCTCTTTTCCTACTTCTGAATTTTGTATCCTCTTTTCTTGTTGGGTTTATCTGGATATTTTTAGTTGATATATGTCTCAGTTCACTAATCCTTTCTTTTGCTGTGCTTAAATATTGTTTCACCCACCTAGGAGTTATTAGTTGTAGTTAATTTTTTTTTTTTTTACCTCCAGACTTTTTATTCTATTCTTTCTTTGTAGACTTCATCTTGTCATCTACTTAGTTAACTATACGGAAAGTAGCTGTCTTGCAGTCTATGCCTATAAAATCTATATCATCTACATGTTTCTTTTTTTGTAATAACTTTATTGAGATATAATTCACATACAATAAAATTCACCTTTTTAGAGCATGCAGTTCAATGGCTTTTTAATAAATTAAAAAGTCTGTGCAAATACAACTGTTATCTAAATCTAGTATGTTTTTATCACCTAAAGAAGAATCTGTGTCCATTAAAAAACATCTTCCATTCTTTTTCTCACCAAACCCCTGGCAAGTGCTAATCCAACTTCTGTCTCTATGGACTTGCCTGGTCTAGACATTTCATGTAAAAAGGAATCCTATAATATATAGCCTTTTGTGACTGGCTTCTTTCATTTAACGTAATGTTTTCAAGCCTCATCCATGTGTTAGCATGTGTCAGTATTTTATTCTTTTGTATGGCCACATAATACTTCATTATTGTGCTTCATGGATATAGCACATTTTATTTGTACATTCATCAGTTAATGGACATTTAGGTTGTTTCTACTTTTTGGCTACTATGAATAAAAGTGCTATAAACATTTATGTACACATTTCTGTGTAGATATGTCTTTTCATTTTCTTGGGCATATGTCTAGGAGTGGAATTGCCTACTGTATCGTAACACTGTATTTAACTTTTGAGAAACTGCTCCCAATTTTTCCCCCAAATCATTGCACCATTTACATTTCCAACATCAAACTATGATAACTTCTCCACATTGCTATTAACATTTGTACAGATCAGTCTTTTTATTATTATTATCACCATATTTGTGGATATGAAGTAGTATCTTCCTGTGATTTTGATTTGCTTTTTCTGGATTACTTATGGTGTTAAGCATGTTTTCATATGTTTTTGGTTCATTTGTATTATTTGGAGGGATGTCTATTGAAATCATTCGTCAATTATTTAATGAGAAGTCTAGATCATCTTTTGTGTATTCATGAACTGCCTGGATAAAGTCCTTTGGAAAATATCCAAAAATAGACCCAAACTCCTGACCATGTCACATCCAGTGACTCCTCTATTATCAGCATCCCTGAAGTTGCAGCCATTTACCTCCACATCTGGTGGTCTTCTTAGGTCTCCCTGGGGATAGTCTCCAAGAGCAGAGGGAAAGGGATGAGTCAAAAGTTGATTTGCCGTGGGATGACCAGAAGATGGGAGCAGGAGGAGCTAGAAGATAGACCTTTGCATTTCAATGTCCTGGTCTTCTTAGGAGACCTTGTGGTTGGCAAGAGGGAGGTGGGGATGGGGAGGCGATGTGGATGCAGGTCTGATAATTTACAGTTAATGTCATTAGTTGTAATATTTCATACCGATGTGCTCAAATATACCATTTTTCTATTTGTTTTTTATTTGTTTCATCTCCTCTTAGTTAAAACATATAACCCTTCCTACAGTGTACTTCCATTTCTCCCTCTCACCCTCTCACCCTTGGTGTTACTTTAATCATTCATTTCACTTCTACTTATGGTACAGACCCATGATTATGCTGCCTTATGTGGTCACTGACCTTCAATGGAAATTTTAAAGTTACCAAAAAAACTTTAAAAAATTTTTTATGTGCAACACGTATTTGCCATTTTTACAATAGTTCTTTCCTTTAGGGAACTGAAGGTCCCACCTGGTATCTTTTTCTTCTTTTATGAAAAATGCCTTTTAACATACCTGTTAGCATAGGTCCTGGAAATGTAATTATCAATCGGTCTTTTTGATATGATATCTTATATCCTGGCTCAGATATTTTTCGTTAGGCTGGTGGGTGGTGAACAGGCTGGGAGATACAACAGTGTATTGGAAATGTAGGCTTCAACAGGTAAGCACCACAGAGGCCAGCAGTAGAAAATGTACTTGCTGAATCCAACAGTTAATGTATTTTCACTTTTTGAAAGTCAGACAAATAAAAGAAGGTCAAATGATAAAGGCTGACAGTGATAAATGATTATGGGGGTATATTAAAATGTATTTTTGTTTCTCTGCTTTCTCTTTAAACTCTGATTGTATACCCCATATTAGCATATTGAAGTATCCCAAATCAAAGATTATCACAAAAGTTACAATTCAATGTGTAGCATAATATCTAGTGTAATGTAGATGTTTAATAGATATTTGATGATTGGATATGTGAACAGATGAGTCAAAATTGTAGATTCCAGTAGACCCTGAAGGAGAGGGTCCTTTCCTTTATATACAGGCAAAATGTAAGAATCTAAAGGAATGAAATACCTTTTTGTCTCTAGTTAAGGGAGAGAGAAGGGGAAGGTTGGGGTGGTGGATACACAGTGGGTAATAGATTCCAAAAGAAAGTGAAGAGTTATTTCTCTCTAATGCCCTGTAAATGTTAACTCTATCATTCATTTTGGAAAATTTGGCAACGCAATTGATTTTTCAGAAATCAACTATTGCTAGAGCAGTAAACTCACCTTTAAGAAGGCAACTAACAAAATCTTAGTTCCCAAAATAAGCTTGGGGGAGAGAAGAGGATAGACTCAAATTTAGCAGCTTACACAGCTTTTCCACTTACTGAATATGTCTGCAAACAATTTGCCCTCTTTGAAAGGGAAACCTAAAAGAATAATGATGTAAAGAACTCACAAACAGTTGACAAGAAAATTCCTGTACAGAATAATGGTAGTTTTTTTTCTTTCTTCTCCTTCTTCTTCTTCTCCTCCTCCTTCTCCTCCTCCTCCTTCTCCTCCTCCTCCTCCTCCTCCTCCTCCTCCTCCTTCTTCTTTCCTCTTTCTGAGGATTTCTTATCAGATTAACTTAAGGCAATGCTTTCTACAGCCTGGTTCTTCTTTGCAAAGAATAGATGGTGTGCAATTCCTCAAGAACCTAAAGAAAGAGTAGCCTTACATGAAAATGCCAAGTGGACCCTGAAGCAAAACTTCACATTTCATACAATGTATAGCCACCAACTTGTTTGCCATCAACATAAATATTGTGATTCTTGAAGGACACAAAATTTCATTCATTTACCAAAATCTAGAAGTTACAGCTGAGCATCTTAAGAGAACCCCAACTTACTCATCTGTTTAATCTCATCCACACATAGGTACAAGTTAAAGTCAGAAGATCCACGTTTGTTCATGTGTATAATCATAAGCACATAATTAACTGGGCTGCTTTTCTGGCTGTGTTAGAGTTGTTTTATGGAAGGTAGTAAAAGTCTCTTTTTCTTTGGATCTAAATAATATCACAGAAGGGAGGTCCAGACCATTATGTAGAAAGTTGAGCTTTCACTATCTTATTCTAGGTCATAAAACCGGCTAAAAGTTTTGTACTATTTTGGGGGGGAATTTTTTCAATTAAATTATGATAGTTATTTTCCTACTAATATAAAATGACTTTAAAGTTTTTTTAAAACTTAATAATCATAACATTGGCAAAATATTTTTGAAGATGAAACAAAGAAACCACTCAAACTGTGAGGCATTATGATCTTTATAAGTTTACAGTAATTTCAACAATGCAATGCTGTAAACTTATCAATGGAATGGAAAAGTCCAGAAACATTTAGTATATGGCAAAACTAGCATTTCAAATAAGTGTAGACATTTCAATAACTTGATTATTTGTGTTAAGTAATTGGAAAAACTAGGAAGCTCAATTGCCTACATCAAATAATATACCACACTGAATTACAGACTTATTAAGAGTTGAGTAAGAAAACAAAAATTATTAAAAAATAAAATACAGGTGAAAGTTTAAATAACTGAAACTCAAGGATGGCTTCCTTAAGAATAACTACAAAAAAGAACTAAGTGGAAAAATGGCAGATTAAATCTTATTAAAAAAGCCTTTCTATATAAAAACACCTATACATTTAAAATTAAAAGACCTAGTTTGTAAAATTTGTATAATTTTGTAAAATAGAAAGTTTTTATAACTTCATAGAGAAAAAGCTATAAATCAATAAGAAAAATAAGCAAAAATAAATGAGACTGACACAGCAATTCACAAAAGAACTGAAATATTCAATGTAGGTATTTAAAAAAGTTTATGATCGCTAATAATCAAACCAGAGTAAATTAAAAGTGAAAAACAACAGCATCATTTTTATCTATGAAATTAGTGAACATTTAAAAATATAATAATAATTTCTGGTTTGGTAAGGGTGCAAAAAAAATTGGTCCCTTCATAATTTGAACAGAAGACAGAATTAAACAACATAAAACAGAATAATTAAATTATGATGGGTACAGACTATTAAATTTTATGTAAGTATTAAAATACATGCTCTAGAAGAATATTTGATGACCTGAGAAAATATTCTATTGCTAAGTGATGTGTGTAGAATCACTTTAAAATAATTTTATCTGATGTTATAGCAGTATCTATACTTCATGAAGGATATACACCAGTGATAGGTTTTCTTACTAAGTTGCTATATTTTCTAAGTTTAGATAATTAGCATTTATGTCTTCTAGAGTCAGAAATAGTTATTAACAGACAGAAAAAATCTGGAAGCATATGTATCAAAAATGTAACAGTTATTGCATCTAAATGATCTTTTAATTTTATATTTTCCAAACTTTGTATAATTAATATTTGATTTTTATAATTAGATAAACCCTTTATGATCCAAATTTTATATATATATATATATATACACACACACACACACACAGAAGAGAATTGTAAATAAATGTGCCAAAAAAATACCAGCTTTGTTGCCTTCTGGGTAGTGAGATTTTGATGGTTTTAATTTTCTTTCTTTTACTTTCTGATATTTTCCATTTTATATATTTTACAAATGTATAAGAAAACCAAACTATATTAGTGTCCTTACTATGTTGTATTTAAATATTGTGTAACGTTTCTATAGGAGAGTTAGATTTTTTGTGCTTACACATGCGGTAACAGGAAGCAGAGTTTCTCTGCATGAAGGTAGTATTTATGTATTTAAATTACTAGCAAATTAAAGCACAATCTAACAGCTTGCAATTCTTGCTGAAATGGAGACATGGAAGCCTGATATAAAACAGGAAACATTATGATTGCCAAACAGTTAATCACATGGGGTCCCAGTGACAAGGGAACTTACTTCGAACTCATTTTGCTCTTTCTGCTTCCTTTTTGGTGGCTGGAAAAAGAGGAAGGACAGGAGCAGAAATGTCAGAAAGAATGGATAGGTGGTCATGCTTTTATTTAGCTTTATTAAATGAGTAGGGACGAGTTGGTGGCTGACATACATCAAAATAGCACACAAATAATTGAGGAAACAAAAGCCAGCTGAAAGTTGAGTAGACGCTGCCAGGAGGTCATTTAACCTCAATCTGGACTGAAATCCTAGAACAGTGTTAGGAGGAATTTTGACATAATATAAAAATTTGTAAAAAGTGACCTTTTCAACATTTTGTATAAAGCAAGGTTAGAGAAAACAGAGATTGATAACTTTTGAAGACTAATTAAAAAAAAATCTAGTTATCCTGAGGCATTGGGTTTCTTGGTTAATTTGTTTAGTGGGAGCATTAAAATTTTCTTTTAACTTCTTTTTATTGTGGTAAAATATATCTAATATGAGATTAGCCATTTTAACCATTTTTAAGTGGATGTTGCAGTGGTATTAATTACATTCACAATGTTGTGCAACCATCATGATCATCTCCCAAACTTTTTGAATCAGGTCGAATAGAAATTCCATAACCATTAAAAATTAACTCACAATCACCCATCCTCCCCCCGCACTACTTTTGCTATCAGGAAATGAGTCCTCCCCATTTTTTTTTTTCCTTTTTCCATATTGTTTTAGTTATTCAAAGCCCCTTACAATTCCATATGAATTTGAAGATTAGCTTTTCCATTTGTAAAAAGCTGTTGGAATTTTGATAGGGATTGCATTGAATCTGTAAGTCACTTTGATTGTATTAACAACTTCACAATAGAGTCTACCTATCCACAAACACAGGCTATTCGTTCATTTATTTACATCTTCTTCAATTTCTTTTGGCAATGTTATTTTGGATATGATACCCAGAGCACAAGGAACAAAATTAGGAATAAACAAGTGGGACTAAATCAAATTAAAAAGCTTCTTCACAGCAAAAGAAACTGTCAACAAAGTAAAAAGATAACCTACAGAATGAAGAAAAATATTTGCAAACTCTACATCTGATAAAGGGTTAATATCTAAAATACATAAAGTACTCATAGAACTCAATAATAAAAACAAAACAAAACAAATAACCCAACTGAAAAAAATGGGCAAAAGACCTGATCAGACCTTTCTCCGAAGAAGATATACAAAAAAGCCAATAGATACATGAAAAGATGCTCAATATTCCTGATCATCAAGGAAATGCAAATCAAAACCACAGTGAGATATTACCTCACTATTGCAATGGCCATCATCAAAAATGCTGGCACGGACGTGTAGAAAAAGGAATTCCTGTGCATTGTTGGGGAGCATGTACATTGGTGCCACTTCTATGAAAAACAGTGTACAAGGTCTTCAAAAACTTAAAAATTAAACTACCATATAGCCCAGCAATTCTACTTCTGGGAATATATCCAAAGGAAACAGACCCCCTAACTTTGAAAGCTCTCTGAACCCCCGCGTTCATAGCAGCAGTATTCACTGTAGTCAAGACAGGGAAATAGCCTAGTGTCTGTTGGTGGATAGATAAAGGAGTTGTGGTGTATATGCAATAGAATACTATATAATATAATATTATATAATAGAATAGAATATTATTTAGCCACAAAAAATGAGAAAATCCTACCACTGGTGACAGCATGGATGGACCTCAAAGGCATTATGCTCAGTGAAATAAGTCAGAGAAAGACAAATACTGTATGGCCCTTACTTATATGTAGAATCTAATAGCAAACAGACACACCTACAACCCAAACTCACAGAAAAAGAGACCAGACTTGTGGTTAGCAGAGGGGGCAGTTGGGTGTGGAAAATCGGAGGAAAGTGATCAAAAGATGGAAAGTTCCCATTACAACATAAATAAGTACTAGGGATGGAATGTACAGTTAACACCGCTGTATGGCACATGGGAAGTGGTTAAGAGAATAAATCCCAAGAATTCTCATCACAAGGAGAAAATTTTCCTTCTTTTCTTCTTTTTTCTTTATATTGTACCTACAGGAGAAGATGGGTGTTAGCTGAATCTATTGTGGTAATTGTTTCCCAATATATGTAAGTGAAACCATGTTATACACCTTAAATTTATACAGAAATGTAAGTCAATTATTTTTCAGTAAAACTGGAATTTTTTTTTTTTAGTGAGAAAAAAAGCATGAGGGAAATTGAGCGGAAAAGCTGACTACTTTCTTCATCGGACAAGCAGCCTCTGCTAGGATCAGCTGGCCACTCAGACACCAAGAATTCAAGTCTCTGGAGAGCTTATAAACTCACACTCATCACACGGTAATAAAAGGTGTCCCTGCTTTAATACAGAGAATACAGCAAGCCTAATTACATCTTTCTTGGGTTTCTGAGAACATGGAAATTTCTCAGTGAGATAATTCTGAACATGAGTTAAGTTATGGGATAATTTGGTAAATGCCAAGAGGAGGAGGTTCAGAAGATTAGGGGGATCATGTGGAGACTTCCAACATTGCTTTGGATGTTTGGTGTTTTTAAGAGGCAGATCAGCTGAAGTTATCCTGATAATTTTTTTCTTCTTCTCAAAAGAAGTGGTAAATATTTTAGACTTCATTTGCATTTATCAGGATTTTCTGTAAATCTTTCAGATTAAAACAAGGCACAATAAAACGAATGCAGAGGCAAACCTTGATGGGACTCTAAAGTATAAGTCAGGGTTTCCTGGAACAGCCTCAAGATGGTTGGGCCAAGCCTGGGCTGCCTCTCCGTGAAGACACGTTGAAGGGCCTTCGGCTGGCGTCCCCAGACAGACTTCCTGAATTCTCAGAGGTGACGAGGACTCTTCCACACAAATGGCATCTTCAATCCAAGTGAATCTTGAAGGGTTTTACTGCTTCAGAATATTTTGGCTGCCAGTCTCTCGGAATGTTCCTGAGTCTACTTGGGAAGTTAAAAAATTTCTTATAAAATGATAGGAACTTTAATTTAGAGTAGGACTTAAGATATTTGGGAGGTATTGCTAGATTAAGTCACAGATTTCCCCCACGGTCTTTATTTGTCACTCTTCCTCTCATTCAGACTTTCTGCAGAAATGTCCTTTTCCTTTTCAAGGAAAAAGAAAAAGAAAAAGAAAAAAAAAAAAAAAAGAAAAGGCCTGGATTCTCTTCTGCTTTCCTCTGTCTTCCACGCCAGTTCTGATTGGTTACTTAACACATTTGAGGCCCTGATGAATGGAAAGTGGAGGACTTCAAAGTCTGAATCTTAAAATTTATAGTGTAGCTGCTTGGATTTTATAATAATATAGGGATGATGTGGGAATTGTTGGTGTAAAACAAATTAGAGAGTTGTAGCCAAGGATTTATGAAAACCCCAGTGCGGTGTAAAAAGATCACATTTCTCACAATGTAGGTGTCAGTCTTTCAACTTAGCCTGCTTGGGCATTAAAAAAAAAAAAAAGAGGCATAAGAGGTTTAAGATTATTATCATTATTATTATCATTTGTAGTATTAATAAGAAAATACTACTATATTAACATGTAAGCTGCATTTCCTGAGTAGCCTTATAATATTCTGTTAGGTGTCCTTCAAAATAATCTCCAGAGGTAGCTCATTAAGGCCCATTTTCAAATAGTAAAAGAGAGACAATAAACTAAATGAGTTTAGAGGCAGTTACTGGGTCTTGTGTCTGCTGGACCATATCTAGAGGGCCCCCAACACATGATTCTTAGATGGCTTGTCAGAGTGCCTTTTTAATTTTTTTTAATAGGAAAAGATCTAAAAAGTAAAGGCATAGCCTTGGGTCTGGACTCAGGGAGCTACCTCTTAGAGAAGTCTGTTCTGTAAAGTCCTGGGCAATAGTAACCATCTGTCTAGATCCCGACCCTAGGGAGATTACGCCACACAGTCATTCCGATGGGCAGAAACTATTTTTACAATTTGGTCCAATTGCATTGGTCCAGGAGAGGGCACTAGATTCTGGGCTGTCTGGTTAGAGTTTGGCCGGCCATGTGTTTTCCTGTGTGCCCTGGCCTTAAAAAAGATGTGGCAGTCTCATAAATTTCTCTTCACAAGGAATTTACAATTAGGGAGCCAGAAGGAAAAGGTGGTTAGTGGTGGGGCCGGAAGATCAACGGAGGTATTGAGAGATGGGAGAGAGAATTGAGCCTAAAAAAATGGGAAACAGGTTTAAACTCAAGGTGTGAGGCAGCAAACACGAGTAAGCATAGAGAACGGGGTGGATGGGCAGAGAGAAGAGGCACCCCGAGATGGCGAGCCCGGCGGAGCCAGAGCGTGAGCCTGCTTGCCTCCTGAAAGCACCCCAGCTTCCTGTTGCTACTCCCGTGGGTAGGAGGGCAAGGTCACGGTTTCTATGAGAGCTCTGTATTTTTTTTAAAGATTCTATTTTTCTTATTTGACAGAGAGACACACAGAGAGAGGGAACACAAGCAGGGACAGGGGGAGAGGGAGAAGCAGGCTTCCCGCCGAGCAGGGAGCCCGATGTGGGACTCGATTCCGGGACTCTGGGATCATGACCTGAGTCGAAGGCAGACGCTTAAGGACTGAGCCCCCCAGGTTCCCCAAGGTCTCTGTATCTTTACATAAGAACTCCTAATCCGTTATTTTGGGAGGCAATTTGAATGCGTCTCTCTTGCTTGAAGCACAAATAACCCTTACCATAATCCCCAGAAGGTACCCCAGAAGGTACCATCTGTAACACAGGAGCCCAGTGCTTGGGTTTCGTTTCACGAGAATCTTTAACAATACTGAAACACAGGCTACTCTCTGTCCTCTTGATCAGGGGACTGCGAAACCCAGCGTTATAGTTTGGAGTGCTTCTTGCTTAGCTTATAGGAAAGGGTTATGGGAAACATCATGAAAAGAATTTTTTCTTTCTTTTATTGTAGTATAATTGACACAATGTTGTATTAGTTTCAGGTGTACAATAGATTTTCGACATACATACATTACAAAGTGATCACCACAATCATAGTTACCATCCCCATACTAAATAATTACAATATCACTGACTATATTGTATGATGTACTTTTCGTCCCTGTGACTTATTTATTGTGTTCCTAGAAAGTTGTACCTCTTAATACCTTTCACCTATTTGGCTCATTCCCCCCTTCATCTCCCCTCCGGCAGCCATCCGTTTGTCCTCCTTATCTGAGTCGGATTCCGTTTTGTTTTTTAGATGCCACAGAGAAGTGAAATCTTGATATTTGTCTTCCCTAGTCTGACTTATTTCACTTAACATAGTACTGCCTAGGTCCATCCACATTGTCACAAATGGCAAGCTTTCATTCTTTTTTTATGGCCGACTAATATTCCATTACGTATGTGTCTATGCCACATCTTTTTTATCCATTCATCTGTCGATGGACACTTACGTTGCTTACATATCTTGGCGATTGTAAATAATGCTGCAGTGAGCAGGGGGTTACACATACCTTTTAAATTTAATGTTTTCATATGAAAAGGAATGTCTTTTTCCTATGACACAGCTGCCTGCTTCCTTCCCACTGTGATGCTCAGCCGTGCATGAGGAAGAAGGTGCCAATGAAGGGTGTGATGGAAGTTGGAAGGATGTTTTTTAAGGTTGTTGGGATGTGATATGAAGGCTGCTATGGGCCATAGGGTTTTGGAGCTCATGGGAGTTCAGTGAGGATCTCATCCTACCTCCTTATTTGTAGGGAAAGCCAATGGAGTTCCAAAGGACTGTTGGTGATGCAGGCCAGCTAAGGAAACGGAAACGAGCTCTCTGCCTCCCGGCCTAGTGTTCTTTCCTCCTTATCCAGGAACTGACTTCATTCCTTGGGTGTCTTTCTTGAGCAGTTATCCTGCAGGCTCACCGACAGACTGGGGGATAGACTGCGTGGGTCTCGGAGTTCATTAGAGTTAGGTTCCTGCTTCTTTGCTTCCTGGTAATCTGAGTGTTAGAGAAGGGGAAATATAAACATGTTTTGCCCAGATTTTAGCCTTCAAAACTTTTTAAGTTTTTTGGTTCATATCAACCTGAAGGCCTGGACCGAGTCTAACCTTCTCACTCAAGAGGAGTATGTTGTCTTGTACTTATACCTTTTTCAGAATCATGAAGTTGGTAAAGAGTAAATTCAGGCAGAAATAATAGCCCATGAACCGAGGCTGAGGGTTGGGCTTCTAGACTGTAAGCTAGGCAGTTTGAATGAAGTTGCAACGAAGCTTTATGCTTCCCATCTCTATTTCTTTGCCTTATGTGTGCCATGAAGCCATTTTCTTGGAAGTTGGCTGAGTTTTAATTGACTTGTCACCTGTGGTGTATTTTTCCCATTGAGCAAAAAGCCCGTAAATTTAGCTCGGAGGATTTGCCTGAGGCAAGGTGTCATAACCGTTCACAAATCACTACTTGTATCCTGTTTACACCACCTTTGCCCCGTGCCAGCCTGCATAACGGATCTCATTTGCCTCTTGCACAAAGGGAGATCTGGGCCCCCGGAGCAATGGCTGTTGTGTCACTATGGATGGCTTCATGCCGCGCTATGGGAAATGATGAAACAACGGGCCCACTAACCTGAATAGAATTTGAACAAAGCGTGTAAGAGTCAAAGGGAGTGAAACAAAGCCATGAGATACTAACTGCCGTTTGTTGAGTGTCTACTGTGCGCCAAGCACCCTCACCATTGATATTGGGCTTCACCCTGCGATTATCCCATGAGACAATCTGTGCTGTCTACATTTAACAGATGAGGAGACTGAGGATCACAGAGGCAGAGATCACATATCTGAGAAGTGGCAGAAGTGCCATTTAAATTCAGGTCTATTGGGAGGCCTGGGTGGCTCAGTTGGTTGGGCATCTTCCTTTGGCTCAGGTCATGATCCCAGAGTCCTGGGATTGAGCCCCACATTGGGCTCCCTGCTCAGCGGGGAGTCTGCTTCTCCCTCTGTCTGCCACTCCCCCTGCTTGTGTTCTCTCTCTCTCTCTCTCTGACAAATAAATGAATAAAATCTTTAAAAAAAGATTCCCTAAAAAAATAAAATATAAAAATAAAAAATTAACTAAAAAAATTAAAAAATAAATTCAGGTCTATCTTCTCTAAAGCCTATTTTCTCTAAAGTGCTCTTAATCAGTACGCTATCCTGCCTTTCACATGACTGAGACATCCTGGCTGTCACAACTTGGAATCCTACCTGTCCCACTAAGGTAGATTATATATAAAGACAAATGCTTCACAGAAAGACTGAACACAGCAGTCCATGGCTCAATCAATGAACAAATGCTTATTGATACAAACTATATGCATGACACCGGGCGGCATGCTATAGCAGGTTCCAAGAAGTGGAAGAAACAGGCTTTGCCCTTAAGGACTGTCTAATGCAGTTGGGGTAATAAGATGTGTGCATCGAGGGTCACTAACAACATGGGGCTTATATGATAATAGCTGACAAGAAATACCTTAAGGGTAGGAAAGAATAATGAGAAGATATAAGGTCATCCTTTCCCGCCAGGATAACAGAGACTTGCAGTATCAACTATGCCAGAAGAATCTTTATGGAACGGGCTAATTTCATTTGAACTGGACATGATTTCTGGGCTGCTGGGTGGCTGACCCCATTCTGGCTCTAAAGTAAAACTATTTGAGAGAAACAGTCAAGCAGTAAGACAGTAGGAAGCACATCTGCTCCATCACGGGTTCTGCTGATGGACACGGGACCCTTGTCTTGAGTGCAGCGTCATCTCTAGACCTACCCTTGTTGGAGACTGAAATGTGTATGGCAGATAATGAGCAGTGGGGAGAGTCTGGGGTGCCACACTCTCGTAAGCAAGACAGTATTATCCCGAAGTACTTTTTCATCTCTGTGAACTCCAGAAAAATACCTTTGAAGCTTAAGGAAAAGCTACTTGTAATTTTCTGCCCTGTCACTTTTTTAGGCAATCTCGATGGGTTGGTAAAGTGGCATTTGAACTGAGTCATCATAAATCTCTAGCGATTAGTCAGTCAGTCATGTCCAGTAATCTTTGTCTAGCATCTGCTCATGAGATGGCCCATTGAGAAAGAGAGCAGGGCGCCATCAAACAGTGGTGGCTGTTTGCTTCTTCTCTTTTGTGCCCTAAATATGTCCCCTCAGCATGCCAGGCTGACATGCCTTGGCCCCACTGTCAGGCTTGTTTGTAAAAGCTACCAAATCCTTGTTTTACATGCTCTGCGTAGTCTTCCCATGTCTGGCTGTATGCTGCGATGTCATCAATCAATGCCACACTGAATTCACCCAACTTCGTCAGCACCGTGTTTACCTTCATCTGAAATGTTGCTGATGTGTTCCTTCTGGTCAGAAGGGAGCCCCTAGAACACATCTAAACTTGAGTCATGGGCAGGACTACCTGGGCAGTGACAAGGGCTCTTCGTTGCTATGTTCGGATTGTTCGATGGCATTCCTACCTTTGTGACCATATCTTGCTTTTCGTTCTAGGCGTAACTCAGGGGAGCACCATGGAAGTCCCCATGCTTCTAGCATGGAAGCCATTGTGTAAATTTAGTTAAAGCTCCAGCCATGTAAAAGAGTCAGAATGGCTGAAGTGATCATAGCCAGTGTGAAACTGTGGTTTCTCTCCTTCAGAGGAAAGGAAAGTACGACATTGTTAACTGGGAGAAGAAAATGTATAATTGGATGTGGACATCTTGCCTTCATCCAAGCCTGGAAACTCTGAGCTTATTACTGACTTCTGTCTCCAAAAAGTGGCACAAAGGACACATTTGATTTGTATTCCTGCAAGGGCTCATTCCAATCTTTGACCTGTCCAGTGACCAGAAACTAAATTATTTAGAGGAAATGTTTGTGAGGATGGCCACTTTGGTTGACGTTGTTACCTCTGTGGAAAATTCTGAGGGAGAAAAGAAGTTTTGAATATACATGTGAGCTGCCTCTGATCCACTATCTTTTCTTTCCTCCACCTTTTTAAAGTCATTCAAGAGAGAGGAAGGTCTTTTTATTTACTTTCCCATTGTCCACAAGATACTCGACAAAGGAAGTTGCTCTGAAGTGCAGTGTAGGATCTTAAGGTCTAGCAAAGTGTTGGTATGGTCACCCTTTCCTTCCTCTTTCCTATAGATACTATTCCACAGAACTACCTTCTGCTTCTTAGTGCCCTTGATCCTTTAAGCAGTCCCTTATAAGTAAACCCTTTTGTTATTCTCTTTGGCACTCTTTATTAAAGCATATTAGTCTTGTGAACTTACCTTTGTCTGAGACCCAGCTTGTCAGTTTCTAAGTTAAGTGAATTAAGAACTTAGGTTCCAGAGAAGGGTCCCTAGTCATGGCAGCCATCTTTATTTTGGTTGGCCATGTTACTGTATCCGGGTCTCCTTGCTAGAGCAACAGGAAACTGCATGGGCTCCTCCTCCTGTTCTCTCCTTAAGACTTATTCCTGGGCTTCCCCCTTGCCCAGGTGTCTGTGCTCCCCACTTTCTGACCTTAACTGTGAAACCTCAGCTCTCAACCTTGGGTGGGGCCTGAGCAGCCAGTGATCAATTAGTAGAACTGAGAGGTCACTCAGCCAGAATTTTCCAGTGCTTCCGAAAGCCTGCAGAGACAGCCCCGGTAGGCACACAGTTTTGTTTTGTTTTAATTTTCTTTGAGTGTATGTCACAAAGTTAGAGCAGGGAGGGCCAGGAGGCCTGAAGAACAATGTCCTATTGTGAAGGGCAGTGGTAGAGAGCGCAGTGAGCCACCTTTAAGTTGGTTCTCTGGCTAAATGCCTCACATATCGGCTCAGGGCTTGGTCTCCAGGATCTAGGAGCTCATTGAGGAAGCTGCTGTATCTTGATAAAAATTTACCTGCACGCCTCATAATCCAGAGAGAAAATTTTCTGGGAGGAAAGAAATTGGCAGTCTTGAAATGTTACCACATTATCAGAACCCATCTTCTCTGCAAGATCTGCTTTTACATATTAAGAAGGGGGTGAAAAAAAAAAGAAGGTAAAGAGAGAAGATCTTGGCACATTTCCCTAAGCAGAAAAATTGCCCTTACCCTAAGGTGAAAGAAAGTGTGAATGGTGCCTTAGAGGCAATTTAGGAAGTATTCATTAATCAACAAGTATTTATTAAGCACTATTTTCAGAATTGTGCTCAGGGCTATGGTAGGATAATAAAAGAAGTGTAAAACAGAATTCATGCCCTCCAAGAATTTATGCTGTAATTGGGGAGAGAGAAATAATAAGAGGCAGTTTAAAATAAATGCTAAATTGTGTGTTTTGGATCACAAGAATTATAAGAAAGAAGCAGGTTTTTACTGAGACCTAGAATAGTCAGGGAAACCTTTGCTGGAATGATAAGGGCTTGAAATGAATCTTGAAAGATGGGTTACATATAGTTAAATGACCCCCACATTAATTAATTCAGGGAATTAATTAATTCTGATGGTGGGGAATGTGACCTAGGACACAACACTATTGTCACCATTCTCTTTAATTACAAAGAGGAAGAATTAACCTATACCATGAAAGAATTCAAATGCGTGGCCACCTTTGAGACAATTTATAGGCATGCCACTTAAGGAGCAGGGTTTCTGCTAATTGACCTCATTTCTTCTTTCCACTTTTTTTTCCTGGAGGCATCGTAACCTTTAAAGTTTTTGAACTATAGCCTTGCATTAACATCCTTTGCACCATGCGAGCATTCCCGTAGACTTGGGTTGGAGGTGGGCCTGAAGACAGCCCGAGATGCTCTTCCATGTCCTACATACAATGCAGGGCTGAAACTATTGGACCCACAGCACCCTTGTAGAAGTCAACAAGCCAGCCCCTTCTGGTTTCCTAGGTGACAGCCAAATGGCATTGCCCAATCTCTAGTGTACCTTGCAGGGGGATCCAAGCTGCCACTTCCTTTACATCTCTTTCTACGCCCTGGGAAAACTTCTTTGCCATTACTCCACGTCGTCTCGAATTAGGCTACAATTTGCAAAAGAGAGCAATTCTGCCCCTCCCAGTGTACCGCTCATTTTGCCCTATAATGTCCACGCACAGTGATTTGAAAAGTTCAAGGAAAACCCTTCAGTTTTGGGCGCGCAGTGATAATATTAACCCACATTTTTGTACTGTTTTCATATTTCTTATTCAGTTTGTATACCAGTTGCATGAGGCGAGAAGTGGAAGATTATGAAAACCCACTTCCCACATATAGACATGCTTTTATTTTTATATCCAATAATATAAAGGATTTTTTTAAAGGAAACACTTTAAAATGCTTCTTTTTCCCTTTATGCAGAAGTCATATTGGATAATTGTAAAAAATGTGTCAAACACACATAAACCCATATATACTTCATTTAGAAAGAAGGAAAAAATATGGATGAAAAATCTGAGCTTTAAGAGGTTAAGACTTGCCCAAGGTCACATTCCTAAAAGAATGGCAAGGCTGGGCTCGAGTCTAGGTCACCTGAGGCCAAGTCCTATGCCGCTGGGCCAGCTGGGATGTTATTGGAGAACATAAAAAGGTAAAGACCAGCAGCAGCGTCACCACCCTTGATATTCAGGAGGGTATATAATTTTATCAATACAATACAAAGGTTAATGGGATTGCCTCCTTCCAACTCTATCATAGTAAACGCAGGCTTTATGGCAACGTTAAAAAAAATGACCTCTCTCTGCTTTATGCTGATTATTAACTAAGATTATCTCACACTAGAGATTTACTATACCAAAGAGCACTGACATCACTAACTGCTATTAAGTATATGATACTTATACTCCATAAAGTGGAGCAAAATACCTTTGTCAGCAATGTAGGGAAAATAGACATGGCCAAAGGCATTCATCCCCTGTGAAACAGGGCTGCTATTCACAAGAATCTATCAGTTTAATAATATGTCCATATCCATCTGATGAAAGTATCCATACGGAACAGATTGTCTGCTCTGTGTATTCTTTTAAATACTAGAATAAGATCAACTTTCTAGTTATTTTAATAGGTTGGAGGGAGTGATCAAAACCTTCCAGTTGCAAGAAAAAGGACCAGAAAACAGTTGAACCAGTATATCTGATATGGCTTCAAATTTTAATTTCTCAAATGATTAATTAACATTGTGATATCCCTAAGGAACTAATTTTTGTTTCCAAGAGGAGGTATAATGGAGAGTGAGATAGGTTGAGTTATTTTTCATAGGCAAATCCACATTAAGTTTCTTAGTTAGGATTCTTGCAGGAATTATTTACTCAACAGTATGAAATTCAACAAACATCGATCTAGTGCCTGGTATTTCTGAGACATCAATATGGGCTCCAGGGACACAGAGACGAAAGATACATCTGCCTTCAAGAAATCCTCACTCTAGTAGCAAAGATAATAAGAGATTGGGGGAGAGAGCACAGAATGCTGAGGGAGGGTATTTGGAAACCCAACTGAGGGGTCCGTAATAAACCCACTGTGGAATGGGATAGAGATATTGTATCAAAGTGGATTTTCTAAAAGAGTCTTTCTGAAGCTCATGTTTGGGGTTCTAGCCAAATGTCATGGATATGGGCTCCTTCTGTCCTTATGAATCATTTGTAGTAAAATGCCTGACCTGCTCTAACAGCTCAGTGTTAATTCTATGAAAGATGCTGGAGGCCCAGGTAGCAGCATTTTTTAAGAAAAGTAAACACTGGGGAGCCTGGGTGGCTCAGTCGGTTAAATGGCTGCCTTCGGCTCAGGTCATGACCCCAGGGTCCTGGGATCGAGCCCCATATTGGGCTCCCTGCTCAGAGGAGAGCCTGCTTCTCCCTCTCCTCCGGTTTGTGCTCCCTCACTCTCTCTGTGTCAAATAAATAAAATTAAAAAAAAAAAAAAAGAAAGTCCCTGAGATTTAGATTAAATTCCTATGGAATAGACTCTGTGAATAAAAACAAGTCTTACAGATCCATGGAAATGAAATATTACTAGTAGTGTTCAATAATCTGGAAAAAGGCAGACTAATAAGAGAGGTTAGTAATTTCAGAGACAACTACTGATAAAACACTTTTGGAGAAGAAAGAACAACATATAACTCCACAAAGATTCTGTGGACTATCTATGAAATGAGTAGGAATTTGTTTAGTTTGGTACCATGCTCTAGAGACTTCCTATGTATTATAACATGAACGGATTATTCCCTCTCAGAGAGAGAGAGAGAGGATGAAATGTTCAGTATTTCTGTTTTGCAGAGAGGCAAACTGAAACATGATAGGACTTATCATCACCACCTAAGAAACATAGGGAGGGAGATATTTCTCCTGGGTCATTACTTAGAGTACTGCATTTTCTCACACTCTGATCCCACTGTAGACTTTGTGAAGGAGGTGTGAGAGGCCACAGGATAAACATGGCGTGCCTTATTTTTCTGGAACTTCCATTTTGCTCAAGGATGACTAATTTAAAGCATTTCTTATACTGTATCTTGAATATCATATACTAGTATCTCATCAACAAAACCAACTATTAAATATCCCTTGGTCTCTTTTGTTACACAGCAGTAACACATTTTTCACCTCCTCTTGCACTGAGGTTCTGTGTGCATGGTGTGTCTGAGTATAGGACAATGGATTGTGGGTGGAATTAATCCTACCATTCCCATGCATGAATATAACTTCTACAAGTTTCTCAAAGTTTACTTTTTTTTATTCCTCAAGCACTTCTGGAGGCAAATGATCCTGTGGGGTATTCCAAACCCCTCTGAGGTCATGGAACCGCTAAGAAGCAGCCACCCTGCATTGGAGGATGACGAGTAAGTAATAAATTATACATTTAGATTTGGGGATTATTTGTTTAGCAGCTAGTATTGATTGATACTTGCTCTGACTGGTATATATAAGGATAAACATGGCATAGTAATTTTTAAATTAAAACAGTGAACTTGAACTTGTATGTGGGCTTGTACCTAGTGCTGCTTTGAACTCTGTCTTAAGAACTTCTGGGAACTTGTTTGTGATCTTCTGGCTTTTGAACACTTCCAACAGAGGATTTTGAGAAGCTCTGGTCTACTAATACCTAATAGGTTCAGAGGACACCTACAGGAGAGTAAAGTTCTTTTCTAGTCTTTTTAAATTTTATTTTTTATTCTTAAAATTTTTTAAATTTTTTAAATTTTTAAATTTTTTTAAATTTTTATTGACATATAATGTATTATTTGCCCCAGGGTATATGTCTGTGAATTGTCAGGCTTACACATTTCACAGCACTTACCATAGCACATACCCTCCCCAATGTCCACAACCCAGCTACCCCATCCCTACCCCCCTGCCTCCCAGTCACCCTCAATTCGTTTTGTGAGTCTAGGAGTCTCTTATGGTTTGTCTCCCTCCCCATCCCTTCCTGTTTCATTTCTCT
>CM053618.1:5469057-5537265 GCA_028646535.1 Procyon lotor | reverse complement strand
AAAAAATACCAGCTCTTTCTGGCCTTTTCTGTCTCTATAGCCAAGTCAAGCAAGGACCACCATCTCAGCTATGCATATTTGTAGGTCCCAAGATGGGAACAGTGGTTCTCTGGGACTCTTGGCTTCCTGTTCCTGTCCCCTTAAATCAGCTAAAAAGATGGGTTTATTGGATATATCTGCTGGCATTTTAGAGAATGACAATGTAAAACTGCCAAAATGTCGAGTCCCAGCTAAGCTCTTGTGTAAATCCTGGAAAGACATTGTCAAGTCTTGTGTTGGTGTCACTAGCTCTGCACAGAGGGCCTCTTCAGTCTTACAGTTTGTGCTTACCTTTGTCAATGATGACAAACAGAGACTTTATATTTTCTTCCTATAGATTTTATATTGCTTTTAAGCATATAGCTCTATAGTGGATTTGCTGATTGACTTTTCTGTCCATAGCCATATATTCTTTTATCCATGTCTATGTATTTTTTGTCTAGTTGAGGATCAAGAGTTATTACAGATGCTAAATATATTCACTATGTTACTAGTAGAACACATTAAGGCTAAGAAAATGTAGCCACTAGTAGGGATGGTAAGTCAACTCAAAAGAGCAACTTATCATTTTAATCTATTAAACTTGAAAATATTTTTTTCAAAAGATAATTCAGACCTGGTAAGTTATGATAAAACACATACTCTGGAACATTATTATTTACAAGGAAATTAGTAAAACTATTTTGGAAATAAATTTGTATACACTAATGTTTATATGTTTTGGAAAATAATTTCATTTGTAGAAATATTTTGCAATTACCTAATTCATGCATAGAAAAAATTATATAAAAGGAGTGTTAAATAGTCCATTATTTCATAGTTACTGATAAACAGTAAATAATACAGAAGTCTATGAATAAGAAACTATTGTAAAGCTGCGAATAACTTGCTATCTTTGCAAGTATTTACATTGATAATAATTGAAGTTATGCAACATCATGGGGAAATATTCACAAAATGATGTAAAATTTTAAAAGTGATTAATATTGTGATGTCCCTAAGGAACCAATTTTTGTTTCCAAGAGGGAGGTAATAATGGAGAGTAAGATATGTCAAGTTATTTTTCATAGGCAAATCTTCATTAAGTTTCTCGGGATTCTTGCAGGAGCTATTTACCTAACACTACATATATATACAATTGAGGGTCAACTTTCATTCATTTGATAAACATCAGGAGCATTCTATACTCAGAGAGCAAGGTACAAAATGAGTAAGGTACAGTCTCTTCCACTGGTTCAGAGTACAGCTGAGGAAACAAAGAAGCACAGTTACTATACATATTGCTACAAGGAGAGAAAAAGGAACATCCGAATTGTATTTAAAATATGAATCCAGATATGGACTCTCAACTCTGGTCAACTAATCTTTGACAAATCAGGGGAAACATATCCAAGGGAAAAAAAGACAGACTCTTCAATAAATGGTGCAAGGAAAATTGGACATCTATATATAGAAGAATGAAACTCGACCATTCTATTATACCATACACAAAGATAAACTCGAAATGGATGAAAGACCTCAACATGAGGCAGGAATTTATCAAAATCCTAGAGGAGAACATAGGCAGTAACCTCTTCGACATTGGCCATGGCAATTTCTTTCAAGACATGTCTCCAAAGGTAAGGGAAACAAAAGTGAAAATGAACTTTTGGGACTTCATCACAATAAAAAGCTTCTGCACAGGGGCGCCTGGGTGGCTCAGTGGTTTAAGTCTCTGCCTTCGGCTCAGGTCATGATCTCAGGGTCCTGGGATTGAGCCCCGCATTGGGCTCTCTACTCAGCAGGGAGCCTGCTTCCTCCTCTCCCTCTCCCTGCCTCTCTGCCTACTTGTGATCTCTCTCTATCAAATAAATAAATAAATAATTCTTTAAAAAAAAAAAAAAAAGCTTCTGCACACAAAGGGAAACAGTCAACAAAACAAAGAGCCAACCCACGGAATGGGAGAAGATATTTGCAAATGACACTACAGGTGAAGGGCTGATATCCAAGATCTATAAAGAACTTCTCAAACAACACCCAAAAAACAAACAATCAAGTCAAAAAATAGGCAGAAGACATGAACAAACACATCTCCAAAGAAGGCATACAAATGGCTAACAGACACATGAAAAAATGTACATCATTATTAGCTATCAGGGAAATTCAAATCAAAACCACCTTGAGATACCACCTTACACCAGTTAGAATGGCAAAAATTGACAAGCAAGAAACAACAATGTTGGAGCAGTTGTGGAGAAAGAAGAACCCTCTTACACTGATGGTGGGAATGCAAGTTAAAAATAGAGCTACCCTATGACCCGGCAATTGCACTACTGGGTATTTATCCCAAAGATACAGATGTAGTGAAAAGAAGTCCACATGCACCCCAGTGTTCATATCAGCAATGTCCACAATAGCCAAACTGTGGAAGGAGCTGAGATGCCCTTCAACAGACGAATGGATAAAGAAGATGTGGTCCATATACACAATGGAGTATTACTCAACCATCAGAAAGGATGAATATCCAAGTTTTGCATCAACATGGATGGAACTGGAGGAGATTATGCTGAGTGAAATAAGTCAAGCAGAGAAAGTCAATTATATGGTTTCACTTTTTTGTGCAACATAAAGAATGGCATGGAGGACTTTAGGAGAAGAAAGGGAAAAATGAAGGGGTGGAAACTAGGGGGAGACGAACCACAGGAGACTATGGACTCTGGGAAACAAACTGAGGGTTTTAGAAGGGAGGTGGGTGGGGGGTTAGGTTAGCCTAGTGATGGGTATTAAGGAGGGCAGATATTGCATGGAGTGCTGGGTATTATTCATAAACAATGAATCATAGAACACTACATCAAAAACTGATGATGTACTGTATGGTGACTAACATAACACAAAACAAACAAACAAACAAATAAATAAATAAGAAAGTTTCTTGGAGGAAAGAGCAAACTCGTAAAGGTCATAAAATAAGTCATAGGAAAGTTCTGGGATAGTCAGAGGCATCTCTCTTCTCTAGGTTTTTTCAAAATGGGCTACCAATATTGAGCTGAAATTCCAACTATGTATCCATAATATTCCATACATACATATCTTGAGGACAAGGACCGCTGTGGGGGGACACCCCAGGTCTGCTCAATCAGGGTAGCTGTGCTTTAGGAAAGTGCTAAAGAAAATGATGATTCAATGTTTGTTGAACACGCTTGTGTGCCAGGTTAATCTTCTATACTCACTTCACTGAACACTGAGATGGGATTTACTTACCAACATTATGGAAAGAAACAATAAAACCGCTCACTCAACAAACTGATTTATTTATGAGCCATTTCAAGCTTATTAGAGAGAATCCGTTCTAACGGGGGTCTCGTATTTTTGGTTGTGAAATACACATGCCGCACGACTGATAGCTATCCAACTACTTTGAAACATTTGCCTCTCCTGTGCCTCTGCATTTCTTGCTCAGTTCCCCTCAAATGTCAAATTAACCTTCCGAAACTCCATTCTACATGATAACTGTGATGAATAAAAAGACCTTTTGTGAATGTGTGAGTGTGTGTGTGTGTGTGTGTGTGTGTGTGTGTGTGTTGGGGGGGGGCACTGTTTTCCTGGCTAACACATGTCAAGATCTGTTTAAACCCCTTGCTTTGTGCTCAAATGTCACCCTGCCAGAATTCATTACATCCTGTTTATTAATTAATTAAAATATATTTATACAGAACAAGCTTTATGAGATGGAGTAAGAAATAACGTTATGAGAGGCACCCTCCAGAGGCAGGGCGCGTCTCCAGTGGCAACCAGGACTTCAGCCCGAACCTCCACTGTCATTCCACTGCCAAGGTTGAGACGACAGGAAAATTTAGTAATTAAAGGTAGAAGATCAAAGGAATTACTTTCATTCTGGAACTGCCTGTGAAGGAAATGTATCTTTTCTAGACCACTGAGGGATCACAGACATCTCTCTGGTTTTACATCAGTAAAACATGTCTTTTTCCCTATGCGCGCCTGCTGGGGAGCGGACACGCAGACGCAGACCCAGAAGACCTAATGGGGACCTCGAGTGAGGTGCTGAGGCAGCCCCGAAGAGTCAGGGAAAACTTACTGACCTTCTACTGACACCACCCGCCGGACCAGATGCTCCCATGACCTTTTCAAGTCAATCAAGTGACGCCAGCGATTTTGCCTTTCCACCTTTAATTTCGGGTTTCTTCCTTGTTTTCCCAAACACGGTTAAACACACCTGCCCAATCTCTCCGAGTCACTGTGGTGGTGACATAAAGTGAAATTGTAAGAAACTACTCTGGGGGAAAAAAAAAGGCATGGCATGGAAATCAAGTATCATTATAGATAGTTTTCCCAAGCATTCTCTTAGGATCATAGTGTTCCAGTATTGAGGCTGTTTGTTTAGGGCTCAGTCCTGACGTTTGAATAGGCCCAGATCTTGGGTGCAAAACCCAAGGAGGATGTCAGTTTTCACCAAGATGAGCACATACCTTGAAGATATTTTAGAATAAGGGTAGGAGAGTTTATGGGAGAGGAAATATATATATGTATATGTGTATATATGCACATATATATACATATGTGTATATATGTATATGAACATTATATGCTACAAAGAATCCTCAGAAGATGGTGATATAAAGCTTGAAAGATGATAATCAAAAAAGAAAAAAAAGAAAAGAAGAAATAAGAAGAACAAGAACAACACAAGGAAAATAGGTAGTGGTGACGAATAAGAAATAGGGCATGAGATCAGGACTCATTTCCTTTGTCTTCCAGCAAATGTAGAAAGGAAACTAAAATAGGGTAGTTCCCAATTTTGTGTTGGGAGCACTGAGTATTTGTTGAATATGATATCTGAACATGTATTAAGTGGAATGTTAGTTCTCTCCAATACACAAATAGAAAACATTTATCCATTCTGACTCTCACCCTTTAAATGGAAATCAATGTGAAAAATCAAATTTGATTTACTTAAATTTTCTTTAAACCTGCTTTTCAGGAATGTGTCTACGTTAGAGTATGAAGTACAGCTATTTGTCATAAGCTGACTTCTGCCTGTTTGATGATACTAGCAATGATTCGGGTTTGTAATCATCGTCCAATTCCAGTCCGTGGAATTGTGTTTAATCTAAAATTAATCCTTTTAAAAATATTAGGCAATAGTTCTTAAATCTATGATGCATAGCTATCAGAACTGTGGGTTGCTTACTGGTCTTATATAGTTGAGTCCCCTTCCTTGGGCCTGTATGGATGTTTTATAATAAGGCAGAAGAAATAAGTTTGTCAATTAGAATATTGCAAGTCTATAGAAAGATTTCTCTAGAAGAAAGATATATAAATTGAACTTGAGACTACTCAGCCGGTGATTTTCCACCTCCGTTCTATCAGTGCTAAATTCCTGAAATTTAAGAATTGAAAGAAATCTTAGAGATTATCTATTCTTCTCTCATTTAATAGGCAAAGAAAGAGGCGCATACCACCTTCGGCTGCTAAAGTCTGGGTCTGGCCCTTTAGCTTGGGTTCTTTCCTCTAAATGGGCTGCGTCTATACAAAACACTCTCACAGCCATAGTGGGAAAACGAAGTGCATCTTCCACGATTAACCCAGAAGTAAACCAGTGTATTTTCAGATGAGATTTCTGAATACTTGTTGGGATTTTAGACTAGTTATTCTTTGATTTGGGATGGAGGGTACAGTCCCAAGGAGCCAAAGGGATGCTTGCTGATATAATTTACTTCTAGATATTTCCAAACTTGATTGGAATTTTATGTTTAGGGGAATCTAGGTATAAAAGGAAAAAACAGTTCAAAGGAACTTGTTTTAAGTATAATATAAGGGATAATTGTTTTCTTTAGCCCTACTTTCTCTTCTGTGTTCTGACAAATCTGTGTTTCTTTGTGAAAGACAGTCCTTGCTGAACAATCCAGCCTAGGGCACTTAAGCGATATGCCTCCTCCACCATTGCCTTTCCTTCTGAAACGTTCCTAGACAGTATCTGTTCTGGATGGCATTGTTACAAGACAGCAGAAGTCTGCTTGATTCACATGGAGCTTTACGTGAGCAAGAAATAAACCTCTGCTATGTGATACCATTCGGGTTTTGGACTTGTCATAGGGGAAGTTGGTTTTAAATTTTCATTTTTACAATTATCATTGTGATTGCCTTGTGCCTCTTTTCCTTTCATTCTCTGGGTCTCAGTGAGGGGCTCATCGACATATATATGTGTGTGTGTGTGTGTGTGTGTGTGTGTGTGTGTGTAATTTCTTAGTGATCAGATGGAGAATTTTCAGTAAGAACTTTACACCATCCAAGAAATGCTGCTGTTTTGAATTACAAGATGGTTCTTGTGAATTATGTATCCCTTAAAAGACAGAGTATCTTGCTTCCTCCTGAATTCATTTTTTTCGGGGGGGGGCTACTGAAAGGTTATCTATTTACTACTTAAAAAAGGTTAAATGATTTTTACTACTTAAAAAAGGTTAAAAGGTTAAAAGATTACAGGAAGAAACAGACTGAGGCCGCAGAAGGCACTAATGTGCATACTCTATCCGAAGATTAAAAAGACCTGTTCTCTTTTACTACTTCATCTGATTAGGTTCCTGCTAGTTGAGCTCGAAAGTCTGTTTCTTCCCCTCTTTTTGTCAATCTGTATCTGAATAGCTTAGCACTGTAAAGCCCATGGTTATATTGTTTTTCCCATTGTGGACCAGTTAGATCTACCCCACAACCTCACTGGCCCATCCTGTGTTATAATTACAATGACAACAAAAAAAGATAATTTTGGCAAAGATTGTGACTTCTCCTTTTTTCTTCTCTTCTCCTTTCTTTCCTTCCCTTACATCTAACCATCTAGCAGGAGACTACATTGTCGAACCTCTCTTGACCTAGATGTGCCCAGTGTCTTTGGAAGTGATGGGTGACCTCCACGTCATCTTAAGAGGAAATCGCTTACTCTCCATCCACTTTCTCTCTCTTTTCCTCTCTTCTCAGATGTAGTGCTAACGGGCCAATTTTAATCATGCAGATGGCAATGTTCTGAATATTCTAATGCTTCTCAAATATTAATTTGCTTTACCCAGGGATGGTGTTAAAATAGAGATTCTGATTCAGAAGTTATGGGTGGGGTCTCAGCTTTAACTTTTTTTTAAAGATTGATTTATTTTATTTATTTATTTTAGAGAGAGAGAGAAGTGTGTGCTTGAGCCAGGGGAGGGGCAGAGGGAGAGAGGGAGGGAGAGGCAGACTCCCTGCTGAGCATAGAAGCCCAACATGGGACTCGATTGCAGGATCCTAAGACTGTGACCTGAGCTGAAACCAAGAGTCAGAGGCTGACCCACTAAGCCACCCAAGTGCCCCTTTAACATTTTTAATAAGATCCTGCATGATACTGATGTTGCTGGTCCAGGACCACATTTGGAATAAGCAGATTTTAAGTATGACAATTATATAGGCAGAAGAACCCTGAGCCCCTGGGTGACCTCCAGGAGCAGGGCTTCATCACATACCCAGACCTGCATCGCTTAGCAAGAGGTTTTTTTTTTTATCATATTTTATCATATCATTTTTTATCATATCCACCATGTTTTTAGATGTATTGCCTGTATCACAATGAATAAAAAAGAGTTAATAATAATAATAGCAATAAGTATCATTTACTGACTGCTCACCATGGGGCAGACATTTGTAGCCATTATCTGTTTAATATTTGTTAATATACCAATGAAGTGTTACACCCATTTTATGGATGTAGAAACTAAGGCAAGAATGAATCAGTAACTGGTCCAAACTCACACAATCTGTAAATGGCAGATCTGGCATGAAAACTTGGATGTCTCTGTCCTCAAATGAGGTAGTCATCATCGAATGGACCACAGACTGACCAGTGCATTTAAACTTGGGACCTGATCAGCCGTCCCCAGATCACCTGATCACCCTCGAGGTGTTTGGGTTAGTGTTGTTCATTCTCTTTCAGCCAACAAGTGAGGGAGGGTCTTTCTTTGCTATTCATAGGAGAGAAGACCCAAGAACTAGCATTCCTTCTGCCCACCATGCATTCCCAACCAAGATCACGGGAAGAAACAGACTGAGGCCGCAGAAGGCACTAACGTGCATACTCTACCCGAAGATTAAAAAGACCTGTTCTCTTTTACTACTTCATCTGATTAGGTTCCTGTCTTCTACTGATCAGCTCTTTTTTTTGGTCCCCAGTGAGCTCTGAGAGAGAAGGAAAGACAGAGGGATGCTAATGGATGACAAGCCTGGAAAATGTCACATCTAGCAGAGAGGGGAAGCCTGCATACATGTTTCACGTGCCTGTGGCCTTCGGGCTCCAGCACCAATCAGAGCTGTTAGCCTGAGTCAGTCAGAGATTCTAGTAGCCTAGAGAAGGACACATGCAAAGCCCTCCGGGTACCTCCTGCATTTGCCTCCTCCTGTCCAACTGTATGGAGGCAGAGCCAAATGACACAGCACATTTGGGAAGCAGTGTGTGGGGAGAATAACACCTGGATTAAGACATTTTTCAAACACAACTCTGGACGGAAAGTCAAACCTCAAAAGGAGCATTTCACCATTTCCCGTTCCGGGGAAGTAGAATCCAGGTCTGGTGCAAGCACTGTAGGCCTATTATTTCTGTGACAGAATAACAATGACATTTCCACTTAAAACTCCTTATGACCTTTTCTAAGGGAGCTGCTTGTGCTTCAGTTGTTCTGCCGTGTTTTTCTTTTTCCCGGAGATCGTCTTGCTTTTTTAACAACGAGAGACTAATAGAGGAAGCCAGAAAGGGGTAGGGAGACCCAACAGGGGAAGAGATAAGACAGAAGGAGGCCATAGGAAAGCATCAGAAGATAAAAAGGGAAGGTGAAGGAGGTAAAGGAGGGCAATGTGCCCGTAAAATAAATGTGCATTCTAGGTCTCCAGGCGAAAGATATCACAAAGCACCTTCTTGCTTCGGGATAATTGCAAAACTAATAGACTTCCAGTGGAAGGGGATTATTCCTATAGTTCGGGGAGTCTAGGCTTATAGACTTATAGACGTATCTCGGATCCCCTCCTGTGCTCCTTGGGCCTGTTCAGCTCCACCATCTGCTCCTTGGCAACCTGGAGCCTCACCATGACCCTCAGCTTCCTTGAGATTTTGAATTACGTCTCAGGGGGGGCTTTTCCGTGTGTTGCCTTGTTCTCAGGGGGTGGGGGTGGGGCATCTCCCATTCTAATCTGGAGGTACCTGTTCGAGATTCTTTCTTCAGATTCTTTCTTCCATCCACATTTATCATATTAACAAACTCAAATTACGCCACTCATGGATAGTTATTAAATCACACATTCATCTTCCCAGGTAATATTTGCATTTTAATACTAAAGGAATTTTAGATATTCTGGTTAGGATTTTAGACATTTTGGCAGGATTAGAAAGAAATATTTTTCAGCACAGAGGTCTTTTCCAGAGACTTTTTATATAAAAACATAAAGTAACTGAATCTTGATGACCTCTCAAAAGAGAAATATATATATGTATATCTATCTATCTATATGTTATTATTTGCAATCAGTTTGATTAAAAAGTATCTATTTTAATATACATGCATATGTATGTTATTTTTTGCAGTTTGATGTTAAAAAGTATCTATTTCTTTTACACAGATAATAAACCTTATGTTAAAAAATGCAGAAGTACTTCAAAAACCAAACTTGAGGAAGGAAATAATCATCTAAAGGGCTCTCATTGCCCAGTATGTGATGCAGAATAAGGCAGTAGGCTCATCACCACAGAAAATGAAGTTTATTATCAGCCCAGTGATTATTACAGCTGAAGTACTATACTCTTACTAGAGAAAAGACTACTTGTTAACCTCTTTATTAACTCCTGTTGTAAACCAGCTAGCCCATATTATGTGAGCAATAAATTCTTCTTTGTTTCAGCAGCTGAACTTTGCCATAGTTTGTTATGCAGCAGTAGCTAACTGAAACACTTCTTCATTGCTGACAAATGAAGCATCAGAGGTTCCTTGAATTGGCAAATGTGGACTCAGTAATAGATTAAGCAAAATTACAATATGAAATTAAGCTATTATAAGCACAGCTTTACTTTGTGGTAGGCACTTAGAAGTGGTTGAGAGAGACAGGGAAGTCCTTAAATTCTCTCTCTCTCATTCTTTCTTCCTTTATAACTTGTCTCAAACACCTGTGATAGGAAGTCCCAATAGGAATAAGTCATGGCCTTTGCCCGTTAGATGCTCACGATGTAGTGGGGTCTGTGCCTGGAGGCAAGTGCAGGGAGGCAAGTAAATGAGCAATGAAAAGACGTACGCAAGACCGTCACTGATGTGTGAGAACACAGAAGAGGGAACACAGCGCTTAATTCTTTTTTTTTTTTTTAAAGATTTTTTTATTTATTTGACAGAGAGAAACACAGCGAGAGAGGGAACACAAGCAGGGGGAGTGGTAGTGGGAGAAGTAGGCTTCTTGCCGAGCAAGGAACCTGATGTGGGGCTCGATCCCAGGACCCCAGGATCATGACCTGGGCCGAAGGCAGACGCTTAACGACTGAGCCACCCAGGTGCCCCTTAATTCTTAATTCTTCCTGAGAATTCCTGAGAACATCATGAAAATCTTGATAGAAAATACTCATTTGAGCTAAGTTTTGAAGGAATAGGTGATAACTTTGACACATAAATATGACCCATGGACACGTTGCATCAGCCTCCCCTAGGAGCTTGTTCAAAATGTAGAATCTCTGATCTCGTGCAGACAACTGGAGCAAAACCTGCATTGAAACAAGATCTTCAGGTGATTTCTGTGTACACTGAAGGTTGGGTTACACTTATGATTAGGGTGATGGTTCTCATTTGTCTGCACATTAGAATCATCTGGGGAGTTTTGAAAAAAGAATAATGCCCAGGGTCACCATATCTAGTTTCTCACTATACTGGCCTGGATGGAGCCCAAGCATGAGGATGTGTGAAACATTGAGGCACCAGCCAGTGATCTTGGTATGGCCATATGCACATGGCAGATTGTTAAGTGGTTCATGAGTTTCAGGTCTCCTGAGCTAGATCTCAAGGTATAAAAAATAGGGGTGTGGTGAGATGCAATTCTAAGATTCTGAGAAATTCTTCCAACTCTCCAAGGTGAAACTATGAGAGTTCTGGAAATGGTCATGATATCTTTTGTTGATGGCTGGGTTGTAAGCAAGCTCGTGTGGCAAAAAGCAGACTACTTGAACACATGGGGATAAATGAGGTGGCAAAAGTCCCCCTCATGGGCTTGGAAGTGAGAGGGCATGATAAAAGAGATAGATCATACTTGGAGATCTACTTGTCAAGATTGTAATTAACAAAGGCTTACTGGCAACTTTTGGAGAAGTTTTATAGAGGAGATGGTGTCAGGAAGAACTTAATTAATTTATGTAACTTCTTTATGTTTTTCATCCATTTTTGCATCTTGCCTGCCCTGGCTTTGCTTGGAGAGAGAATTTAAACCCAAGAATCTGTCATTGATGGATATTACAGGTCCCATGGCATTCTCACTGTATCCATTGCAATGTTTGGGCCAAGTTCCAATCAGAAAATTACTTTCTATTGACTGTAAATTTCACACCTCTACCATGAAGACTTCTCATAACACACACTCTCCAAATTGGCTTCAGGTCCAGCCTGAGACCAAGTGTGACACATACCCTCAAATGGGTTTCAAATTGAGCCACAGCCTTGGCTAAACATATTTTAATGACAACACATAACATTTGGGTCATCGAAAGAATATTTCCCCCTTCATATGATACATGTGTTGCTGGCATAAAATTATATGACTTACGTCCCCTTTCAGCATTGGGAGGGTCAAGAAATCTTTTTCACTTTCAGTCTGAAATTACTCTGTGGTATAAATTATTACTCACAGTTCAACACTTGCTGTGTTCAGCCCAGAGGTGGCTGCCTTCTCAAAGGCTCTGTGATTTATGGGTGGAGGCAGAGGGCGAGAGTGCCTCCGAGCAAACAGGCACCTGCCCTGTGTTCCCTCTGTCAAATGCAACAGAGGGTTGAGGAGATGGCTCCCACCGAAAGAACAAGCCGGATAAACAACAGGGAATCTCTCGACTCCATTGATATGGAGCAACTGGTGTAGGAGGTAAGGGGAGTCACTGCAACTCATCCGTTCTGTCCATCTGGGTCTTGATTTTGCTTTGAGGTCCCTCAAGTTTGGACCCAGTTAGAATCTGGAATGATCCAAGAGGCAGACGTGGATTTTAGTCACTGCTCTGCCACTTTCTAACTTTGGAGCACAAGCAATGAACATCTCTAAGCCTCCAAAACCTCAATGATAAAATAGAGATCATATACTTGTTGTTTAATTCGCAAGGTCATTGTTTCCCTCGAGTGAGATAAATTATGGGAAATACGGTTTGAACTGTTCACGTGTCAGATGCACTCACCGGATGGGAGGTGTGATTATCACGTGGGGTGGGGCACCCTGGGGCATGCCCACCTCAAGGGTTCCGACTGTTGTAGGGTGACCTACCAGAGGTGTTCACTCAGCCCTTCTAGAGCCCTTGACGACAGTGTAGCCTCCATCTCCGCTTTTGACTCTGTTTGGGCTCAGGTCTTGATCTCAGGGTTGTGAGATCAGGTCCTGCCTCGTCTTGGAGCTTAACATGGAATCTGCTTGGGATTCTGTCCCCCCCCCACCTCCCCCTCTGCTCCCTCCCTGCTCTGTCTGTCTCTCTCTAAAATAAATAAATGAAATCAAAGATTTCAGAGATAGAGAGACAGACAGAGCACATGAGCTGGGGGAGGGGAAGACTCCCCACTGAGCCTGGAGCAACATGGGACTCGATCCCAGGACCCTGAGATCATGACTTGAATAGAAGGCAGACACTTTAATGACTGAGCCACCCAGGTGCCCCAAAATCTTTTTTTTTAAAGAGAAGTTTACAGCTATTGATTTTTTAAAAAGTCGAAGAGGGGACTAAGGTTGTTGAATACCAAAAATTAATGTTTGCGTTAGGAAGGGCTGTCTGAGAGCTCCACTAGTTTACAGAACACCAGAGTGATAATCAAATGGTTTATCAGTTTGGCAGGGCCACTGAGGGTCTGTGTTTCTCCTTGCTGCTGGTCATTGCTGATGGTCTGGATTTGAACAGACACATGGGTGTATTTCGAGAAGTATTTATCTCTGGTAGAGTCAGTGACAGCTCTTAACCACATAAACACACAACAGACTGAAATGTGCAAAGATTTCCACTGAGGTTCAGGCCCAGTGAAGGGGCGTGTGGGGGTAGGAGTGGCCAGGGTGAGCACAGGCTTTGATGGCTTTGGAGGTGGGGAGGCCTCGAGTTCTGGAATTTCTAATTAGGGTTATCTCTCCACAACCCACTGTTCCTGTAGGTTCAACCTTTTTTTTTTTTTTTTAATTTCCTTCCTAAATTAGCGCTCAACTTTCGATCTTAATCTCCCCTCTCTGGGTACTTAAGATTAATTTCTTTTTACATGGGAGACAGAGTCTATTTTCTAAAGAAGAACTTGGGGTACCTAGAGGAAGAGTGACTTTCCTCAGATCTCCCAGTGGATCTTGGCAGACTTCAAATGAAGGCGTTTGCCCACCCTCTGTTCGGAATTTCAAAGTTCTTTTCTCTCCAGGTCCAAGATCCTCTCTATGATGTGAACACAGCATCCACCCCCATCCACTCCCCAAGATACTCTTCTCAAGCATTAGTAACTGTCAGAAGAATATTACAAAAAGACCAGTGTGCGAGGGGCTCCTGGGTGGCTCAGTCGGTTAAGTGTCTGCCTTCGGCTCAGGTCATGATCCCAGAATCCTGGGATCAAGCCCCCTGTCGGATGGGGGAGGTCTGCTTCTTCCTCTGCCTCTCTCCCCCACTTGTACGCTCTCTCTCTGTCTTGGATAAATAAATAAAAAATCTTAGGAAAAAAAGAGCAACGTGCCTAATGTTAGCAGCTTTGCTAAGGGCCTGCATTGAGGGTTGCAAAGTTTTGAGAGCAGTGGTAGCTGGGTTAAAAATTCTTGAGGGTGAGATCGCTGATGTGGCCTATTGTCCATTCGTTTTAGATGGGGACCTGCTCTTCAGTTGGCAAAACCAACCAACCAACCGGAGAGCTCCTGTTAGAGCATATCCGATATTTTTGGTGTGCTTTAATATAAAATTTTAAAGTATAAAATATGCAAAATTCTATGGTATTAATAAATAGCATATTATATATGTTATATCTTTATATAGAATTATATATATACAATATAATATATACATGTATGATAATTGACATAAATCTATTTTAAAGTTTCTCTTAAAAATCAGATTCATCACTTAGCTTCTTCACATCGATACTACTTATGCATATCCAAAATACTAGTTGGGTTCTGGAACTCTGGTTCTGTGGAACTTCTCAGGAGCATGTGTGGCCATTGAAGAGTCCTTGAAAAGTAGAGATTGTTTAGAACTGAGCTGCCTGGAATTTCAACTCTCAGATGTAGAGAAGCAGAGTGCAGGTGAATATACCAACCTTGGAGGACAGTATTATGCCAGGGAGGACAAGTGAGCATTCACGAGATGGAGAAAGAGGGGATGCAGGAGAAGAAGGCAGAAGCAATAAGCAATTCAGTGCAGGTAGGTGCACGTGTGCGGTGGGGGGAGAGGGATATGAGGCAATAAGGCGATAGAGGCAGAAAGAAAGGCCAAATTATGGCACTTTTATTTTGTCCTGGAGCCATTAAGAGGTTTTAATACAAGAAATTCCAAGTTGAGTCCTTGTTTCTGTTCAGATAGCCTAGCGGGTCCTGTGAATGACTTTCTGACATTTGCGTGGCTTCCCTAAATATTTGGCGTTTCCACCCCACCTAAAGCACATTAAATAATGTTTGGGGACAATGCTTTGGAGGGGGTCAGAATTGATTGATGTCACCATGTAAAAGGAAAGAGGAAGCGGGTCTGTAGCATTAGCTCAGTCTTTCTAGGGCGGTTGGGCCTGTGTGGTTGGAGACGCTCAACTGAGCAAGAGCTATCTGTTACATACCTCCTTGGATTAGCAAAGCTCCTTGAGTGGCCTTGAAAATCACTGAAGTGCCAGAAGGCTTTCTAATCCAGAGCTTAAGTTTACTTCAGTGATATGTTGCAGGAGTTGTGAAGTGAATAGACACGACCTGTCTGTTCACCCTAACAAGTGAGAGAGACCGTCAGCCTCTCCTAGACCGGGAAGGTGTGTAAGAGGAGGAATGAACAGGGAAGCCAGAGCTGAACCAGAGGAAAGGCTGAACCAATGTCCAGGGCCAGAGCGTAGAGAGTCCCTGGAAGAGAAAAGAAAGGTTCCACTCGCACACAATGTAGTTTGTGCCAAACATAACTAAATGTCTCCTGTATAATTTTGGTTTGTGTGGTTTTAAGATTTTATGGGCTCTTGGAACCAAGAGGGAAGACCAAAGAGGAAAGTAACTGTCAACACATGTTCTTAAGGAAATCATACATTTCAATTCAACTGGCGTTCAGGCATGGTGCTGACATGATAATTTTCAGGCAAAGGTGTAAGATACATCTCTGTATACAGGGCTTACCTCAACCATTGGAACTCCCTGTCATAAGGGTGGAGAGCCAAATGTGGGTTAAATGAAACTAATTTAATGTGGGGAAGAAGGTGCTGGGGTTAGCCGAAGCGAGAGTAACCTTGGGATTCTCAAAGCCACAGAGCGTCGCCGTCATTCCAGACCAACCTGTTTCTTCTAATCATCCATATTGATGTGACTTCAAACTGATGGCTAATCTACCTTTGAGAAAAAAGTGAGAGCAAAACATGGTCTATAGGTCATTATTTCCAGCAGTTAAATTCAGCTAGAAGGAAGTCTAGACTGGGCTTGCCTACCCACTGTGGGCTGGGGCTCCTCCCGGAGCAGGTTGGATCCTTACTCTTTTTCTGGCAAACATATCGCTTAACACTTATTAAGCATTTCAAATTATGTGTCCGGTACACTGCCAAGTTCTTTATGCAGATCGTATTACCTACGGCTCGCGGCCCTTTCTCCAAGAAGGGCGCTGGGACTGACCCAGGTTTTCAGAAGGGGAGGCTGCAGCACAAAGTGACAGATCAGGGTCGGACCATCTTTAAGAGGCAGAAGTAGGATTTGAACTCATGCCTACCTTCCTCCAAAGCTCAAGCTCTTTATTACACTCAATTATGAGCTTAATCCTTTCTATGCATTAAATTTCCCCATTCGTGTAACTCTGGAACCTCATACCTTGACCTTACTATGTTCCTAAAGGCTGTAAATATTTATACTCAAGCATGGTAACTCAACGTGAGTTATTCAGCTCCAGATCCAAGTCTCTTGGTTAGTTGTCTGCATTTCAGAAAAGTATAAGGAAAATTCAAGAACACATGATCTCTGCGGGAGGGGAAATAACATATTTTGAGAGGTAGCCTCAACTTCGATTAACTTTTAATTTATTTTATTTTTTACTTATTTATTTTTTAAAAGATTTTATTTATATGACAGAGAGAAAGAGATCACAAGTAGGCAGAGAGAGAGGGGGAAGCAGGCTCCCCGCTGAGCAGAGAGCCCGATGTGGGGCTCGATCCCAGGACCCTGAGGTCATGACCTGAGCTGAAGGCAGAGGCTTTAACCCACTGAGACACCCAGGCGCCCCTATTTTTTATTTCAAAAAGTAAATTTTATTATTCATGTCCCTGAAATAAAGGATTGTACATTAGAGATCATAAGAAATTAGACAGCATACTGATCAAACCTTTGAAACACTGTAGAGCCTTTATAGGTTTAGAAACCCCAGTGAATGGGGCCCATTCAACTCCTCACTGGCTCTGTTTTTAATCAAGTAACTTCCAAGAGGCTCTAATTTATTCATCGGAAATACTTCCATTTAATGACTTTATAGTACATTACACCCTAGCAGAAAAGGATCATATTTCATGTATTTCCCCATCTCAGAAAATGGCAACACTCCATCCAGTTTCTCAGACCAGAAATCCTGGCGTCTTGTCCTTTTGACTTCCTTGTTCTGACGATCCATCATCTCTACCTTTGAACTGGATCCAGAGTTTGACTGCTTCTCCCTGGGTCCACCTCCCCTCCTCCCTGGCCAAAGCCGCCACCATTTCTCACCCAACTACTGCAATGGCCTCCCAGCTAGTCTCCTTTCTCACATTTCTGCAGTCTATTTGTCACACACAGGCCACAATGATCTTCTTAAAGTGCCATTTTGTTCCCTTCCCTGCTCAAAGCCCTCCAGGGGTTTTCCATCTGACTTGGAATAAAATTAAAATTCTTTATGCTGTCCTACAAGACTCTGTGTGACAAGACTCCATTTCCAATGTGTGAAAAACTCTGCTCCCGTGTCCTCCCTTTATCTTCCTCACTCATAGTCCGGCCCCACCATTCTGCCAACAAACCGAATATGTTCCCACCTCAGGGCCTTTGCATACCCTGTTTCCTGTGCCTGCAAAGCCTTTCCCCCAGCCACCCACATAACTTCACTCTCTTCTGGTTGTTGCTCCCAGTCTACCTTAGCAGAGAGATCTTCCCTGATAATAACATGTAAATATTTTGTAAATATATGTGAAAATGTAAAATAATTTCCAAAAATTCTTCATTTCTCAACCCATTTTTAAAAATTAGATTTTATAATATAACACAGAAAAGCATATGAAAGAGGTACAATTCCCTCATTTGTCATAAAGCAAAGACCTGTGTATCTATCACCCAGGATAAGAAATAGCACAGAGCACCTCAAAGTTGAAGATCTGCTATAATTGGCTCTCAGTAACCACCTCCTCCCTTCTCCATAAAGGTAACCAATCTTTTATGATAATCATTCCCTTGTTTTTCTTTGTTTTCCCTTGTTCTGCCACCTGAGTGTGTAATATAAGTATATAGTTAAATTTGCCTGCTATTTTAATTTCATATAAAATAGACTCTCACTATACATGTTTTATCCCTCACCTGACTCCTTTTGCTCAATATTATGTTTTGAGATTTATTAATTTTGTTGTATGTAGCTCTAATTCCTTCATTTTCATTGCAACATTTTATTCTATTGTATGATTATTTATAGCTTGCTTATTTTCCCCTCTTACTGTTGATGCACATTAGAGCTGCTGTGTTGCTATGAGCATTTTTGTATGCGACTCTTCACGCATATGTGCATGGATTTCTGTTAGCTATACACCTGGGAGTGGAATTTCTGAGTCATAGGGGATGAGGATATTAAATTGTAGTTAATAATTCCAAACTGTTTTTTAAATGGCTGTGCCAATTTACATTTTCATGAGAAGGGCATGAGAGTGTTTATCAATCCGCTATTCAGCCAATGATCAGCATTGTTGTTAAAACAAAATTTAGCTGATTCGGTAGGTGCGTAGTAGCATTTCATTTTGATTTTCATTTTAATTTATCTGGTTATAAATTACACTGAGCACTGTTTTTTTAATATATATTATTAGCGATTTAAATATTCTCTTTTCTGAAGGACTCGTTCAAACATTGCTCATGTTTGTATTTGGTTTTTAGTTGATTATTTGCTAATTAATTTATTGGAGGTCTTTATATAGTCTACGTATTATCCCTTTCTCATTATATGTGTTGAATTTTTCCTCCTACGCCATGTCTTAACCTTTACATTCACTTATGATGCTTATAGATGAAAAGAAGTTTGTAATTTTAAAATACACCAATTATCAATCTCTTCCTTTAGTGTCTGTTTTTTATGTTCTGTTCAAGGCCCCTTTCTCCAGAGCAAGGTCATGATTATCTTCTGTAAGCTTTATCGATTTACCTTATACATTTAGATCTACAGTCTAACTGAAATTGGTATTTATTTATTTGGTTTTTGAAGTAGAAGTCAACGTTCATTTTTTTAAATATGGATATTTCAATGAACCAAAGAACATTTACTATTCTCCACTGATCTTCAGTGTTACCTTTGTCATAAATTAAATGTCCATTCTCAGAAGATCTTAATTGTTGTAAATCTGAACATCTTGATATCTGGTAGACCAGATATCAACCAGAGTTCTTTCTGGTTGTAACTCTTCCTTCACAGGGTTTTAGGAATTCTTTGCCATTTGCACTTCCATATCAGGTTGAGAATTATTTGGGCAAGTTTCACTCGATACAAACACACACACACACACACACACACACACACACACACACACTCCTTTTGGGGATTTTGATTGTAATTGTTTAAAAGCTAATTTGGAGAGTAATCAATTTGGAGAGTTTTGTTTTGTTTTGTTTATTTTTTTAGGAGAGAGAGTATGCATGAGCAGGGTAGGGAGGGGCAAAGGGAGAAGGAGATAGAATCTTAAGCAGGCTCATTCTTAGACCCTTAGTTCATGACCTGAGCTGAAATCAAGAGTTGGATGCCAGGTGCCCCTCCATTTGCAGAATCTTAGTACCTTTACAATAGTGTATTGAGTGTTTTAATTTATAAACGTGCTTAATTGCCCATTCACTTTGATCTTTGGTTTCTCTCAATAAGATTTTATAGTTTTCTGTGCAAATAGCTTACAGTTTTACACAGTCATTCACAGGGACTTGATACTTTTTTTTTTTTTTTTGACAGAGAGAAACACAGCGAGAGAGGGAACACAAACAGAGGGAATGGTAGCGGGAGAAGCAGGCTCCCTGCTGAGCAAAGAGCCCGACGTGGGGCTTGATCCGAGGACCCTGGGATCATGACCTGGGCCGAAGGCAGATGCTTAACGACTGAGCCACCCAGGTGCCCTGGGACTTGATACTTTTTGATACAATCACAAATGGCATCAATTTTCTTCCTCCCTCCCTCCTTCCCTCCTTTCCTTCCTTCCTTCCTTCCTTCCTTCCTTCCTTCCTTCCTTCCTTCCTTCCTTCCTTCCTTCTTTCCTTCCTTCCGTTTTTGCTGGTATTTATGTATACATATTATATATATATTTAATATATATAATAAAATAATACATATATAATATATAATAAAATATATATATATATTTAATTTTTATATATTGACCCTGCATCCAGTAACCTTGCTAAATACACTGTCATTTCTTACTTGGATTTTTTCTTTAGGGAATTATACAATCTGCAAATGAGTTTTGTTTCTTTCCTTTTAATCCTTATACCTCTTATTTATTTTTCTTGTCTTACTAAATTGGTTAAGCTCTCCAACACAATGTCATTGTGTCTCCAACACAATGACAAATAGAAGTGGACCCAGAAGGCATCATTGACTAAATCTTTATGAAAAGGGAAAGCTTCACATTTCATAATTAAATATGATACTTGCTTTATGTTATTCTGCAGAAAGACTATGGAATTTCTTTTATATTTCTAGGTTTTTTAAAACCATGAATAGATTTGAATTTTATCAAATGAGTTTTCCTTTATTGAAATAATCTTGTTAATTTTCTTGGTCTGCTAATGTGAATTACACTGCATGATTTTCAAATGTTTCACCCACCTTACATTTTTCAAATAAAAGAAACTTGTGTAATATTCTTTCCTTTTTATATACTACTGAATTATTTTTGCTAATATTATTATTATGATTTTTAATTCACTTGAATAATATTGGTCTGTAATTTTCTTTTCTTATAAAGTTCTTTTCAGATTTATATATTAAAGTTATTCTGATTTCATAAAATGGATTTAGGGATATTCTTTCTTTCATGGTTTGAAAGAATTTGCTTAAGATTGGTGTTATTTCTTCCTGAAATGTTTGTAAGAATTCACTAGTAAAATAAATCATCTGGGACTACACATTTCTTTGGCAAAGTTTTTATAATAGATTTAATTTCATCAGTACTTTCAGGATTCTTTAGATTTTCTTTTTTTTCCCCCCTTATGTCAATTTTAGTAAGCTGCACTTTTTAAATATAAATGTTTCCATTTGGTCTGAATTTTAAGTTTATTTGCATACATCTGTTCACATTACCTTCTTTTTTAAAAGATTTATTTATTTATTTGAGAGAGAGGGGCAGTAGGGGCAGAGGGAGAGGGAGAGAGAGAATCTAAAGCACACTCCCTGCTGAGCTGGGAGCCCCAATGTGGGGCTTGATCTCATGGCCCTGAGATCATGACTTGAGCCAATATCAAGATTCAGATGGTCAACTAACTGAGCCACGTAGGCACCCCTCAACCCAATCATTCTTAATATTGGCTATTATCTATTTTTTTTAATTCTAGAATTTCCACTTTAAGAATACTTTTTAGATCTCTACTGAAATTCTCAAGCTTATTTTTTATTTCTATGAGAATGATAGGCATATTTATTTTAAAGTCGGTATCTGATAACTCCAGTATTGGCACATCCTCTTGGCTGGTTTCTCTTATCTATAGTTTCTGTTGGCTTTTATTTAGAATATCTGATTTCCTCTTGTGTTTGGATTACTTTTGATTTTATGCTGTGCATTATATTTGTACAATTCTTGGTAACAATAACTTGAGATCAGATATTTTTACATTCTTCCAGAGAAGATTTAAATTGGCTTCAGCTAGGGTTTGGAAGTATTAGCAATTCAGCATCATCTTAATCCAAATTAAGAGACTGAATCCACTAGAAGCTGGGCTACAGTCCCCTGAGGGGTGGCCTTTTGCCAGTTCGTTCTAACACCTGCGGGTGGCATTCTAGACTCCAACCCAAAGACGAGGAGGTAGTTGCCATGATCCATTCCTCTTCCTTGGTGGGACCCAGACCCTAATTCATGTCCCCCTAGCCTTGAGTGACTTCCAAAAGCACAGCTCAATCTCTGAGCACTCCCTCTGGAATTGGCTAAAGCTCCCAGAAAATAAGTGATACTCACACAACACACAACTCCCTGGGTCTCTGCTCTCCTCCCGGTGTGATAATTCCTTGCTACTTTATTGGTTCTCAAAGTCTGCCAAGCAGTTCTAAATGGCATTGTATCCAGCTGTTTTTCTCTTAGGTAAGATTGTTCTGCATTTCTTGGTTCATTAACGCTGAACTGTATTTTTCTTCACAATACTTATCATCACTTCAGTTCAAGTTGGGAAAAGGTTTGTGTCTTTAAGTAAATAAAAGAGATATAAGAATTTAAAAAAATAATAAAATCTATGTTTCTTGGAAACAAAGTTTTTCTTCTTTCAAATCTGGGAACTCTAAAAAGTTATCCTCAAAAGTCCTTTGTATTGAATAATTGCGATTTAAAAATACTGTCTTTTCTCTTCTTGAAAAATTGTACCATTTTATCCAGAAAATATAGATCATAGAGAAAAGTTTAAAATGTTTCTTAATAATGTTACCAAGCAAGAGTCCTTGTTAACATATTTATTTATAGTGTCACAAACACACAGACACACACAAGTTTTGAAAACTGGGATAATACTATAGGATTATTTTATAACCCAACTTAATTCAATAATATACTGTCAATATATTTTTTCACTGTCTTCAGTTTATCAAACATTCTGTGAAACAAGATTTTTAGTGGTGATATATGGAAAGCAACATAATAAAATTAACCAGTTTCCAATTATTATAGCTATAGTTGCTTGTAAAATTTTGTTACTTTTATCAACTGAAATTGACATTTTATATTTAAGTTTTTCCATGTATGTGTATATTTTACTAGGATACATTATTACATATGGAACTGTTGTGTGAAAGATTATTTAGAAATTTGGGGCTTTTCTTATACAATTTTAAAATTCTTAGAAATTTGTATTAATTTGATTCAACTACCATACTAGAGTAACTTTCTTCCCAAAATATATTCATATATTGGGATCATCTCTAAACAACAAACTACCAATTTGCTAAGTAAAATATTACTCTTTTTTTCTTAAAAAATGGTATAAATTTGATCTACTGTGAAATTAACTATATATTCATAGTTTTGGCTTTTTGGGGTGTGTGTGTGTGTGTGTGTGTGTGTAAATTCATGTGTATATTCATTCTTCAAGGACTTTATTCATATTCTTTTTTCTGTACTTGCTTTTCTCATTATTTAGGACTGTATTTATATTAGGGATGCTAGTCATGAGGTTCTTAACTCTTTCTCATATAGGTTAAACTATTTCTCCACTTTCATACTTGCTTTTCTATTTTGTTTTGGTACTTTTTTTTTGCTGCAGAAGTTTAAATTTTTAAATTTGGTATACAGAAGCTTAAATATATTTGGGTTTTTGTTTCTTCTTTCTCTCTCTCTCTTTTTTTTTTTTTTTGAGAGAAAGAGAGCAGGCGAAGGGGTAAAGGGAGAGAGGATCTTTTTAAAAAAATACTTGTTTATTTATTTTAGAGAGAGTGCTTGAGACCACACCGGAGTAGGGGGAGGGGCACAGGGAGAGAATCTTCAAGCAGATGCTCGGCTCAGTGGGGAGCCATGGCTCTATCCCAAGACCTGTGAGATCATGACCTGCACCAAAACCAAGAGTGGGATACTCAACTGACTGAGCCACCCAGGCACCCCTAGAGAGTGAGAATCTTAGGTGGGCTCCATGCCCAGTGCATAGCATGGTGCTCGATCTCACAACCCTGATCATGACCTGAACTGAAATCAAGAGTCAGACTTTTAACCAGCTGAGCCAACCAGGTTCCCCTCTTCTCTTTTTCTTTATGTTTCAAAACACTAAGTATACGTAATTCCATTTTTTCATATTTAGTACTAGATTGTTTAGCTAAATTTTGCTTTGGTGTTGAAGTAAGTAAAATTTATGTCTGTCAAATAATTAACTAATTTTCCCAGAATTAATTAACTAATTAATCAATATTTCTCTCTTATTTTAGAATGCCAGTTGCTTTTTAAAAAATTCTGTTCCACTAGATGTTGTATCTTACAATGGTATTATAATGGTTATGTTACTGTGGCTTTATAATATGTTGCAATTTTGAACAATGAAAAATTACCTATATTTTCTTCTGAAATTTCTGAATTGCTTCAGCCTATGTATACTTAAAACTGAAATTAAAATAATTTTTTCAAGTTCTAAATAAATGTCTTTAATTTTGAAAGTAGTCACATTACATCTATAAATAAATTTTGGGATAATTGATATTTTAACTTAATTGAGATTTGCCATCTAAGAACACCAATGTTGCTTCAGTTATTCAAATTTTTTAATATATCCTCCAGGGAAGTATTAGTTCTTTTCATTTTTATATAACTTCTAAATGTATTGCTAGGTATTTTATTTTATTGTTACTTTGGTCAATTTTTCAACTTAAATTTGTTAATTGATTTTTATTGTTGTATTTTTATATAATCTGCAACTACCTATTTTACTAAACTCATATAAATTTCTTCATTTTTATTTGATTTCCTCGGATTTTAAAAAAGTGTAAATCACTTCTATCTTATGAAAATAATATTTTTTTCTCCTTGCTGAAAGTCTTACTGTTTTTCTATTTTTGAATGTTGATGTCACAAGTTAGGAATGTTCAGTTCATTGTAGATAAGTTAGACAGACTTGGAAGTCCTGGGATGTAGAACTTTAAAGGCCACTAAAGTGAGTTAGGTATTGGAGAAAACACAAATGCAGATGTGATATCTCTTTTGAAAACAGTTGTATTGAAGGTCCAGTGCAAAATAGAATTGGCATTTTATCAAGATGGGTGTGGTGGAGAATTTTGGAGCAGCAGTTGATCATTCCAAGATCCTACAGTAGAAAACACCAGTGGAAAAGAGGGTAATGATTGGTAGAAGGCCCACAGATTGGGTTCAAATACCTGGAAAGAGAATTGGTCGAAATAATGATTAAGACAGGAACCCAGTTCTAGAAGATGTTGGACACATTTGAGCTATACTACTCAGGGACGCAAGAACATATTCTGAGACAGATTGTCTGCATGGAAAATGTGACACTGAATTTTTCAGACTGAGCTGTATTTGTTAAGTATCTCCTGTCTAACTGTAACTAGATCTACAGACTAGAATGGAATTGAACGTGTATTTAGAGTTCAAGTTCCCTCCAGATTTGGAGAGGTGGAAAGACAGGCTCTGGAATCCAGGAAAGACATGATGACCATACAACCACACCCACACCCATTCTCTCTCTCTCTCTCTCTCACACACACGCACAATTGCATATATAAATTATATATGTATATGTGAAATGTGTAAGTCATCATGAGTAATCAAGAAAACATAACGGGAAAATTACATGCTGATTCAGTCTGCAACCTGTGCCCAATAATTATAGAAGCTTGTTTTTATTAGGGAGTGTTCTTTTTCATTGTTCAGACTCCAAGAAAGAGGCATTTCTTAAAAGAAAATTATTAGATTGCTGTTCGGGGGATCAAATCACTATTGTGTTTTTTCTATTCAAAAAATATGTTTAAAATGTCTGCTGGGTGCCATGCTCTGGTGATGTGACAAAAGAATCATGATGGGTATTGGACCTGTTCTCTCTTCTGGTCTAATAGGAAAAATAATCCAGTAAGCAAGCACAAAAATCAACGTGATGTGATGGGAGGTATTTGAGGAGGAGCAGAGGGTTCTAAAGGCTAACCTGGAAGAGAACTCGAACTGGCTTTTGGTAGAATGAATAGGAGGGGACAAGAAAAAAGGGGGCATGTTTTATGTAAGCTGCAGTCTGATGGAGAAGAAAGGGGCTCAGAAGTAATGAGGTGGAAAAAAAATATTCCAAAGAGAGAATTTTATGTGCAGAGAGACTACGCACCTACTTTCTAGGAACAGGAAGTTCGGCGTGGGTAATAAATGATCTTGTAAGGATTACGAATGAGTTTGGAGGCAGTTGAACTTTTCAAGTAGCTTTGGGGAATGATGTCTCTGCATTCCTGAAGTTCCATTTTGGATTAGGTGAGGATGGAGAGAGAGAGAGATCAGTCAGTTGACTTTTCCTAATTCAAGTCCACCTTTGACAAAAATAGTGACCGTGGAGGTCACTTTATTTTTAATTTTTCTTTATTTTTAATTTTCTTTGTTTTTCTTTTTCGCTGTCCTTGTTTCAGATGCATACTGCATTTAGTTGTTAATTAAGTAAATTATTTTGTAGTGTTTATCTTTTATTGAGTAAATTTACGTGTGGACTGAATGACAACTCCCCCAAAATGTCATGTCCTAATCCCTGACGCCCGTGAATGCTACTTGACATAACAGAAGGGCTTTAGTAGATGTGATTAAATTGAGGATCCAGAGGTGGGGAAATTGTCCAGGGTTATCTGGGTGGGACCGTGTAATCACATAAGTTCTTACAGCGGGAGGCAGGAAGGTCCACTATGTGTCAGGAGGTGGAATGATGAAAGCAAGAGGTTGGAGTGATATGAGATCAGAAGCCAAGGGACCGGGGGACCCCCACCCCCCAACCCCAGAAGCTAGAAAGGCAAGGAGACAGATTACACCATGGAGGCAGCAGAAAGAACCAGCCCTATTCACATGCTGACTTCAGCTCAGTGAAACTGATTTTAGACTCTGGCCTCCAGACTGTAAAAGAATAAATCTGTGGGGTGCCTGGGTGGCTCAGTCAGTTAAGCATCTGCCTTCGGCTTCATCATGGTCATGGGGTCCTGGGATCGAGTCCCATGCCCAGCTCTCCACTCACCGAGGAGTCTGCTTCTCCCTCTGTCTCTGAGCCTCCCCCTTTGCTCACACACTCTTTCTCAAAATAAATAAATAAAATCTTAGGGACAAAAAAAGAATTAATTTGTGTTACCTTTAAGCTTGAAATTTGTGATAATTTGTTTTGGGGGAAAAGGATGGGTGAGCATTTAAAGGTGCAATGTTAGGGATACCACAGTGTCCGTCTAACCTGTCTGATAGGATGAATGTTTTCAGGTCACTTTTACGTAAGTAGTTATTCCAGGGCCAAATGGCATCGTTTTTTCAAATGAGAGTTTCAATCATATTCCCTTTGCCGGAGAATATGTTGCTCATTATACAAATAATAACTCACTTTCAAAACAGAAACAGAGGAGCAGGCTTTAAGAGGTACGGAGTTGTATTATCACAGAGCCACATGCCGTGGTTTTAAGAACATATTGGAAAAAACAGTTTCTGAGTGGAAAAGTCAGGACTCTTGAGTTAGAACACATGCAAAAAGGGCATGTGGGGGGCTCAGTGGGTTAAAGCCTCTGCCTTCCGCTTAGGCCATGATCTCAGGGTCCTGGGATCGAGCCCCGTGTTAGGCTCTCTGCTCAGCGGGGAGCTTGCTTCCCCCTCTCTCTCTCTACCCGACTCTCTGCCTACTTGTTACTTGTGATCTCTCTCTCTCTCTCTCTGTCGAATAAATAAATAAAATCTTTAAAAAAAAAGATAAACTTGAGTCAAGTACTGACGAGCTTGGAAAAGAAAGGGAGATGGGCAAACCCACGCCATGAGATGAGCAATGTGTTAGAGAAGCAGAGGGTGTCTAGACCCGCCTGGGCCTCTTCCCATGGCAAGAGACCCAGGGGTTCCTCCACATCGTGGAGGAATATTAACCAAATTTAACACTTGGTTAAATATTTCTAGTAGAATTCCAGATATTCAGCATGGTCTTAACCATCCTTCACTCATCTTCCTGTTAATCTTCATGGGATTCTTCGAGCCCTGCGAGCCATGATGAACGTCCAAGTGGAATGTAGGGTGACTGGTGACCCAAAGGGAGTGTGCCAAGTGGGTAAAACCCACCGGCCAGACTTCAACACTAACACGGCCGATTTCTGTCTAGTGATGCCACACCCTGAGCGTATCACGAATACCAAATCCTGAAGGAAAAGGAAAGGGGAGGAAGAGAGGGAATTGGGACCTGCCTGTGGACTCGGTTTCATGTGATCGGCCTCATCCTCACCACTGAGCAGGAGTCTCTCGTTTCCTGCTTCTGTGGCACGAGCCCGGGCCTGACCTGGCTGCAGGTGTCCTGCGGAAGGCGGCCCCCGGCCTTGGTGCAGCCCCAGAGCTCTGGGTGGATGGGCCGCCCGGCTCCCGAGGGAGTGTAATTTTAGTGGCCTGGATGTGACTCCCCCACAGGCTGACTCTGTGCTCTGGCCCTTCAGGTTTTCCACCGCTGCTTGTAAATCACTCGTCATCTCTATAGCTGACAAAGACACCGAAAGGATCCTTCATGAGTCAACGATACTCATTTTTTTGAAGGGCAAATTTCTCTGGTCTCCCCACTCTATCTTGACAAGGACGGAGACAGACCCTGCTCTGTGAATCTAACAGAGTCCCCGGCAGCGGTAGCGGCGGGGACCCCCCCAACCCGGGAGCCGCAGACATGCAGACACTAGCTCCTCTGACCAAGCCAAGTGGCCCCCCAGGAGCTATGCGGGATCAGTGAGCTGAAGGGAGTCACTGGGATAATACTTCTAAGACCCGTGCTGATATTTCAGGCTAAGAGAAAATCAGGACGGGATCTGAGCACAGGAGCCGCAGGGAGAGGGGAGTGGGCAGGATTACAGCCCAATCCCCTCCAAAAAAAATTCTGGGGCTGGTCGGGATAAAGGGTTAAACTCCCGTAAGACTTGCTTTGGCCTTGACTGCCCACGCTCCCAACCTCCCCCCAACTTGCTCACATTTCTAAGACGTCCCCTGTGCCGAATTCTTATTCAACTTCAAACTGACAAACTGTTTTTAATCTTTTCCTTCTATCCAGCCTGGAGATTGGGAAGCAAAAATCAATACCGGTTGGCAGGTGATCAAGCTGCTTCAGACTGGTGTGAGGAGAGAGCAGAGAGTGAGAGCAGGAGGACAGGGGTGGGGGGAGGGTGGGGGATGGGGGAAAGGGGTTTGACTAAGTACCATGAATTACTGGCTGGAGGTCCAAAGGGCTGTGATTTCTCTGGCCTTGAGCAGGGGAGCTTGGGAATGCCATTAGAACAATTAGGTCAGGAGTTCACAGCTGTTAAGGTGCCTTTGGAGAGAGACACCGAGAATTTTCCTGACAATTCAGTGGGAGAGAAGGTGGGAGGGAGAGGCGGCAGGAGAGGGGCTCAATCGTTCTGCGGTATCCTTCCAGAAGAGACTTGACAACATCGGTACCACACCACGAGAGGCAGAGAGTTGCTTTAGAAAAGAAAATGGTATAACCGTTGACTCAATTTAAAAAATATTTTGAAATATTTTAAAATGACTCTCACAGATGAGACAGCAGGGAAAGAGGCAGTAGGGAGAGTTGCTCACCCAGACATCCCCAAAACCCACAGACCTGGGTGATTCAGTGTTCAGTCCTGGCCCAGAGTCCCAGTGATCCCTTGTTACTTAATTCTGGATATTCTGAAAACTCTAATAAGACAGAGACGACCCTTATTCAACCAGGTTAGGAGTTAGGAAATGTAGGTCATGCTATTGCCATCCTGTTATGTCTCTCTGGGTAGGGATAATATGGAGAAAACAAGAGGTCAAGTGTGAACATCTGGATTTCTCCAAGTAGTCTTGTGTGGATTTAGCAATGGATGCAATTCCTTCATGAAAAGAGATTTTTCAGTATTGAGAGCCAAGGTTTTGGTATAATGGTGGGTATAGACCTGGTTACTGTCCTTGCCCCTCCTTTATAACCCCTATATAAAGGAGATATAAACCCTTCCAAGAATGGGCCAAACAGGTGTTGTCTCACCTGGAGAAGGGAGAGTGGAACAGAGGGCAGTTGATGGGGATGTGGGTCCTGCATGCTGTCCTCTACCAGCTTAGAGTCATCCCTAGGCTTGAGTAGTGGGAAAATATAAACCCAGGTGAATGTGAAGGGTATCTCAGAGTGGAAGAAAACCGTGCTTTGTTTCCTAGGGTGTAGCCAGGAGAGGCTGCATATCTAATCTGGAAGTAGGAGGCCAGCTTTTGCCAGAACAAAAGAGCAACAAAGGACGAGAGGCATCGAGGAGTCGTGCATGAAGATGGTTTTACGAGGCAACAGGATTTGGGACACGCTGCTGTAAAAGACGGCGCCTTGACATACTGAAGGTTTCAAGCTGAAGAATTTGAGAAATGGTGTGTATACAAAGACTTGTCTGACCTTCCCCCAAGTAGGTCCTAAAACCCTCATGTGAGAGGTGCTGACCCTAAACTCAGAGGAAAGGAGCATTCTCCCCGAAGAGGAGGGGACACAGAGAGGGATCTGAAAGAACAGGTCCTGCTGTGTGCCCCCAGTTGTCTATAGTTAACTCACTTTTGCCCCTGTCACAGCTCTCAACCGCTTTCTACTTGTCATGAAACGTAGCTTCAAAACACTCAGGCTTAACCATTTCTTTGGGTCTTCGTTTCCTTATGAAGCTTCTCATGTCATGGACAACTTAAATAAATGTGTGGGTGAGGCTGAGTGGCTTAGTTGGTTAAGCATCTGGCTCTTGATTTTGGCTCAGGTCTCAGGGTCGTGGGATCAAGCCCCATGTCGGACTCTGTGCTCAGTGTGGAGTCTGCTTGAGGTTCTTTCTCCTTCCCCTTCTGCCCCTCCCTCTGCTCCCGCTCTCTTTCTCTAAATAAATGAACAAAATATCTTTTTAAAAGATTTAATTAATTTATTTATTCAGAGAGATAACAAGAGAATGAGAAAGTACAAGTGGGGGGTGGAGAGAGGAGGAAGCAGGCTCCCCCTGAGCAGGGAGCCTGATGCAGGATTAGATCCCAGGACCCTGGCATCACTACCTGAACCGACGGCAGAAATATAACTGACTGAGCCACCAGATGCCCCAATAAATGAACAAAATCTTTAAAAAGTGCATATTATTTTCTTTTGTTAACCTGTCTTTTTCAGTCTAATTTTCAGACCAAGTCAGGGTCTAAGGTTGAGGAAAACTTTTTCTTTCCCTAGAAAAGTTCATCTACTACAGTATCATGTGAGGAAAAGAGTAAAGAGAACATAGAGTTTTTTGTTTCTCCAGTTTTAATGAGATATAATTTGCATTTAACATTGTGTAAATTTGGCATAATTTGCTATATGTGTATATTGTAAAATGATTATCATCGTAAAGTTAGTTGACATATCCATCACTTACCATAGTTACATTTTGTGTGTGTGTGGTAAGAACTTTAAAAATCTGATCTCTTAGCAACTTTCAAATAGATACAATATGTATTTGAAATATAAAATATACAATATGGTACTATGTATATGTATACAATATATACAATGCAGTGTTATAAATGTGTATACAATATAGGATTATTAATGGTAGTCACCATGCTATATATTACCTCCCCAGAACATGTTTATAGAGTTCTTGAGCCCACAGGAAGAGCTTGGGAAATCTGAGAGTGGGCCTATAGACTTCAAAGGGACCTTGACATTCAGAAAGAGAGTTTATGTTGGGTGGTCCTGGGAATCTGAGCTCACATGACAAGGAGTGGTGACATGAATTACCTCTGATTGGAAGTTATGAAAGTGAGGTAATGATGACCAATAGCCAGTTGTCCTATCGCAAGCTCCATGGCCATTTCCAGGATGACATCTAAAGTCCTCCCCAACTTCCATAGGTCAAACCTGAAAGAAAGGAAGAAAAAGAAGACTATAATAGGCTGAATGTCTCCCCCTAAATGCTTATGTTGAGGTTCTAACCTCTAGTGTTGAAGGTATGAGGAGGTAAAGCCTTTGGGAGGTGATGAGATCACAGGGCTGGATCACTTAAGAATTGCTAATGGGATTAGTGCCCTTATAAGAAGAGGAAGAGACACCAGAGTTTCCTTTCTCTACGTCGTGAGGACACTGCAAGAGGCAGCTGTTGACAAGCCAGGAAGAGGATTTTCCTGGATGGAAATTTTAAGGCCTTAATGGGGAGTTGTTGTTCCATGGGTACAAAGTTTCAGTTATACAAGATAACGAGAGATCTACTATCTCCAGAGACAGAGTACTAGAGGACTCTAGCATAAGATGTATCTGTAGCTGACAATACTGTATTGTACACTTAAAAATTTGTTAAGAGCATAAATCTCATGTTAAGTATTCTTACTATAATGATTAAAAAAATAACTAAGTCTAGCTGCATGTTGGAATACTAACTACTCCTGAGTAATGACTAAATCTACATCAAAGATGAGAACAAATCTACAAATGAGCTTATTCTTCATTTCCTCTCCTCCCAATCCTCCTCTTCCTGAGTGTCTTGTCTGCCTGGATGACATCTCAAGTTACCTGACAGTCATCCTTTGCTCTCCTCACTTATGTCCCCCAGTCGATAGGCCATCAAGTTCTGCTTACTCTACTCTAACATGGTCTCTTAAACTCATCATCTCCTCCACCTTCCAAAGCTACTGTCATATTTCATAGACTCATACTCGCCCACCTGTGCGAGTGTTCCTGCTGCTATTTTGGCATGGGAGGTACCTCTCTTGTGGTTTCCCAGGGGCCATTCACCCCAATTCCACTGGTCCTAGCCCCTGATCCTCTCTCTGGTGGGCTAACTCACAGAGTGGTCCTTTTTAAAGCTGGACCCCTTTTAAAGTTGGTTTAGGCCAGCTCTCTTCTGAAGGGCTCCCCTCTTGTACCCAGAAAGCATACCCTCTCACCCGGTTTCCAGTGCATCTACTTCTCTTTCCTCTCTGCCCCTTAGCAGGCATCCCTTTCATCTTTAGTCTTCCTTAGGTAAAAATCAGCCACCACAATCTTCAGGGGAACCATGCCGAGCTCTCCAAGAGGTGCCCATGAAGCCCCTTCTCTTGCTAGGCTTAATGTGGAAAGCAAGTAGCCTCATTCATCTCCTGAGGCTGGTAGGGGTCAGGCAGCAGGAATTGTATAGCAAAGTGAAATTCTCTCTTAAGAATAATCTCTCCAGGATGCTTTTACTTCAGGTTACTTATTAGAAAGGGTAGTGTGAGCAATAAAGAGAGCGTTGTAATGAAAATTAAATCCCTAAGGTGGGAAATGTTCTGCCAGTTATTGTTTGTTGGTTATAAAGAAATATATTGAATACTGCCTAAGCATCGTATTTCTTGGTGTCCAGTGACAAAACAACATCAGTGAAATCTATTTTCCAACCAGCATATGTGAGCAATTTTGTGTCCAAAAATTGGTCAGCCAAGAGAATCACTTTCATTCATTCATTTTCTCCTTCCTTCCTTCCTTCCTTCCTTCCTTCCTTCCTTCCTTCCTTCCTTCCTTCCTTCCTTCCTTCCTTCCTCCCTTCCTTCTTTCCTCCTTTCCTCCCTTCCTTCCTCCACTCATTCATTTAAAAGTGTTTGGTGTCCTCTTTCCATGTGCCAGGTATGAGGTTACAAAGAAGAGTAGGATATTGTCTGTGTTATTGAGAAGTTCTCAATGGCATGTGCCATTTTATGGGAGTTCAGAGATAGAAGCACTCAATTCTTTCTGAAGCAGTTGCAAAGAATTTCATGAAGGAGTGACAATTTGAAATCCTATGTCTTTATCTGAAAAATAAAACAAAATAAACCCCATTTGATTCTAATTATTGATGACTCTTCCTTCAAAGCTAATAACATTGAAAGCATAGTCTTAACTTGCTTACCACTAGTTCATTCTTTAACTCAGTGCAATTAGGTTTCTGTTCCATCTCTTCAATGATACTAGCAAAGGTCAGCCCTGTCCTCCTAATCACCGAGTCCAATGGGCTTTTAATCATCATCTCCTTACTTGACCTTCCTCTGATACTTGACACTATTGATCATTCCCTTCTTGAAAGTCTCTCTTCCTTTGACTTCCATGACAGTTTTTTTCTCTCTCTCAGTTTTCTCCTCAAATTCTTCAGTATCTCTTAGTTTTCTGAGATGGGTCCTCTTATTCTTCTGATCCTATAGATATTAGTGCTATCCAACATTCTGTCCTTGGCCAGTTTTCCTCACTTCATACTCAACCATTGCCATAGCCTCAGCTAACATCTATACGATGATGTCTCTTATATCTAAATTTCTAGCCCATATTATCTTATTTCTTGACCAATACATCTAAGTGCCTCCTGGAAATCATTGCATTTCTTGCAAGTACAGTTGGCCCTTGAATAATGCCGATGTTAGGGGCACTGACCCTCCACACAGTCAAAAATTTGCATATGACCTTTGACTCCCCCAAAGCCTAGCTACTAATAGCCTACTGTTGACCAGAAGTCTTACCGATAACATGAACTGTTGATTAACACATATTTTGTATGTTATATGTATTATGTGCTGTATTCTTACAATAAAGTAAGCTAGAGAAAAGAAAACGGCATTCAGGAAATCATAAAGAAAATACATTTTCAGTACTGCACTGTATTTATTGGAAAAAAGCACCACATTTAAGTGGACCAGTGTGGACCTAAAACCCCTGTTGTTTGAGGGTCAGCTGTGTCTTAAAATAAATATATTCCAAACAGAACACGACTCCATCTTCATCCCTAAACACGCTCTTCTTCTTATGATCTTTTTTCACTGGATCATATCAGTCACTCAAAACAAATCCTGTGAGTCATCCTGGAAACTCTCCTCTCTTTCTCTCTATAAACTCAATCAGTCACCAAGTCTAGCAAATTCTACTCATCATTTTTTCATCAAATTATTTTCTCCATCCTCACAGCAACTGTCTCAGTTCACGCTCTCATTGTTTCCTGACAGAAACACAACTCAATTCCTTACCTATACTCCTGCCCTACTCTTGGTTAGAGTAAATGTTCTAAAACCACAACCCTTATCATACTGATTTGTTCCTTAAAAACCCTCCAGTGTTAGTATTTTCAAGATAAAGTCCCAAATCCTCAGTATACCATGTGTGGCTTTCCATGAAAGGGCCCTACTCCCTTCTCTAATTTTATATCTTGATATGCAGTACTCTCGCAGTGTATTTAAAATTCTCTCAATTTGCATTAACTTGTCGTGCCGTTTCATAAATAAGCATCTTTTTTCTCCCACTGTCCTCTTTGCTCAGAATTACTTTCTTCTAACATTATTTCATCTCTTTAGCCTGGTAAAAAACGATACCATTTCTAGGGCTCTAATGCTAAAGACATCTCATTTCAGAGCAATATCTGGCCCTCTACCAGGCAGAAGTGATCACAGAATCCTTGTGTCTTCCTTCTCTTTTCTACTTGCCTCTATACGTGCTTCTCTTTTATCAAAAAATATATTACTTTACTCATTTATGGCGAACTATCTCTATCAACACAGCAGGGAGAATGATAGCTCCCTAAAGATGTCACCACACCAAGCCCTAGAGCCTATATTTGTGCTACATGACATGTCCCTGGGGAATGAGAGATGCAGATGGGTCGCTAATGCACTGAGCTTCAGATGATGAGATTATCCTGGATTTTCCAAGTGGACCCAACACAATCACAAGGATCTCGAATGGGAGAAGAAAACTCAGAGAAGGAATGTGACGATAGGGGGAAGGTTGGAGGGGTACAAGGTAAGATCAGGTAAGGCCTTGATGGCTTTGGTGATGGAAGGCACCATGCGCCAAAAAATAGAGTCAGCCTGCAGAATCCGGAAAAGACAAGGAAACATATCCTACCCTGGAATCTCCAGAAGGCAGGCAGGCAGGCCCACTGTCGCCTTGCTTTCAGCCTTTCTGACTTCTGGTCTCCAGAACTCTCTAATAACTTTGTATTGTTTTAAGCCACTGAGTTAGCAGTAATTTGTTAGAGCAGCAATTGAGAATGAACTCTCACAGCACAACGCCGGCTCCTTCAAGGTAGAGCCTTTGCGTCTGGTGTCTGGCACACAATTAATATTTAATATTTCTGTATTGAGCAACTAAGCCTAAACCATGGTTACTGAGGGAATTCCACGAGTTTGCTTTCCATCTGTGCCTGTGCAAAGCTTTGATGCATAAAACTCCAATTATGTTGCAACTAGTTATAACATAATGGAGTTGTATGGTGTGCTCGGAGGTTTTGCCTTTGCCCTGTAGGAAACGGGGAGAAATGGAATGTTAACAATTAAGGCAGAACAGCTTGGTGTGGAGACATAGCATAAGATACAGTCCGTCCCTCAGGTGTACAGGTCTTAACTCTATTTCGGGAGATAAGACACATGCATATGAAAAGCAAATGAGCATACCCGAGCACAGAAACAGAGCTCAGATGGTGAAGGGATAATTTTATCCTAGGTGGTCACAGCAGATTAGAGAGGCACAGGGGATATGAAGGCGCTGTCCCACTGTGTGTTCACGGCCTCATTTTGGCTAGGTGTGCAAAGGTAGGTGAGTGGATGGTTCTGGAGAGCCCCCCGCCACGGAGACCTGGGTGTTTGGATGCACTAATGGGCAGTGTGGCAGCTGGATGCATGTGCAAAAGGAAGGGCAGATTTGTATCCTATGGATGTGCCTTTAGAAAAAGAAAAGAAATCAAGACCAGGCTTGAACATACTGAATCAAATCATTTTATTGTGCCTAAACTTTGTATCAGGTGGGAACTTGGAGAGAATGATAAAGAAATGCACAAATGTGTTTCATGTGGGCTCCTCCCCTTCACTAACACAGTTCTCTTGAAGGGCAACACGCTTTCCTAATTTCTCCTCCAATGGGCTAGCTCTCCGTCCTCAGACGACTAGACTTGTATGGAACATTTGCTACTGGACATGTACACTACTTCAGTTTCAGCTACCACACCAGCTCCTTGCCTCCCCTGCTTAGCATCCTCTCCCTCCCCACTCCTTTTGGGACACCTTGGGTGGTCTTTAGGTGCCTGGTAATGGGGGGGTTTTCACTCATGAAGAGATCTATCTCACTATTTACATTTCCAAAGTGAAGTGAAGGAAACACGGGTTCTCTGGGAGAAGCAAGCAGGTGGAGAAGCAAGGTCTGCCTGTCGTCCCTGCCATAGGAGGCTGAAGCTCCCGTGGGATTACCAAGGACACAGACTGGTGTCAACTCCCCCAGGACCTGAGGGGGGAGGCAGGTGCCCCTGCTACATCTGGGGAAGCAAAGGAGGGGTGCTTCTGCGCTGTGGCTTATTGGGGGAGCAAAGGATTTGGAAGTGTTTTTCATGAATCAGAAATCTGTCGTGGGTGGGGTAGAGCAGGGACAACCAGCTGGAGCCATTTAAGTCTGGCCCCAGGAAACTGCCTACAAGGTTAGTGGGAACTGGGGAGAGTCCTTGTGGAGAGAAGAAGGCAGCAGGGACACCACTCAGAGTTCACTCCAGAGCCATCAGAGCAGGCTCCGAGCAAACCTCCAAGTGGCTGAGGGGGAGATAAGACCGCTCTACACCCCTGCCACACCTCTGCCACAGCTCTGCCAGGACGTAGAAAACCTGGGGAGCCAAATGACCACAGTTACGGCTGAGGAAAAATGTCTGTCCTGCTCTTTCCTCTGCGCTCATGTCTCACCCCCCGGAAGTGGATAACAAGACCTAAAAAGGCAGGGAAGAGGTTTTGCAGGGAGAGAGAGAAGTGGGCCATACTCTTCTCTTTGAAGCCTGGCCTTGTTTAAGTTCTAGCTGAGGCCGGGACTACTAAGCGGGTGTTGTGCTATCTGTGGGGTGGGCATTCAGATTTTTAAATGAAGACTGTATTTGGCAACTGAAAGTCACCCCAGAAATGAAGGTGTCCGCCTTGCTGACGTTCACGTTATGGCTTCGGAGAGAGTGAGCAGGCTTCACTTGGCGCGGTCACCTAACGGAAACATCATAACCCGTGTGTAAGTGGTGAAACTCCCCCCACCCCCCCCGCTCCAATCCCCACCAGCTGCCCTCACTCCCCCCTCCCCCGGAGCACGGGGGACCCCACTGCTATCTGCAGGGTGTCATCACACATGGGTGGGGCTGCTGGGACTTCACAGTCTACTTTACCAGAGCCTGGGACCTGACTGCGCACTGAATGCCTGAGCACATCCTTCAGTTATTGGGATTTCTAAAAAAAATGGATGATCATTAAAAACAATCCTTTCGGGGCACCTGGGTGGCTCAGCGGGTTAAAGCCTCTGCCTTCGGCTCAGGTCATGATCTCAGGGTCCTGGGATGGAGCCTCACATTAGGCTCTCTGCTCAGCAGGGAGCCTGCTTCTTCCTCTCTCTATCTGCCCGCCTCTCTGCCTACTTGTGATCTCTCTCTCTCTCTCTGTCAAATAAATAAATAAAATCTTTAAAAACAACAACAACAACAATCCTTTCAGGGTTGTTACCTTGCCTGGATGATTCCGGTGTTTAAATACTCAGAAAAATCATCCTGTACTGAACAAATTTGTGCATTTGTCCAACAAACACAGACATTGTTTCCTGTGTGTTGCCCTAAGTGGTTAAGTACTGGCTGTTCAATGGTGAAAGAGAGAGAGAGAGAGAGACTGTTTTTACAGTTAATAAAATAGGCTTACATTAAGTAAGCAAAAGGACCTACAAATTTTGGTAAGTGCTAAGAAGGAAAGAGCAGAGTCCTTAGGAATAATAGCAAGAGGGAACAAATTCTGATCAACGTAAAAACCCCATTAGAGCTAAAGTCAGTCTTGGGCTCTGCAGGTGGGTTTGTAAATTGGTACAATCACTTTGGAAAGGAATTTGGGCCATAGGTATTAAGAACTTAAAAAAAAAAAATCTCAGGTGCTTTAACCTAATGATTCACTTGTAGAAATTTATCCTAAGAAAATGATTCAAGGTGGGATACAGAGCCAGCATCTTCACTGTACTATTGAACAACTGAAAATGACCCAACTTTACAATAAAAAGGAAATGGTTACATAAATAATGTATTTATGGATACATTCGTACAATGGAAAATTATGCAGCCTCTTACAAAACATACTCATGCTCTATTAAATTGATATAGAATTCTATACATATAGAATATAATTTCAAATATACAACAATAAATAGGAAAATATACCATTTATTAATCAGCTTATTGTTTCCTTGGCCCAGGAACTGTAGCAAATAATAGATGAGTTTTACCTTCTCTATACTCTTGCATTTTCTACAATAAAGATGTATTCTTTCTGTAAAATAGAACATCATAAAACAGAAAAAATATGTATTGAAGAATACTGAAAGGCAATAACTATAAATAAACCAGGAACATCTCTAGATGAGATAATTAATCCATATTTTAATTTAATTTTTCAATGTTTCTGTTGTTTCCTAACTTTGTAAAATGAATGTGCACTGTTTGGGGGACATCAACATCTCCCCAAATAATAGGTTTTTGAGTCATATAGACTCAACTCTGACACTGAACAGCCTCTCTGTGACTTTGGGCAAACCAAATTCATCTCTCTGAATTTGCACATTTGTAAAACAGATGTAATATAGTGTCTTGAGGTTTGTTTGTGTTGTTTTCTGGGGGGAATACGATGAGAAGGCTTGCATAAATTTGTCTACTATGACCCACTATTCTTCCTTCTTCTCTTTTCTCTGGCTCTGCCTCCTCCCGATACATCAGTTTTTCCAGGTTGGAGACAAAATTACGGTTGTTTGGTAGCACCTGGTTAAGTTGCAAACAACACCACAAAAGCTAATGTGCTTAACTGGGTTTCATGGGTAGCAGAACAAAACGGATCCATTAAAGACTTGGCAGGATTTACATCCCCCGATGATCTAACTTTAATATTTTCAAGGACCATACATTGACAGAATTCCAATTTTAATATTTTGTGGAAATGGAAAGCTACTGAGTTATTGTCAGTGTGTTCAGTGACTATTTCAACTGATATATAAATAATATTTCATTTGTGTTGACAAGGTAATGGAATGTGGAGCTCGAGTATTTTCAGCCCCTTCAATCCTGACCACTCTGAGCTACCATCTCCTTCAGCCCCCCTCTTTCTGATGAGCCAGCCAGAGTGCAGAATAGAGAAATTATTACAGGAGAGCCATAGAAACCAGTGACTTCCTAAATTTTAAAGCAGACCCACAATTATTCTCAGTGGTTAAAGCACTCTTTTCCCTAAAGAGTCATTGTATATTCAGCTTAAATATTAGCTCACTTTCTGTAATGGCAGTGCTCTTAAAAAGATTTTATGTGAGTGCACTCGGGAAGCCGGTTATTTAATGTTGTCCTATGGTGAATTCTTTATTAAAATAAATACTTGTTACCAAATTTACCTTTTCTTATATGGGGTTTTGTTTAATGAGCCAGATCCACATTGATCCCAGCTGAGTGAAAAGACATTATTTCGTAGGCCAGCCGAAATTTCCAGAGAGCTACTTTCTTCCCTGTGGGCTTATCAGTGTCTCCTTTTATCCCTCCCCCCAGCCCACCCCCTAGCCCACCCCCCAGCCCACCTCCCAGCACCTGGGTAGTGATAGTCTGGGCTGGGTGTTTGGGAGAGGTCCAGTAACTGACCCACAGTCTACCATGGGTCTAGGCAGCCCAAGCTGTCCCAGATATTGCTGCCAGAGGCTGGTAAGAGACCCTATTTTCTAAGGGAACGAAGTTGGGCATCTGTGAGCTCAGCCAGGGAGTCAGCCTGACAGCAGCAGTGGGGGGACAGGGGAGCAGCTGTGGGGAGGGGGGCGAGATTCTCCCAGAGCAGAGCTGCTGGCTGCTCATGCTCCTTCTCTGACTGTCCACATGCCTATATTTCCAGCTGTTGTTTCTGAACAATGGGAAGTCACGAGTTTCTATATGATGCACTGATCTACTGGGGAATGTTAACGACATTTGCTGGAAAAGTGTTTGGGGGTGGGAGTGAAAGATGCTCTTCTTCTTAGCACCTGCCGATTTCCCTGGTGTCAACATTTCCACAATCACTCAATTCAAGTTACCAGTGTGAAGTCTTAGAATGGAGAGCTGGAAGAGAAAGAAATCAGCTCTCAGCAGCCATTGTGAATGAGCTCTGCAACATCACACCACTGTTTCTTGCTTGGGACCATGTCGAATGTACTAGAATCTTCTCTCAACCTTCTATTTGCTCTTTTTAACCTCTGCTCCAACATCCTTATTGTTTTTTTGTGCCTTTTTCTTTTTCTCTTCCCTCTCTTCTCCATATCTTCTCTCTCTCCTTTTCTCTCTCATTTTTTCCTCCTATTTCCAGGTAGCTGCAGAATCACCTACAGGTGTTTGTCCAGTATCAGCAGGGTTATTTGTCAAGTTGTTTATTTTGTGAGATTTTGTTTCAACATACTTCCTTTTCCTAAAACAATGAATTGGTGTATTTCTGTTTTTTGTTTGTTTGTTTTTAGAGATTTTATTTATTTGAGAAAGAGAGAAAGAGAGCGAGACACCATGAGTGGAGGGAGGGGCAGAGAGAGAGAGAAAAGCCTACTCCTCATTGAGCAGGGAGCCTGATGGAGCTTGATCCCAGGACCTCTCAATCATGACCTGAGCCAAAAGCAATCGTTTAACCAACTGAGCCACCCAAATGCCCTTGTTTGATTTTATACTTCAGTTTTAGTTTCTGTTTTTCTCTGTGTGGGTTTTTGGGGTTTTTTGTTTGTTTGTTTTTTGTGTTTTGTTTGACAGAGACTTCCCTGCTAGTATGATTTCTCAATTCCTAAGGGATGTTAGGACAAAGTCATTATTTTTCTACTCCCTTCCATAATATGCCAATATGTCTTTTTGTATTTTAATCTTCATGCTGTATACTATCATATGCAATCAGTTGATCCGTCAGTATTTATTTTGCACTGTATTGGGTACCATGAAAACTATCACTAGTAATGAGATGACAGTTCTTGCCTAAAATTTAATTGACAAAAAAAAGAATAATATACATTAAAAAAGTAGAGAACTTTATGACTGAATATAAATAAGTGCTATATTCTGTAGTAGAACACAGAGATTTAAAACCAACAGACCTTGGAAATGTTTTGCTTGGCCCATACTGTGTTTTATAAAGTTTTAAAATAAGAATTTTACCTAACAGATAGTACAACTCGACACAAAGAACCAGATGATTTGGGTACTCTAGGCACACATTGAGGTAAGGTTGCAATACTTTGAGCCTATAACTTTCCTTAACCCCCTTGATCTTTTTCTAGAAACTCTTCTTGTCCCAATATTAGGGCTCACCTTCCCTTTCCCTGGTAGGAATTTATGAAGTCTTATTTATGACTTTATGAATTTATGAAGTTGTATTCAACATTCAGGTGACTTAGCATCAAGCCAACTCTGCAGCTCCAATGGTTTAGCATTTTTACCGTAATCCTAGGAACTTGGTCTGCCTTTTTATTGGGAATAAGTCTTCACTTTCTTTCCCACTTTTTGTATCCCTCCTTCTCCCTCCCCATCCCCAGTCTCTTCTTCACCATGCCCCCATTGTTCCGGTGATATCTGAAAATCAGACTTTGGCAGGGCCTGAAGAGGTATAACCAACTAATACAGGCCGTGGTATTGCCCGTTGTTTTCTGCTCATTGGCTGGGTTGGGCACCCTACTCTTTCTGGTTCAACTGCCTGAGGACAGCTACTTGTTAGAACCATCACCAAAGGCATCCTTCTAAATTCTACTTTCTGGTCCATATCAGAGTACAGAGGTTTTCCATCATGAATGGCTTCCTCCTACCCACATATCTGCTGTACCTCAGTGAGTATCTTGGATTGCAGGCCCTTTTCTGTCTACACCTTCCTACCACAGATAACCTTCCAATTCTGATAATCTCACAGAAGAGCAAAATTGATCTAAATGGGGTTGAATATGGCTTGTGTGGAAACAAGTTTTGACCAGTTTAGTTGGTACAAGATCATGAATGGGGTACTAACTACTTCTCAAGAAAAATATTAAATGCTTCTCTTTTTATTATTATTTTTATTTATTTTTATTTATTTATTTGACATGGAGGGAAAGAGAGAGAGAGAGAAAGAGAGAGAGAGCACAAGAAGCAGGGGGAGAAGCAAAGGGAGAGGGAGAAGCAGACTCTTCGCTGAGCAGGGGTCCCAATGTGGGGCTCCATCCCAGGATCCCAGGATCATGACCCGAGCTGGAGACAGATGCTCAACCAACTGAGCCACCCAGTGCCCCCAAAAATATTAAATATGATTCTGCTATTGTTCTTCATTATATAAAGTGAAATGAAGAGATGCCTTAATGCTGAAAAGTGATTTTTAAACATAAAGCATTATTATAGTTCACTTTTAACAAAGTGCTTCCCCTTCTGTATCCTTTACCATTTGCTGTTGAATTTGCTGTCTCTGATACATGTTCATTAGTCACTATCCCAGGTATTGCCAGTGGGAATTGGGGAAGGAAAAAGAAAAAGAAAATCTTACTGCATTCAACATATATTATAATGAATATTTATCTCAAAATGTACTAATATGCTACCTACAACCCTCTTCTTACTTCTCTTATCCTTTCCCCTTTTCTTTTTCCCCTCTCACTTCTCTCCCTTTTTATTCTTCTCATTCTCCCGTTGCTCATCTCTTTCCCCCTCCCTTTCCTTGACTTCTGGTTTTTTGTTTGTTTTTTTGTTTGTTTTGTATGAAAGTAGCTAAAACAAGAACATTATCACATTAGATTCTATGAAGTGACAGTTGGGCATCAGGACTATTGAGAGGCATGTGTTTCTCTAAGAAATTCCAACCAGTGGGGGAAGTACCTCTAGCACACTCATTTGTCTGAAGAAGTACATAGGGTAGCATAATGTCCTATTTATTTATGCTAAATTAATATTTGGTATAAAACAATGCATTATCATCAATACAGGTAAATAATTTCATAAATGCAAAACAGTAAAAATTCTTCCTCAGGGCCAGTACCTTCTTCATTTAAAGAAAATCAGTCCTTCATTACTAATTTTTCGGTCTATAATTTTTGTTATAATTTCTATATTTGGGGAAGATCATAGTGGGGCCAACAGTTGCATAGGAAGAACTGGATCCAGTGGAATTAATGTCCTTGGAAGAAGATGATGGAGAATCTTATCAGCACTGTGCCCTATTTAATATTCTTGCTCAATGGACCCCTCAGGATCAGATATATGGTGGTAAAGGGAAGAGAATTCAGAATGACAAGAATGATTTGTGAATTGAAGCAACCAACTAAAGGAATGATGAGCATGCTCAACCAAGTAACATTGAAGAATAGAATATTCTCTGTTTCATGGAATGTAACTCAACAAAGAACTCAATGAAGTAAAAAGTCAGCTTTAGGTATTTGGAAATAATTATATCAATAATTATATGAACTCATATTTTTATATTACTTTATAATTTTCAAGTATATCCTTGCCTTGTTTTCTTTCAGCAAACATTTAAGGTAAGATGAAATTTCATCTCATTTTTACAGATGTAGAAACAGCTCTGAAGAGGATATGTTTTACCAAGATAATGAATGCGAGAGTCAAGTGGAGAAGAAATTCTACTGGCTCTACACATTTCTGTGCTACTCCTCTGACTGTATTAATAAATAATGAAGATTAATTGATCACTGAAATCCAATGTGTTAGGAGAATGGGATCAGTAAGGTAATTATATAATATTATAGTACATAACACTGTAAAGTATATAGCAGTTAAATAATATTGTGGGAAAAGTATATTAACTCTCTCACATCATTTACCTACTGAATCCTGTTGAAGTCCATTGCTTGGGCCATTTGAAGCTGAAATTGAAAAGATGCTGTGAGGCCCAGGCTGCCTCTGAGGATAATGGAAGATGGACTAGGGGATCTGTTAAATGTGACTGGTTCAAGTCTAGAGGATTCAAATGGCTCTTGTTGTATTCATTAGAAACAGGTTTGCTTAACAGTCTCCAGAGCTCCCTGAGAATGGAGCTGACATTTGCAAATGATAGGCTTAGGAACTGTCTTCCCTCCACAAGTCCCCTTTTCTATTGTTCCTTTTCCTCTGAGCTTTCCTTCTGGATGTTGGTAAATCTCAAGGAAATGCACTTGTGTTTTCTGTTGTCACATCTCATCAGTGCTCTGCAAGGGGGGTTGGCGGGGAGATGAGGGAGAACCAGGAAGAAGGAGAGAATGCCCTGGGCTGAAATGGCAGTAGCATGCAAATGAATGCCAACTCTGTGAACATTTCCCAAGCAGTCACATTTTATTACAACCAAATTATGGGATGCGATTCCTAGAAAATGGCAAAAGAGGGACAGGGGGGAAAAAAAAAAAGAAAGTGACCATGCATAATTTATTCTTAATAGGCTCACTTATTCAAATGGCAAGGACACCTACCATCCAGTTATTTATCTCTTTCAATAAATACATACATATTTACTAACTATACTCACCAGCCTAGATAGGAAATAGAGGTGTGTATGTGTCTATATTAATTTTTACATCTCAATCCAAATCTTTTGTCCTTTACCATCTTGGTTCTATTGTAAATCTTCAAATTTAACTAGGTCCCTGGGCAACCAACTCTCCCCCAATGCTTCAGTCCAGAAAGGCAATCCCAGATCTCAGCACATTAAATTAGGAATAAAGACAGATATCTGTCAATGACCAGACTCACTCCATTGAGCATTTAAAAATTGATATTCCTGGGAATTACTCCTCTGAACTTTTGAGTTTCTGTATCTGGGATAGGACATGATGCACAGCCAGATTTGGAACCATGTAATAAAGCACATGGTTCAGGTAATGCCAAATTGGTAAAAGCAATCCATTATTTTAATAGGCTTATAAGACCATAGCAGGTGGCAATTGCAGCTTTTTGCAGGATTAAGTCTCGGACAAAAAGTGAGGTATTAAATCACATATCCATCAGATGAGGAATATTTCAATATATTGTAGAAGGAGAAATAGGAAGGAGTGTATCTAATTTTATGCAAGCACTGAGAAACTCTATCAAAAGTGATTGAGATGTGGTTCCCGCCTTTCGTATGCTTCAGGCTGCTGAGAAAAATAACAGATAAAGTGCCATATGATGCCAAATGTGTTACAATTTGTGTATACATGAGGAAAGACCAAAAGGAGCAGAGAAGGGAGAGAACCAGGCTTAGCCTGGGTGGCAGAGGGGGCAGACTTCACAAGGGACATGATGATTCTGCTGACTGTACAAGGATATAAGGAGTTCAGTAAGGTCAAGGTGGAATCACATTCCAAAGAGAAGGAAAAGCACATGGAAAAATATAGACTTTTGAAGTCCATGACAGTATAATCAGCATAAAAGCCAGTTGCCTAGTTTGTTCATGGCAAAGTATTTAAATCTAAACAAATCAATTTAAAATAAATCAAGGGGCGCCTGGGTGGCTCAGTGGGTTAAAGCCTCTGCCTTCGGCTCAGGTCATGATCTCAGGGTCCTGGGATCGAGCCCCGCATCGGGCTCTCTGTTCAGCAGGGAGCCTGCTTCCTCCTCTCCCTCTGCCTGCCTCTCTGGCTCCTTGTGATCCTGTGATCTCTCTCTCTCTGTCGAATAAAAAAATAAATAAATAAAATAAAATAAAATAAAATAAGTCAAAACGGAAGACATAGTCGTTAATCAAAAATAATTTTTAAGTATTTCAGAATTAATTGCATATCCTGAAAATTTTCATGTGAATCAAACCTAGAGAAATCTGTGTTTATAGTTCTTATATTACCTTCCTATTCCTTTCCTTCATGAGTCGCTACTAGTAACTAAGATCTTACTTGCTCCAATCCCCTATTCTCTGCCTTATACTTCTCACTGCCTCCTGTTGACTTTTGTTTCATCCTCATTCTTTAAGCTCTCTGGACTTAAACTCTTTATTCTCCAAGCTCTGCATTTTCTTTTTTTTAAAGATAAACATTAAAATGGCAAACATACTTACACTTCAAAACAAGAGAGAATAATAGGGACTATATTTGCCTTCCCATATAAAACAACTGAAATGGATGGAACATAAGAAACAATTATATTCAAACACTGGACATCAGGTAAACAAATAGAGTTGCCTGTCATTACCTCATGGTACTGTATGGAAAGAGTTCCTTCATTGTGGCACAAGGAAGGAGAACCAAAGTTGGAGATGGATGGACTCTCCGAGTTGAGGAGACATTGCTGAAAGACCAGGAAGATGAAGGTAGCTAGAATTCATAGGACAGAGTACCAGAGAAGAGAGAGCTATACAGATAGAGAATTCTAAAGATCTGTACAGGGTCACCTTGAATATTCACCTGAGTACTAATTAATATATCTGTGTGAGGAAACTATGGCAGGTTAGGAAAAACATCACCTAAAAGAAATAGGGGTAACATGCTTGGAGTGAAATGGGGTCAGGAAGTGTTCCTGATCTCATTAATGAGACTAGAAAACCACACGATTCATGACGCATTGGTAGAATACACAGAGAAATATTGCCTTGATAGTACAAAATAGTTATTCCTAGATTAATCATAATCTAGGACTGCTTAACAAATCTTAGAAGCAAGACCCCAAAAGACTTAATTGCTTCCAAGTAACTTAACTAAATTTCAGAGTGAAAGTTAAGAATGTTCATAGAAAAACAAAAATATCCAGAATCAAAGGAGATAAAGTCCATGATGTATGGCATCTGATCAAAAATTACTAGGCATGTTGAAAAGGAATGAAAATACAACCTATAGTAGGGAGAATTAATCAATCAAAACCAATCCAGAACTGACACAAATGTTAAAATTAGCAGAGAAGTATACTAAAACAATTATTATAACTTCATTCTTTATATTCAAAATATTAAGTAGAAACATAGCAGATATTTTTAAAAACCCATGTCAATCTCTTAGAACTGAAACCATGTCTAAGATTATTTATACATACTAGAAAGGACTAACAATAGATCAGAAAATATCACTGAATGTAATAATATTGTAGTGAAAACCTTCCAAAATTATGTGCAGAAAAAGACCCAAATATACAATTAAAGGAACATTAGGGAGTTTTGGAAAAGTCAGAGACACCTCATATATACCTACATAGAGTTCTTGGGAAGGAGGTGGGGAAGAAAAATATTTAAACAAATAATGGCCCCCAATTTTTCAAACTTGATGAAATACATAATCCCACAGATCAAAGTTTAATGAACCCTAAGCACAAAAGATATGAAGAAAATTATACCAAAAATAACAATAGTCTGCTCAAACCAATGATAAGAAAATCATAAAAGCATCTGGAGGCAAAGTCCCATTACATACAAAGAATCAATAATAAATGCAGCGTCAGGTGTGTGTGTGTGTGTGTGTGTGTGTGTGTGTGTGTGTAACAATGCAATCAAGAAGACAGTAAAGCAATATCTTTAAGAGAGAGGGAGAGAGAAAGATCACTCCAGAATCCTATATTCAGTGAAAATATCTTTTCAGTTTGAAGACAAAATAAAGACTTCTTCAGACATCAATTGAAAGTATTCATCACTGGCACAGTCAGCCCTACAGAATATGTTAAAGGAAGTGCTTGAGGTAAATAAAAAGGATACCAGATAAAAATTTGAATCTCAACAAAGAAATAAAGAACATTAGAAAGAGCTACAACATGGGTAAATATATCAGGATTTTTCTTATTGTTTAAATCTGTAAATAATAATTAATATTTAAACATAAATAATATCAGTCTTGTGTGGGGATTTATAACCTAAGTAAAAGTGAAATGTATGGCAATAACAGCATAAAAGATGGATGGGGAGAAATTGAAGTATACTATTGTGAGGTTCATACTATATGTGAAACAGTACATTGTCACTTGTAGGTAGACTATAATAAGAATTTTTAAAAATAGTCAATTAATCTGAAAGAAGGCAGAAAAAGAGGAAAAAGAAATAGTCTTTTAAATAGATCTAATCCTAAGATAATTGGCTCTCTCTGCTTGACTTATTTCACTCTGCATAATCTCTTCCAGTCCCGTCCATGTTGATACAAAAGTTGGATATTCATCCTTTCTGATGGAGGCATAATAATCCATTGTATATATGGACCATATCTCTTTATCCATTCATCTGTTGAGGGGCACTTTGGTTCTTTTCACAGTTTGGCGATTGCGGCCATTGCTGCTATGAACATTGGGGTACACGTGGCCATTCTTTGTACTGCATCTGCTTCTTTGGGGTAAATACCCAGTAGTGTGATGGCAGGGTCATAGGGTAGCTCTATTTTTAATTTCTTGAGGAATCTCCACACTGTTTTCCAAAGTGGCTGCACCAGCTTGCAATCCCACCAACAGTGTAAGAAGGTGCCCCTTTCTCCACACCCTCTTCAACATTTGTTGTTTACTGTCCTGTTGATTTTGGCCATTCTAACTGGTGTAAGGTGGTATCTCAATGTGGTTTTGATTTGAATCTCCCTGATGGCTAAAGATGATGACCATTTTTCATGTGTTTGTTAGCCATTTGTATGTCTTCTTTGGAGAAGTGCCTGTTCATGTCTTCTGCCCATATGGTCTCACTTATGTGTGGAGCATAAGGAAAAACATGGAGGGCATTGTGAGAAGGAAGGGAAGGGTGAATGGGGGGAAATCAGAGGGGACGATGAACCATGAAAGACTGTGGACTCTGAGCAACAAACTGAGGGTTTTGGAGGGGTGGCGGTGGGGGGTTGGGCGAGCCTGGTGGTGGGTACTGAGGAGGGCACATATTACATGGAGCACTGGGTGTGGCGCATGAACAATTAATCTTGTAACACTGAAAAAATAAAATAAACATATTTGGGAAATAAATAAGTAAATGAAATGAAAAAAATAGATTTAATCCCAGCCTGACCAATAATCACACTAAAAGTAAATGGACCAAATAATCCCAAATAAAAGCATAGATGATCAGATTAGATCAAAAGCAAGGACCAAAAGAAAAGTACATTCAACATAAAAACACAATGGATTTGAAGGGAATGAATGGGAAAATATGTACCATGCCAACACTAATCAAAAGATAGCTGGAATGGGTATATTAATTAAGTCAATGGATTTTAGAGCAAAAATATTACCAGGTATAAAAAATGTTAATTCATAATGATAATTAAGTCAATTTGTCAAGAGAACACAATACTAAATGGTTATGCACTCAATTACAGAACCTCAAAATATATGAAAGTGAAAATGATGTGAAGTGAAAACTAATGAAAGTCTATGAAGTAATAGAAAATTATACCAAATTACACACCTAGAACAACTATAAACAAAGACTGTAATACTTCTTTATCAAATAATTAATAGAATGAGTAAATGGAAAATCAATAAAGATATAAAATAGTGAAAAAACATGGTCTAGCACCTTCACAAAAGTGATCTTTATAGAATAAAACAGCAATAGAATATGCATTATTTTAAAATGCATATGAAATATCAAGATTGATCATACTTGATGCTTGAAGCCTCAATAAATTTGAAAATATTCAAATCATACGAAATGTGTAATAATGAGGGGAAAATCTGAAGAAAGATGATAGACCTTAATGCTGAAAACTACAAAACATCACTGAGAGAAATTAAAGAAAACCTAAGTAAATTAAAGAAAACCTAAAGAAATTAAAGAAAACCTTAATAACCTAAGTAAATGGAGAGATATGACATTTATTTGTTGGAAAATTCAATGCTCTCCTTACAGAAATTTCAGTAGACATTTGGCAGAACTTGACAAACAAATGCTAAATTTAATTTAGAAATATAAAGGATCAGCAATAAACAAAACAACTTAGAAAAAGAATGAAGTTGGAAGGAGACCACAACCTGACCCTCATTACATGAGATTTATTGTAAACCTTCAATAATCAGGACAGTATTGTATTGACACAGGATAGACACATGTATAAGAACAGAATAGAAAGTCTTAACATATATCCACACATATATAGACAACTGATTACCCAAAAGATATGAAGGTAACTCAATGGAAAGAGGTTTTTTTTTCTAAACAGATGATGTGGGACCAATAAGATATCCGTATGTAAAAATTGAACACTGACACACACTTGCTCTGTATACAAGAATGATCTCAAAATGTAAAACCCCAGGAAATTTTAATTTCCTGAAGAAAATATGGAATAAACCAGGTTAGGCAAAATTTTCTCAGATATGGTCTCCAAAACACAGTGTAAGTGGGGTACCTGGGTGGTTCAGTCAGTTAAGTGTGTGATTTTGGCTCAGGTCATGATCCCAGGATCCTGGAGTCAAACCCCATGTCAGGTTCTGTGCTCAGCAGGGAGTCAGCTTCTCCCTCTTCCTCTGCCCTTCCACCTGCTTGTGCTCTTTCTCTGACTCTTTCTCAAATAAATAAAATCTTTTAAAAAAATCCACACAATATAAGAAAAGACAAATTGATAAGTTAGATTTTATCAGAATAATAATAAAAATAATAATGAAAATAATGTCTACTTTTAGAAAAACGTTAATGGAATTAAAAAAAAACAAACCACAGACTATGAGAAACTGTTTGAAAATTATATGCACAATAAAGGACTTATATTCAGAATATATAAATAACTCTCTAAGTTCAAGGAAAAAAAAAAAGGAAAAGAAAAGAAACAGCCCAATAAAAGAAATGGGCAAAAGACTAAGTGGATACTTCACCAAAAGAAGTACATGGATGACAAATAAGGGGAATGCAAATCAAAACTACAATAAAATACCAGTTCACATATTAAAATGGCTAAAATGAAAAAGGGTGACCATATCATGTATTGGCAAGGCTAAGGAGGAACTGAAACCCTCATGTACTACTGGGGAAAATATAGGATGGTATAACCACTTTGGGAAAAAATTGACAAAGCTAAACAAAAATCTACCATATGAGCCAGTCATTTCATTATTATTTAATAAAAAAAGTGTTCAATAAAATGAAAATGTGTTCATACAAAGACTTGTACATAGGTTTTAGAGCAGTTTCATTTTATTTGTTTCAAACCGGAAGTATCCAGATGGCCATCAACAGGGAAATGCACCAACTGTAATCTATGCGCTGGAATATTACTCAGCAATAAAAATAATGGACTTTTGACATATGATACAATATGGAAGAGTCTCAAATTACATTGAATTAAATAAGTGAGACAAAAAGAGCACATACTATGATTACCTTTCTCTATAATTATAGAGAATTCAAGATATTCCATGTGATGGAAAACAGATAAAAGATTTCCTGCAGGTGGAGATGGACATAGTGGTGGAGAATAGTCAACAGGAGGGATTCCAAAGGGCATGAGGAAATTTAACTGATGGATGTATTAATTTTCTTGATTTCGTGATGATTTCATGGGGGTATATATACATACATTAAAACTTATTGAATTAGATGTCTTAATAGGTGTAGTTTAATGTATAAAAGTACATTTATATATATATATATATATATATATATATATATACACATATGTATAAAAGCTACACCTCAATAAAGCAGTTTAAACAACAGCAATGAGAGAGAGAAAATGATGGAAAGAGAGAGGTAGACAGAGAGGCAGGGCCAGTGAGATAGGGAAAGAGAGAGATAGAGATGGAGGCAGAGTAAGAGAGAGACCATATACAAAATTTAGTTTTGCTTAGGTGAAGCCAATTATGGGACTTCTCACACATTAATAGACATTGTCCCTGTTGCATGCAAATATGTTTATGTGCTATTTCAATGGCTTTCTAGTAAAATAGAATTTCTTGAGAAATTTTTGTAAATAACGTGGAAACAAGCTTTCTAAACAATCAAAAGTGAGGAGTCATTTCAAACACATATATTAAAAGGTTGAATTAATAATGTCACTCTTCTTTTCCAGCCCTTGAATTCTATAAGGCTTTGTTTAAAATTTCAGACATGCTGTTTGAACATAAAATCAGTAAGTGTCCATTCCAGAAGGCATATTAACAATCCATTTCTGATCTTTTTTGTTAGTGGTGCAGCTCCTACCCACAAACTCTGTCTCCTTAATTCTCTAACATTCTTCCTAGTTCCCAGGGGCTTTTTGTAATAGATTTTCATACTGTTCTCTTACCCCTTTGATTTATATTCAGATCTTCACTTTATTTTTACCTTTTCTGTCTTTGCCTTGATTCTGACAATCAACTCTTCTTCTTAAACTTAACTTCTTAAACTTCCATGTTACTTGAGACATTTTATCTTAAAACTTTCTATCTTGGAGAATTTGGTTGTCTTAGCTACCCCTGGTAGTTCTAGGTGTGCAAGAGTGTGGAAATCAGGGTCACAACAAAACAGAACTCATCCCCGACGTCATCAAAAGATGTCAAAGAAGGGACTAGTTTTTAATGAAGGAGTAAAACATAAAGAATGTTCTGGAAAACCAGAACCATGGACTTGGGGCTGCCCTTAAGGAGCTGAGTGAATGCAGAAGAAATACTCTAATTTTTCTTCTCCCACTTTCTAATCTCTTGTACATACTTACCATTGCCAGCTGGCAAGAAAGTGTAAGTAAGCTGCCTACTGATGTCAGTCTACTCCAGGTACCAGCATGGCAGAGAAAGGCAAAAAATGGATCTGGAGGAAAAAATAACACAGAGAATGATTCTGAAATTTTTATTTCAGTTCATATATATCTCTTATTCCTATGAAACAATGATTATGTCATGATCTACTTAGTTCCAAAGGAAGAATTTTGAGAGGGCTTTGGAAAGGAGATATTTACTTCCTGTGATATATATTGAACATATCTATTAAAGCATAGTTGTGGGTGCTGTGAGCACAAAAGGATGAATGTGATATGTGTTCTTGTCTGCAGAGGTCACATGTTGGTAGTGGAGGACATATTCTGTCCTCTATACAATGCAAACCCATAGTAAGGACTTTAACAGAGGTATAAATAATGTGCCACCAGAGAACAGGGTGAGGGGAGGCTGTTGGCATCATCAGTCCTGTTCTTTAGCTCCTCCCCCAAGTCATCTCAGCTCTCTGCAACTGGGACCATTGATGGCCCAGCAGATGGGCCCAGACGCTCTCGGTACAATAGTCAATCCTTAAAGAAGAAAGGATTTGTACATAATATCTGCCTCGCTTCTTTCCAGTTGGACTGAGACTTGTCATGAATTTGTTGGCTCATTGAAAAAAAAGAAACAAACTTGGATTTTAAGATGTTGAACTTCCTATGAGGCCAAAGACCTTGTATGTTTGAGGGTCAGATCAGCTTTGAGTAGCAATGAGCTGCCAAAGCCATTTATTCCTTCCCTTCATCTTCCTATATGTGCATTTACTTTCTGACTCTTTTCGGAATGCCCATGCTATGCCAGAGACTGCACTGGAAACCTGGGGCTTCAGTGATGATAAAAACCCATCGGCACTGTCTCTGTCCTCGTGAAGGTAATATTTTTGTATCAAAGGCAGGTTGAAGTAAATAAACAATGAAATGCATGAATATATGAGGGTATTTTAGGCAGTGATGGGTTTATGAAGGAAAATAGCAGGCCAGTGGGAGATAGTCAGTGAGCATGCATGGCATGATCAGGGCTGATACCTCAGAGAAGATACAGGTAACACAAAGAACCAAAGGGAGGAGTGTCAAGGAAGAAGCAACAGCAATGAAAAGTCCCTCGAAGGGAAATCTACTTCGATTTGCTTGAGGAACAGAGAGGAGACTGTTCTGGCCAAAATGTAGTGGGAGCAAGAAGAAACATGGTTTGGGAAGATAGAAGAGAACCAACTCTTTCAAGACCTTCTGGACCAGAGGAGACGTTTCAGACTGTCATCTAAGTGCTGGGTACCTAAGCAGGAAAGTGACATAATTTGATCTCTAGTTGCTGGGTGTGAATAAAGTCTGGGTATAAAAGGTAGACTGAATAGGAGGCAGACCCAGTTATTGAGACAAAGTAATTCTGGCTACATCAAGTATGAAAAAAGTAGACAGTTACACTTTGGTTGTAGAACCAATGGGATTTGCACAAGTAGAGCCAGGGGTGATGTGAGGGAAAGAACAACTTAGGGGCTCCTAGAATCTTCATAGTCCCTGACATATTACCATCTGGCTTTGATTGAATGTGTTCAGTGCCTGGGTTCTCACCACTTGTGAGGCCATCTCTCTAGCCCATGGTAAGACAGCTCTGCTGGTCATATTGTCCTCTACATGAGGTCTTGAAATTTAAGTACATAATTAATATAAACTCAATGGCTTTTTTATGTTTAGTTATTTATTTCTGTAAACTGTTACTATCACTTAATTTTAGTTTTTCTGCATGTGCCTCAAAGACTGCACACAAAGCTCTCTGGAACCACGTTCAGCCACACGGCAGAGGGTGAGACCGCCCCTACACTTGCCCTCCTCCTAGTGTGGTTCAAGTGAGGCGACTTTGACATTTTCACCATGGCAGTCTCCTTTGACCCTGTCTGTGAGTCCTTGTAGGCCATGACTTCCTCTGTATGGGGGAAGAGGTGACTGAAGAAGTTTCTCTTTTATTTGCAACAGTGAAACTCCAAACAATCACTGAGGGACTACTTCTGTATTATGTAAAGAGGTGATGCGTAAAGGAAAGTACAGAAGCATCATAAAGAAATACCAATAAAATAATATTTTTCAAAGTTATTATAAAATCTGATGTGTATTGGTTTTGTGCACAGGAATAAAACATTCTATATTTTACCCGATGATTGGGAGAATATGTAATTTTATGATTGTTCTAGTAAAGCAGATTGCAGCAAAGCTATAATGCAAGCAAGAATGAGAACTTAGGTTCATGTTGTGCCTTCATCAAAACACACTTGTAGGAACTATGTGTTAAATCTGAAGCATGTGGTAATGCATAGTTAAGATGTGTGTTCTAGGTGTACCCGCTCAAATTCATATTGAAATTCTCACCCCCAGTGTGATGGTATTAGGAGATAAGAGCTTTTGGGAGGTGATTAAATTATGAACGTGCGTCCCTTATGAATGGGATGAGTGACTTTATAAGAGAGATCCCAGGGAGCTCTCTTGTCTCTTCAGCCTCGTGAAGACTCTGCAAGAAGAGAGCCGTCTCTGAACCCAGAAGTGGGCTCTCACCCGACACCAAGTCTGCCCACACCTGCGTTTTGGACTTCCCAGCCTCCAGACCATGAGAAATAAGTTTTTGTCTCTCCGAAGTCACTCAGTATATGGTATTTTGTTGTAGCAGCCCAAATGGTTTAAGAATGTGCGTGTAAGGGAGAGCACCAGGCAGAGAGTTCTTTCACCGAGCTGAGCCAGCTTTGCTCAGAGTAACATGGAGCGGACCAAGCTGAACAATGGACATGATGTTGCTTTGCTGCCTGCCATCCATTTTCTAATAGCCAGCCAACTTGTTTTGCATAAGCCACTTTGGAAGGGAGTGGGAAATAAGGGATGCAGACTGATGCAGGGGCTTATTTAATGTGCTTTATGAAACCAGAGTATTATTCATAGACATTTCATGGATAGGCATACATCTGGGGAGAGGGAATAAAACAGCTCAAATGAGCAGCTTGAGTAAATTGAAATACACTGAAAATGAGGAGGCCCTGGATAGGCCAGTGGAGTCTCAGACAAGCTAAGGTGAAGAACAGATGGGCTCATGTAGTTCTGGTTCTTGTACTCAGGTAGAAATAAGGAGCGGTTGCAGAGAGCAAGCACAGACGTTGCCCATAAAAAGCATTTTATTTTACCGGGGGCTGCGATTATAATGTAGACTGTGGTTATAGAAGAAAAAAGAGCAGTGGGTTGAGAGAAACCATTGATCTTGCGGTTTAGGCTTGTTTAAATGGCCCTTTCAAATCAGCGCGGTCAGATGGTCTGTTGTGGGGCATTTGCTCACTTATCACGCCTCCGCCAAGAATGGGCAGATTAGTTAGTGACACAGAAACCCGACTCCAGTTTCTGGTGACTAGGATTCCCCCTGGACTTAGCTCTTCTTGGGAAATGGAGTCCATGGCTGGTTTTCCTGACTCTCCTCAAATTTTCTTGATACTGTACAAAATTAGAAAGCAAATCTAATAAGGCTCTCTATTAGATAGTTTGTCTAATATTGAACCATTGCTTCATTGAAACAACCTCCTACGCAGCTTTATTGTTTTTGTTGGCCAATAGCCAATTTGGTTTTTATCTTACTGAAATGGGAGCCATGTTGGTTATTCTCTCTCAGCTGTGCTTGGAGGACCTTCGTTCACCTCGTGTCTCTCATTTCCTCTTTCTGCCTTTGCTGGTGCTGAAAGATTCTGCCCATTCAGAAACAGGCAAAAATCTCTTTTCCAACTGAACACAGTCAAGGGCACTTCCCAAACAGCTGTTCTTGAAAATGGCAGGCAAGTCTTATTCTATGTGATTTTGGTAATCTAGAGGAGGGCACCTATTTCCTGGCATTTTCTACTTCTGAAAAGTCTTTCATTTCTTCATTAAAAAGAAATGAACAACATGATTATTAAAAGAGTTCTTGTCTCTTTATATATATATACTGAGACATTTTCAGATGAAATAGTCTAATTTCTAGTATTTATTTCAAAATAATCCTGAGGTAGGGGGAGGTGGTGGTTGGAAATATAACTTAAAAATGGCTAGTCACATATTGATACATGATAGATGTGGTCCGGATTAATAAGGTTCGTTATTCTAGTGTATGGGTAGATATTTAAAATATGTGATAATAATTTTCTTTAAATGCAAGTATTCTGGTGAGTTGGAATCATGGCTAAATATTGACTTAAAATTACACCAAGGTAGATTTGACACATTGACTGCACAGTGATATCACTTGAGCTCCTAACCCATCACAGACATTGCTAATGCACCAACTAATCACAACATACACTCCCATGCCCTGTGCAGTCCGGTGTAGAGAAGGATTCTGAGGCAGTCTTCAGGCAGCCACAGCGTGGATTGATCATAGTTGACAAGTGGGATGATAACCAATTGTCATCCCAATACTAATATGTAAATAAATAAAAGTAGTTCCTATAATTCCCCAAGAAATAGGGATAGTGGCGCCAGATACCTAAGAAAGGTGGAAGAGAGAAATGAGAACATAAAGAAAAGTAAAAAATGCACAGTAAAAGATCGAGATCACTAAAGAAAAACTGAAGGCAGTATCATTGAGATATCTCCTAGGATCGGCATCAGAAAAGGGTTTTTTAGGTTTTAGGACCTCACTGTGCCTGAAAGGCTGGAAGCCTGCGAGTGGTTAGTGCTTCAGGACTGACACTGTGGCCTTCTTGTTTCTTTTTCTGCTTGATTTCTAGTTTCCCAACTAAGATACATTGATGAACTGTTTGTTGAAAAAAGTCACATTCTAATATTTGCCATTTGAAGAAAAGATATGGGTAGGGAAAAGGAAATAAATCTTTATTGGGCCCTGATGTGGGGGCAGGCACAGATCCTGGCATTGTATATTCAACGTACCATCTCATTAAAATGTAGAGCATTGTGAAATCACTGAGCACCCTCGGTGTGTGTGGGCTGGACCTTCATAAACTTGGCTTTTGACTCCAGCTGATGTAGTTTAAATATATACTGTCAAGGGGGAAGAAGTAGATGTAGGCTATATATTTTTCTCCATATATCCTATATAAGCCTAACTGCCTCATAGCAACATTTAAGGAAACGATAATCTGCCTCCAGAAACCTTGAAGAATAATATAAATCTTTACTCTAGATCTCTGTAAAAGTGTCATGCAGGCCATCCCACAGTGCAGAAAACAGAAATATTCCTTTATATTTCTCTTTAAACATACCGTCCTCCTCCAAAAGCTTTCTTTCTCTCCCTAGATCCCCCTCCTCTTCCTCCACCCCCACTGTCTCGTCGACACTGTACCTTCCTGTCCACTTTTCCACCCGCACCTTCAAAGGCAGTGCGTTGACATATGGCTTCTCCTACTGGGAACAGCCCTTTGGGGAGTGTGGTCTGATCTTCACTATGACATCTTTTATCCTAAGAATCAACCATATTGTAATTCTGATGGGTACAATTCCACAACTTGTTCCAAATATAACTCTCTCTCTCTTGCTCCAAGAGTGCTGCCATCATTCCTGTTCCCCAAAGACATCAAGAGTTAGTGACTTTCTGGTTACTTCCTTCTGGAGAGCTAGGATAGGAAAGAGGGCTATGGGAGGGCTAGAAGAGCCTCCTCAGACTGTGGTTTCAGGGTCTGGTTATGGGAGTGGATGGAGCTGGCCTCCGTCTGCTGCCCAAAGCTAACATCTAAATCCTGGGCAGGGGTATGAGTGGGCCCATACTTTAGGATGGGCATCAAAGGGAAAGTGGTGTCCATTTCAGGAGGGCAAGGGCAGTTTAGAAAGCCAGAGATGAGTCAAAACACCACGTTTAAGAATATGGGTGAGGAGTTATGATACATTCCCTGATATGGGAAAGCCATAGAAAACACTAAAGGTAATAACACATGTTCTGGGGGAAACATCTAGAAGGATCCTTGAGACAAGGCCTGTGTGTGTGCATGTGTGTGGGTATGCACGCATGTGGATGTGTGTTCTAGTGCAGCAGCATTAATCTAGGACTTAGGACACACCTTTGTTATGTTTCAGAGCTAAGGTCTTGGACCTGCATTTTCCCCTCCTTAATTTGCTAGGCCATTTCCGGACTGAGATTGGCCCCTTTTGGCATTGATAACAAGTATATTCCTGATCCCCCACCAAATCACCAAGAGTTACTAACTGTGCCATGAAAGAGGATACTTTCAGGCTTAAGGTTAGTTGGGAAATTTTTATCCAATATTTTATTGAGTATTTTGTGGATCTCATGAGCAAATAATTGTATTAATATTTTAAGATCTTAAAATTTTTTTAAAATTTTTTTTAATTTTTTAAAATTTTAAAAAAATTTTAAGATCTTAAAATATGATTAGGAAGGCCTTGTTGCAGCTATTTTTATAGGTGGAGGTGATTGAATCATGATGCTGAGAATTTCCATCAGACTATTTCAAATGAAAATGCTGATCGTGAGTTTTTAATTGTACTGTAACAGTCTCCCTGTGATATTTGGTTCTAGTACCGCTATTTTCATATGAATGTGCCCTTCCAAAATAACACAAGATTTCTTGTCTTAAACTTAGCTATTCTCTGTTTACCATTTGGTTTTCTCAGGGTGTTAATAATTAAAATTCTATCACTGAGGTCTTCAGAAGCCTGACTCAGAGCTCTGTTCTATGTAATATCACTTAAAATAAATACAAAGTCTTTTAACAATGGCAAGTACTGTGTATGTGCCAAGATTAATAATAGTAATATTTATACTATAAAATCTTATGTTGCTGGCTGGGTTCTTTGGAAGCAAGCACAAGATAGAATTTAGCATGTTTATTAGGGATCAATACTTTGAAAGGAAGGAGGATGAAGCAGGGTTGGGCAGAACTCTGGCCCAACCAAGCCTCAACCACTGGCAGTGACTTGTGGGATGAATAGTGCTTAACAGGGTTCTGCTGATAAATATTTAATAATGGCTCTCCGAAGGAAAAAAATAGTCCTGATTTGTAGCGTTTGCCAATTTACATTATGTAAATTCTCCTACTAGGGCTGAGTTCAAGCCGCTCAACTTGATGTCACTAAGTGGGGAGGGAGGAAGAAAGGCACCCAACTCCAGCACGCCATTAGCCACATCAGACCCAAATGGCCAGAACTTATACTATTGCTTTGCTCCATTACTGGATGTAGGTTGCTCTGTGAAAGTCATGACCTTGAAGCCTATGTCTTCAACTGAGGCAGAGCCAGGAGGAGCTTTTGACCACATTCCTTCCAGGGTGGAAGGGTATTGGGTTCACTTTTTAGTGAGTAATTTGGATTATTCATCTCTCTGTCTGTGACCTTCCATCCCATATACCACTTAGACACATTTTTCTCTAGGGAAGCACTTTGGTTTATAATTCAATGGGGTTCAGGTTGTGTCCCCTAAAAATGTGCCGTTTTGAGAACCAGGACCAAAACCCAGAGCTTCAGGGATATGAAACACAAAGTCTTTAAATCATTAGATGTGACGGGGAGACCACCGATGCCTCAATTTCTTGGTTCCTGGAACTATGTATTCTTCCTGTTGGGGACATAGAATATACTGTGTCCTGGTTGATGGCACTATATCCTTAAGAGCAGGGATTGGTGAACTTTTTCTGTAAAGAGCCAGATAGTAATTATTTTAGAATTTGTGGACCATATGGTTTCAGTGACAACAACTCAAGTCTGCCCTTGTCGTGCGAAAGCAGCCATAGACAATATGTGAGCGAGTAAGGATGGCTGTATTCCAATAAAACTTTTATTTACAAAAACAGGTGGCAGGCTGGGTTTGCCAACCCTTGCTCAAAATTATAGCCTCTCTGCTGGAGCTGGAGCTACAACTGTGCCTCGGTAGGCCATTTCATTCTACGAGACCAGCTGCTTCCGGCGGTACGGTAAGTAATATGGCCGTTGGATCCCATGTTCTTGTGCCTGCACCAAGTACACTGTGGAATGGGTCCCATGCTTGGACACTCTGTAAGAGAGGGATGCAGGCTGAGGCTCTGTGAACAAAAAAGGGTAAACTGAAATGGTTAAGAAGACTACCTCTGAGGAGGAACTGTTGGCCCAATTGGGGACCCGATGGAGTCTACTTGTCATTACGTGGCCAGATGGTACCTTGGAGAAAGAGTGCCCTCCTGCGGGCTGAGTGTGGGTCTCTGTCGCTATTCCTTCGAGCCTTCAGCAGCAGCAGGAACTAGATTAGCCTTTGTGAGCAGGAATTTGTGCTGTTGAGCTCACACATGGCCTCCACCTCTGTCCCTGTGTTCGTGCTGCTCATGTGTCCATCATGTTCAGTCATCTGGTGAACTCGGTCATGTGCTGCTTCTATGGTAGATGTTTTCTGATAATGGTGACAAATGTTTGAAAGATAACATTTTATATCTACTCCGTATTTTCTTACATGTGTCCACCCAAGTTTTCGTTGTCCTTGAAATGCCAGTCTGTTTCCTCCCTGGCCCCTTTCCATCTGTCATTCACTACTGCCTGTGAATCCTTACAGATTTGAACATAAGGTCACTCTCTTTCAGCACAAAGTGCGTGAACAGGTGCACTGTTCCAATATTCCCTTGCTAAGAGGATTTTCTCTTTCCAGCCAGAGTGAGGCTGCAAGGTGCTTGTAGTCCATTTTCAGGTTTGACCCAGTCACCAGATGTGTTCCTTTATAAACCAAGCTTGGACTTTTTCTTTCTTCTTCAGGAATCCCCACAGAACTGGAGGTGGAAGCTGAGGAAGGTGAGCTGGTACGACCATGGTGATTACTGGTGGGAGTCCAGGCTGTCTGCTTATGCAGCTTGCTCTTGTCCCCTGGTCCTACTTGCTCTGTCTCGGAGGTGCCCCGTCCATCCCACAGTGGCCTGATGTTGCATCCATTGATGTCATGGCCTGCTGAGTCTGACAGGATCCAACTCATGATGGGAAGTTCCAGCTGCAGTCACCTCGTGCCTCATGGTCAGATCTCTGCTTAACCAGAGCTGAGAAGCATGACAAGATGACAAGAATTGTATATATATATATATGATTCTTTTCAAAAGATGGAGAAATCCAGCATTCCAGGATGCTGCAATGCAATTCTCACACAAACTGCACTTGACATTTTTTCCTATTACTGATACTTCTGGAACCATAGCAACATGGTCCAAGTGGCAAGACAGTTATTACCACAGCCTGGAGCTTCTGAAGAACCTTCTTCTACTCAGACTTCACTCAAAACTGATAGCCCTTTTCATCTCTCTGTATGTGGGTCAAAGCCATGTTCTTAAGTGGAGAATGTGCTGCCCTAGGACTTGAAAGAATTGTACTTCATTGCTCGTGGTGGGAAGTGCAAAATGCAATAATTTCTCTTTACTTTGAAAAGGATGTCCTAGTACAGCTCTACCCACTGGACCACCACATATCTTACAGATATATTTGGTCCCTGAGTCTTCCTCTGAAAGAGTGTCTGTGCATTCCTTCTGGAAGTCTCTACTGTTCTGTCTAGCATTTGCTTGTCCAGCACTATCGACATAATTGGATCAACGTGTTTGTCTGTGAAATAGCCACATTTCAGGTGTTTTTAAGTTATATTAGCACAGAAGGAGGGAGAGTTAATATAGCTGGAGGAAAATTCTAAATGTATAGTGTTGTATATTCCACGGGAATACAAACATTTAAACCTCCTTTTCTGTTTAGGAAAGGGAAGTATATATTAATTAATGATCACATACAATGTACCAGAATTTATAATAAACTGCTCTAGCAGACTGAGAGATCTGTGAAGTATGATGGACATCAAGACTCAAGATGAAAAAAAAAAAAGACTCAAGGAACACTGTCCAGATCCCCCCTTTCATCCAGGTGGCCTCTGCTTCTGATGAACTATGTCATTGAGCCAATAGACACTCATGGTGTGCCTGGGACTAGATGCTCAGGGTGCTAGATCCGGAATGCCAGGACAGATAATGCTAGAAAGAACTTGTTGATTTGGGAGCTATTTCCTGACATATGAGATTTAGCATCCTGCCAAGGACCTAAGGAAATAGCGTACACTTACTATCCATATAGCTCTTAGGGACATTGGAAAAGGTATGACCCACAGTGAACCAACTTGAAATGCCACAGTTAGCACTGCAGACTGTGGGGAAGGGAGTAAAAAGTTGGGGAAAGTTAGTATGCTGGGACATAGGTACTCTAAACACCTGGAAGAAATACCAAGTGATTATATTTCCATGGGGAGCCCCAGGGGACAGACCACCTATCAAAGTGATCAGGAATGCATATTGAGAACAGCTCCAGAACCACTAAAAGGTCCAGGATTGGCCTTTTGTCTATAGGTCCACCTCTCTCGGGTTGTCTGATCTTTGGTGTCTAACAGTTTTTCCGAGCTTCAATTTCCTTGTCTATAAAATTGACTTAATACCTACCTCATAGAACTTCTGCCAAGATTATTTGAAATGCTGTTCATAACCTTCTCAGTGTAGTACTTAACACATAATAATAGCAGTTATTTAAAGTGCTAAGACAAAGCTCATTTAAGATGTTCTGGGAGCATACTGGAGGGACATCATGGAGAACCTACATGTTAACCCGCCCAGAATGAATTTCCTGTTCCTAGTCAGTGACATGTAACTGCTGTTTACATCCCCCCCCCCGATCTTATGTCCAGGCATATGGTCATTCAGAGCACACTCTACTGCCTAAGGGACCCTGGATGAACACTTGATCCACACCAAGCAAATAGTTTCCCTTGGGATCCATACTAGAATTAATGAGGAAAAGAAGGTTCTTATTAACAGATTTTTAACTCCTAATGATGACCTGGTCATCATCATCAACATTCTGAAAGAATCTACCTTTTTGACCAAGAATGAAGCAACACAGTGGAGATCAGAGTCCAGAGGTTGGTGGGGGGCGGGGGTGCTGGGGAAGTGGTGAGGAGATAGATTTCTGAGACATCTGTTGAACTCTTGGATGTAGCTTCATGTAGCCAGAGTCTCCTCTGGAATATTATGATTAGTGGATTAATATTTACTCCAACACCCTTCTTGAGACCTAGTTCTAGTTGGCTTTCTATTGCTTATAGACAATAGAAATTCCTGACCTATAGAGTCAACAATTCCTGACCTATAGAGCTAGGTAATCAAGTAAAATCTGCTCCGACACTTGAAAAACAAGTAGAAATTGATGGGGCCAAGTGAGTGAGGAGGAAGGATCAGTCAAAATGGCCCAAGTGAGTTCCCACCCAAATGGCTTGGTGACCAGAGCACATTGCAAATTGTAGATAAGAAGGAGAAGAGAGCAATACAAATTTCAGACCTACTGATAGAGTACCCTTCATATGAGCAGGGTTGGCCGGATAGTGGGGGTGCCCACCTAATGGTGAGGTGCTGCTGGAGAAAGCATAGAGCACAAAAGGCCCAAGTACAAAAGATCATCATATGTGCCACAATAAGAGTGGAAGCAGAGTCCACAACCACTTTATGGCAATAATAATCATTTTAGCTATGATGTACTGAGTCTTGACTATATTCCAAGTACTGTATTAGGTACTCCTGTCTCATTATCTAATTTTATCCTAATGACAACTCAGAAAGTTTGGTGTCATAATCTTGCACATCATCGTTTATTTTTTCTCTCTGTTGGATCATTTATACAAATATGATGCTATTCTTCTCTTTTTAAAAACTAGGGGGAAAAACACTTTATCTTCAATTGACCCTCCAAATACTGTCCAATTCATTTGATCCTCTTTCCTAACCCTCTTCCCATTTGAAGACTTGGTGATAATTCAGTGACTCCTAGTCTTCTCCTCCAATTCTCTTTTTTAAAATTGAGATTTAGGAGCACCTGGGTGGCTCAGTCAGTTAAGCGTTCCACTCTTGGTTTCAGCTCAGGTCATGATCTCAAGGTCATGAAATTGAGCCCTGAGTCAGGCTGCGTGCTCAGCAAGGAGTCTGCTTGAGATTCTTTCTCTTCCTTTGTCCCCTCTCCGCCCCTTGCTTTCTCTCTCTCATATAAATAAATCTTTAAAAAAGTAAAATTGAGATTTTGGGATTTAATGAACATTCAAAGAAAGGCACAGCTCTCAAGGATACCCTTCAGTGTGTTGTGACAAGGGCTTACACAAATATATCTGGCACCCACAGCAAGATACAGAGCATAAGGGCCACCCCAGAAAATCTCCTCCTGCACCTTTCTCATCAATGAGCTTCCTCCCCACGTGAATTTCTATCTCTGTATAGTTTGCTTTTGGACTTCATGTCCTCATGAAATCATGCAGGAATTATTTGTTTTCAGTCTGATTTCTTTTGTTCGACATTATGTTTTTAAGATTCATTCATTTTGTTAAGTGTTGAAGAGTTAACATTATAGGACAGCACTGTAATTTGAACATCCATTCTCCTGTTGATGGATATTTTAGTTTTTTTCCCCAGGTTTTGGCTCTTAGGAAGAGGTTGCTCTGAGGATTTTTGTATAGGTCTTTGAGTTGATATATGTTTCCATTAATTTGGACACATATCTTGGAGTAGATGTGTAGGGTGGTATGGTTAGCGCATATTTTGCTTTGAAGAAACTGCCAAACACTTCTCAGCATACTTCTAACATTTCACATTTCAACCAGGAATGTTTGAGAGTTCCATTTGCTCCACGTCCTCACTAATGTTTATTGTGAGTGGTCTCTTTGATTTTTAGCTATTCCACTGAGTGTGAAATGGTCTCTCCTTGTAGTTTTGGATTACATTTCTTCTGAGGACTTCTCATTCTTTTTTAAATCCACTCATAGTGCACATTTTCCCTGACCAGGTTCCTCTAAATTATTTTCTCTCAACATTTCCAATGATCTTCCTGTTGGCAAACTGCATGGAAACACTTAGTTCTCTTATTATTCAACATGGCTCATCTCTCCAGCTTCCTTGATAGTTTCCAGCATGCACTCACCTTCCCTCATTGACCACGCCTTCTCATTATCTTTTGCTGGTTCCTCATTATCTTCTGACTTCTAACATTGGATGATACCTTGTCCTTATTCCTTGTCCCTCTTCTCTTTTGTTGGTGATCTCACCCAGTTTTGTGACTTTGCATATGAACCCTGTATCTTCAGACCTCCCCTCCCCTCTAAGCCACAGACTTGGGCATGCGATGGCTTGCTGGACATGCCCATTAGGGTGTCTATTAGGCATTACCACTTAGGATGTTCCAGAAATGAACTCCTGAAATAAACCTGCTCCTCTGTAGTTCAAAGAATAGTGGCACTCCAGCCTTCCAATTGCTCAGACCTCAAACCCTGGAATCATCCTTGGCTCTCTTCTTTCTCTTACACCCAACATCAAATTCACTAGCAAATGTATCCAGAGTCAACCACTTCTCACCATGGGCATTGCTACCATTTCTGCCCAAGCTGCCAAGATCTCTAACTTAAATTATTGCCATCATTTCCTAACTAGTTTCTCTGCTTCCACCCTTGTCCTTGCTTAGTTCCTTCTAAAACAGCAGCCAATGTGATCCTCTAGAAAGATGACTCAGGTCATGTCACTCTTCTACACAAAGTCCTTTTTTCTCTGAATAATCATCACCTAGCATGTGCCAACTAGGGGGGGTTCTGGCATAAAAAAAATGAATAGGTCTCTAGCCTTCTTGGACCTATTTATTAGAAAATATGGAGATTAATTACATGATTATTTCATAGTAATTCTAATAACTGTCACAAGGGGTAAGAACATGGGGCAATGAGAATGTGCAATAGGCTTTCAGGGAAGACTTCTGGCAGAAATGATATTTAACTTGAAATCTGAAAGGTAGGTAGCCCCATGCTGGTGCTATGGCTATATAAAATATCACATCATTAGAAGGTGATGGAAAGAATATTCAAAACCAGATTAATACATCTCTAAACCTTGAACTTCTAAACATCATGTAATATTGTCCTTGATGTTAAATATGGTGACCGTGACTTATCAAGATCATAAGTCCCATAGGTAATGGCACCTGAACACAAATACAAAATCAAGTGTTCTTCTTTTCTTTTTTAAACTTGGTGACCATCCATCATTTTATGGCAAGATTTACATTTTGAAATGGAAAAGAAAAAAATTAATTCATTAACAATATTCAGAAAATCAAGCTAAAAATGTATGTTATGTGGATTAAGTGTAATCACAAGCACTTTTATATAAAATTTACTATATCCTAGGTACCGTGCTGACCACTCTCCATAAACTATTTTATTTAAATTTCATACAGCCTTACAAAGTAGGGTCTATTGTTCCCAACCTGCTGACAAAGACATCAAAACATGGGAGATAAAAACCTTCACCTACGGTCACGTGGTCAAGAAACGGCAGGACTGGGTTTTGAACCAGGTACTCCGGCCTTTGAGTCTACCTGTGTTGAGAACTGCTATCACCGTGAATGTGCCTGTGTTTTCAGTCTGAGTGTGCTCCAGCCGCAGCAGCTCCTCATCGGGCTCTGAGCAAGCAAGAGTTCCAGAAAAGAGAGTGTTATTGATTTTTGTCTTCCGGTTGTTATTTATTCATCCCTGGCCCTGGTCCACACCCAGGGCTGGTAGAATCCAGTGTACGTTGGTAACGATTTCAACACCTGCTAAGTAAATGGCGGACAGGTTGTGCGATTGCAGAAGCGGAGGTGTGTCGGGCGACCTGGTGCGGGGCTGTGTGAGTGACGGGCGGCTTGCAGGGGCTCCACGTCCCCCCGCTCAGGCCGGCCACTCTTGGCGTCGCAGGCACCGCCTTACTGAAACCATTCTGGGCTGTCTCTAAGGATTCTTCAGCGAGGTTCTATTTTTAGAGTCCTCTTTTCGCAGTAAGAACAAACCCGTCCATTTAGAAACAAAAGCATAAACAGAACCAACAATTAGCAGAAGCTGGCGCCTCCCAACTTCTGAGGAATTTCGCTCGCAAACAGCTAATTGAAACATTCCTTCAGTTTGTGCTGCTCGGTTTTGACAGTGGCTCTGCCCCTTGTCATAAAATCAATGGTCTTTTTTATCCCTTCCCTTCTTTCACCGTCTTGCCCCTGACTGTCGGGCCTTCCTTCCCGACTCAGAGTCTTCCTCAGATCACTGGGGTTAAGTGATCCTTTCATGCCGCCCGGCCAGACTGTCACAAGGCATCGAGTGGCTTTGGAAAATGAGCCATGTTAAATGGGCTTGATGGGGTTACAACCACCATTACTGCCATCACCACTGTGATAAAATGGAGCAATAATGACGGGGGAAGGTACTTATCACTGTCTTTTTGAGAT
>CM053618.1:5383412-5468557 GCA_028646535.1 Procyon lotor | reverse complement strand
CCCATGCCTCCGAAGCACCAACTCTACCATGGTCAGCCTTGGACAAAGAGTTCATGGTCCTGGATGTTGAGGGCAGACTTCAGGACTCAGGGATCTTCTGAGTTCCATAGCCTACCCATAGTCCAAGAGGAGTTGGTAAAGGGCTCAGTTACCCTCAAGTGTGCAGAAGGTCTAATGCCTGCTATTCATCTGTCTGCCTCCCAGTAACTATTGCCCCCTCGTGAAAGTCATTGTCATGTCCTCTTTCGCAGCACAGCACGCCTATGCTCCCCAAAATCAACTGGTCAGGGGTGGTGAGAAGAAACACTTCTCCAAGGAAGGTCTGTGGCTCTTGTGTCCCAGAATCACCTGGATGCTTCAGAGTTAGATACCTGGAGCTAGATTTGGCCTTGCTGAATCAAGAACTTTGGGATGTGAACCAGGAATCTGGGATTTTAGTAAACTTTCATGAGAGTCTTAAATAAAGATGGAATCATTGTCTTTCTAGAACTTCTTTTGTGTTCTCATAATTGACTCTTCTCCATTGCATCATTCATTTACTCATTAAATATACTAATTGTCTTTTATAAACATTTTCCTAGATGCTGGAGATAAAAAGATGAATAAAAGTTAGTCTCTGCCTTACTATCGGGAATTCCTGATGTCCTGAAATCTTTCATGGTTTATCCTTGGAAAACACATGTCATCTCATAGAGATGACCCTGAAGTCTGTGTCTTTAGTCCAAATGTCTCCTCCTCAAAGAATTTTCTTATCTTTAAAAACCCTCTGGACATTTCTATTTGGATCTCACATTGTCATCCCTGAAGTAAAGTACCTAAAGTTGAAGTGATTTCTACTTATTTCTACCTCAAATAAAAATCAGCTTCCCTTTGATTTCCCCCATCTGGAGACTCCCAAGCTTGAAATCTAATTCTGCTCTCTCCAAATTAGTTGTGTTTTCTCTGGCATATTCCTTATTTCAGCTCTGTTGTCGTCATCTGGCCCAAACCAGCTTTATCTTAGATTCATAGTATCTTAATTTGGTCCTAACTTGTACTTTGACTTTATTCTGTCCCCACGGTATGTACTTGGCCAGATTACTCTTTTTAAAATAAGGAAAAGCCATCAAACCAGAATAATCATGGGATATTTTCCCTGAGTTCTCGTTTCTTCATTCCTCCCTCCTTCTTCTCTCCTTGCTGGCCTCCCTTCTTCCTTCTCTCCCTTCTTTCCTTCCTTCCATCTTTCCTTTCTTCCTCCTGTCCATCTTTCCTCCTTCCCTCCCTCCCTCCCTCCCTCCCTCCCTCCCTCCCTTCCTTCCTTCCTTCCTTCCTTCCTTCCTTCCTTCCTTCCTTCCTTCCTTCCTTCCTTCCTTCCTTCCTTCCTTCCCTCCTTCCTTTTTGTCTCCCCTCTTTCCATTTTACCTTATATTCTTATATCTCACTTTTCTCCCTTTTATCCATCTTCAATTTCTTTCTTCACTAATTATTTATTGGGTGTCATATGAAAAAGTTTCTATATTAGGCACTTGGAGATGAGGGAGACATAAAGGTGAGAAAGAAAAGAAAAATTGAAATGCTCCTCAGAGCTTTACATAATATAGTGAGAAAGGCAAGCATGCAAACCACTAACTTGGTTCTTTATTTCTTGTTTTCATGCCAAGATGAGTTAGGGCTGTGGCGTATTTTGCTGGTCCTCTCCAATGTATTGTTGAGGGAAATCAGGGTAGATATCATACTTTAATTCTTCCCATCTAGATTTGTGAAACCAAGAAGGTCAAGGATTCTGATATCCTCACCCCATCTCCTTGAGGTAAAGAGGAGAAGCTCTTTTTTTTCACTCCAAACTTCACAAACCACTGCCTCTTTCCATACTAAAGTATGCCATTTAGGTTTCTACACATGCAGTGTGTCCCGCCGCCGAGTCCTGAGTGTGAAGTTAGAAGATCTAAGTGCTAGAAATCTTCACCCTGTGACACAGCTATCATTACCTAACAAGGAAACCTAGTGGAGTTTACCAGGACAGTGCCGTGTCATGACAGAGTATTTAGAGGTGGCTGTGGATTACTGTGTAATTACACTGAATAGATCCAAAAGTAATTACCAGCATCCTACCCCTGGGGTTTTGAAGGGAAGAATAATCCTGTGCACGGAACTCCTTCTCTCAAAGCAAATCCCTCTTGTAAGGGTTTCCCAGCAGAAAGGGAACAAAGGCGCCTTAATGATTCTATGTGGTCAAGCACTTTGCCTAAGAGCACTGCTATTAACCCCGTTGCTCTAGCCTGGCTCCAGCTCAGGAAGCGACATTTCGCTGTCTTCTCTCTGCCACAAAACTTTCACCCCCAAGAAGTTTCAATCCAACTGTAACTGTGTTCTTGGTCTTACTCATAAACCTGGCATGACATAGGCTCAATCCGTCACTCTGTCCATCCTGGTCGGCACCTGGCCTCTGCCGGAAGCCACAGAGAATGAAGGGATGAAGAAAGAAAGCATAATTCCGGTTTGTATGGATTTGCCTCTCTGCTGGGGTGGTGAGCGCTAATAAGGTGATACCATATGATACGAGGTAGTTTAGGAGGGGATGCTGCAGGGGTTGGGGCCAGGGGGTTGGGGGAGAAACAGGTACAAGGTTGAATGGTCTGTAAATAACCCATTGTGATACCAAGGTGAAAAGCAATTGAGACCCCTGGAGAGCAGCTCAGGAAAGGGCAAGGAGAGCATGTTTCGAAAGAGGCATTACATAGGTTCAGCAAGCAGACGGGACTTAGGATTTGAAGCGGGGGACAAGAAAGGGGACAGCCTGGAGGAGACGTGACAAGTTGTGGGTGATGATGAGACTGTTACTACCAGAATCAGCAGACACATGGCAGAAGCTCCGCCTGGTGGGACCGAAGAATAGACTTGCAATCCTTTTCCAAAGCAGCAAGGATAATTGCCCATAAACCTGTGGGTCTTCCAGGAAGCCAAAAAGACACTGCCTTTCTCTGGACCCCTTTTCCTCTTCCAGAGAACGAGGGCATCAGACGAACACTCACACGCTGTTTCCAGGAAAACTTCAGCAGGGAGACAGGCTCCTGTCCGTCTGTGATGGGCTTGTCACTTTCAGGCCTCAGGAAATTAGACTATTGCCATTTGCAGGTCTTCTGTAGGATCATGTTCATGGAGGAACAGTGCAGATTATTTGTACCAAATTACCTCATTACAGTGTGCCGCCATAATTACTGTTATTCTGTCTGCTGGCTTGCATAATGGTAAGGCAGGAAACACGAGAGCACACACCACGAATTACCCCTCCCCGCCTCTCACTCAGGTCTCCGATCTCAGCATCAGGTGGCGGTTGATAAGGGCAGCAAAAACACAAGTTTACATTTGTGAGCCATTTGGAAGAAGAAAAGCACTGTGCAAATTGTGTTATTGGAACTTAAGTGCTTAGGGAAGTGGTCTCTGCCTATGAAGAGTGTGTAGGAGTATAAATTAGTAAGGTCTCTTGGGATATGTTGGGTCCCGTTTTTTGTGTGTATATTTGGGGTTTTTCTACCTTCAAAGGCAATGCGGATGGCCATGAAACAGTGCTTGTTAGACAAACCAGGGAAGGAACGATGGACTCTAGACCCTCTGATCTCTGTCCTAAAAAGTGGAATTTTGAGGATTGGGGAAGAGGAGGAAGAAAGAAAAGAATCCCTTTCTTTAGGATGCTTAGATTTACATGGAAAGTTTTATTCAAAATAATGGAGAAATAGATACACTACAGGGAAAACTTAATTTTGACTACATGCTGGCTTATGTCTTTATTTCCACAAATGTCGATGAGAAAATGTTAGGGTGGCGGTGAACGGATCTGAGCACACAGAACTAAGCTGTTGGGAGTTTTTTCCAGGGTGGATACATTTTCTCTTTTTCTCTTTATTTATGATTTCTTTTTTTTAGAGAAAGAGAGAGCACACATGAGCAGGGAGGAGGGCAGTGGGAGAGGCAGAGAGAGAATCTTAAATGTGGAGCCTGACCTAGGGCTCGATCTCACGACCCTGAGATCATGACCTTAGCTGAAATTACCAATTGAACACTTAACCCAAATGAGCCACCCAGGCGCCTCTTTTCCTCTTTAGATGCTCAGGGATTTTCAACCAGTGAAGAGGTAACAGGCCTGTGATTCCTATGTCCTATAGCACGTCACAGTCCAAGACAGCACTGTCCACTAGAAATTTAATGATAGCTACATAAATACATTTATGTTTTCAAGAAGCCACATTAAAAAAAAGACGGGTGGAATTAATTTTGATGTATCACCGTTAACTGAATATGACCCAAATCTCATAATTCCAATAAGCATATTAGTTCCCTGGTGCTGTTATAACAAATTGCCACAAAGTTAGTGCATTAAAACAATGGAAATTTATTCTCTCACAGAGCTGGAGGCCAGAGTCTGAGATTAGTTCCACTGAGTCCAAATCAAGGTTACAGTTGGGCCACATTCCTTCCAAACGCTGTAGGGGAGAACTTGTTCCCGACTTCATCTGGCTTCCGGCGATTACTGGCATCCGTTGGGTCATTCATTGCCCCATCACCCCAATCCCTGTTTTCATGGTCACCTTGACTTCTATGTGTGTCTGAGACTTCTATGTCTCAATCTCCCTATACTTCTCACTGATAAGGAAATATGTGACTGCATTTATGGCCCACCTGGATAGTCCCAGATAATCTCCTTATCTAAAAGTCTTTAAGTTCGGGGCTCAGTCAGTTAAGCTGCTGCCTTTGGCCTAGGTCATGATCCCAGGGTCCTGGGATCGAGCCCCACATCGGGCTTCTTGCTCATCAGGGAGTCTGCTTCACCCTCTCCTCCCCAATAATGCTCTCTCTCTCTGTCTTGCTCCCTCAAATAAATAAATAAAATCTTGTTTTAAAAAAGAGAGTCTTTAAGCTCCTCTATAAAACCTTGTTCTAAATAAGGTATAACCTTTTTCTAAATAAGGTATAAGTTCCTGGGTTCAAAACCTGATATGCGTGAGTAGCCATTATTTTAGACTACCACAAAATTCAGTCACTGTAAGAATTAGTAATGAGATGTTTTACAATTTATGTCTAAGTTTTTGAATTCTAAACCACATCCCTCACTTACAGCACATCGTAATATGGATGCTAAATTTTCAGTGGCTGACATGAAATGTAGTTCAACTTACCAATGAAGTTGTGTTTAAGAGAAACATATTCTACACTGCTTCAAATGTCCTTAAAATTAAGGAGAATTGAAGGTTTTGTCTCCCCATTGCATGCACCTTGTTTCAAGACCTAACAGCCATATGGGGCTACTGGCTGCCATATTGGACAATGCTGTCTACAAAGTCCTTGATTTTCCTCCTCTTTCTTGAAGCCAATAAAATACATACATAGGCATGTTCTGTGTGTAATTACAAAAATACACAACATTTTCCCATAAATAATTTTTTTTTGAGACCTACAGCAACCTTAGTGGTAGCTAATTTTTTTCTACATTTTACAAATGTGTAAACAGACATAGACAGTATACATAGCTTGACCAAGAACATGGAAATCTTTCATGGTGGATACATGCTTGAACCTAACAGTATTTCCACGGCAGGCACTGTACTTTATTGTTTTTCTAATAGCGTGTTTTCATACTGAAATCATGAGAACTTTCCTTCCATTCAGAAGTTCATGTTCAGTTTAGCAACAACCTTGCCAGAGGTTGAATCCTGCCTAAAAACATTGCTAAATAAGATGAGGGGATGAAAACAGTGGCATCTAGTTCTTTCAGTTAAGAATGATAATGTTTGATGAAATTTGAAGAAAACCTCCTGCAAAGAAGATATGGTTTTGCATTTTGTGTATATGATATGTCTGCTTTGTTATAAAGTTATAATTAAGTGACATCATGCTAGGATCTACACTATATATTATATTGTAACAACACTGTTAGTTTTGTTAAGGGAAATAACATGTATTTGTATTATTTTCTACTTTTTTGCAGTACTTTTAAGACATTATTTCATTTGATCAGTTGAATAGCCCTCAAAATTATGTAAGAAAAGATTAATTTATGAGCAAATCAAGGTAAAGGTACAGTGCGTACCAGTGTATATTTGTTAATGAAAAGATTAAAGGAAAATAGAGAAAAGAAATAGCAAAAAAAATTAAATTTATGGAAGACTAAGGACAGAAACAGAAAATGTCTTAGTCCATGGTATAACAGTTGGTGGGTATTAGAAGTCACACATACTGTATGTAGAGTAGCCTTGTCAATGTCAAAATTCTGATGACTCAGTTCTTTTTCAGTGGCTGCTTTTGACATTTCAGCTCTGCAGAGTTGTGAGGACCCTCTTCTGTGTCAAATAGATAGTCCATCTTCTCGGCCGGGGCTCCCTGATCACCTCACTCCTCCCCTCCCCATCCTCTCTTCCTGTGGTGCTGTTGCTGGTGTTATTGACAGACTAAAGGATTGCTCATTCCCCATATCCCTGCAAGGTAAATTAAAAAAAGGAAAAGTCAAAGCTATTTCTGGACCCTCTCGTACTTAGGGACTCCCAACTCAATACATCTTGGTTGCTTGGAAATGATGCTTATTAATAAGTGAGGAAGACACAGTTAGTTCATAAGGCTTCAGGGTCACCTATTTAGGGGATAATTTACTTCCCAAACACACCTTTGCTTTGGATTCTTATAAGTTTTTGAGTACAAGATATTTGACATTAAGGGAATTATTATTACCAGATCTGTAAATGCAATTAGTGTTTAGAGGAGCTGGGGACAATTTCCAAAATCTTTCCAAAGTCCAGCACATGAAAAGTCTTAGCAATTAGCGCACTAGTCCAAAAGGAGTGGTTACAATTATTTATTGGATCATAACATGTGTACATAAAATCCAATTAAATTATCCCTCCTTCTTTCCAGAAAGTAAAAATAGCAAAAAATAGGAAAAAATATATGTTAAAAAATATGTAGTGGCAGTTTATAAAATATGTAATTGAGTGGGGAACTTTCAGATCATGTGATGCTTTGAGGTTTGATATTCAAATTTCTTGAATCTGATATTGAACCTCTTGAAATGACTAAGACAAATTAGAAAAAACCTGTCTTAGAATTAGAAGGTAGGAAAGTACCATCTACATGTAGACCCTTTAAGAAATTTCACAAGTGACATAAAAAAATCCGAGGATATCAAGAGAATAAGTATACAAATCACAGACTGAAGAAAATATTTGCAAAAAACCATATCTGATGAAAGATAGTTATCCAAAATATACAAAGAACTCTGAAAATTCATTAATAAGAAAAGAACCTGATTAAAAACAGAAGATGCAGGGATGGCTGGCAAACATAAGAAAAAATGCTCTGCAATCTTGTGTCATCTAGGAAGTGCACATTAAAGCAACAGTGAGATACCTCTGCACACTTCTTAAAATTACCCACTGACAACACCAAAGGTGGACAAGGCTTTGGAGTAACAGAAACACTCTTTCATTGCTGGTGAGAATGCAGAATGGTACAGCTGCTTTGGAGGGTAGTGTAATTTTCACAAAATTGAACATGTTGTTATTGCATAATCCAGCAATTGTGCCTCTTGGTATTTACTCAAAAGATTGAAAATTTATGTCCATGCAAAAACCCGCACAAGGATATTTAGAGCAACTTTATTCACAGTTGCCCTAACCCAGAAGCAACCAAGATGTCCTATAGTAGGTGAATGGATATATAAACTATGGTATATCCAGACAATGGAATATTATTCAGCATTTTTAAAAAAAATGCATATTGCTAAGTGAAAGAAGCCAATTTGAAAAGGCTCTGTACTACATGATTCCAACTATATGACATTCTGGAAAAAAGCAAAACTATGGAGACAGTAAAAAGGTCAGTGGTTGCCAGGGATTGTTGATGGAGGAGGGAAGGGAAGCACCGAGCATTTGGAAAAACTTTCTGTATGAATATCTAATGGTGAAAATGTAATTAAAAATTTGTTTAAACCTATAGAATGCACAACACCAGTGGTGAACTGTAATGTAAACTCTGGGCTTTGGGTGATGATGATGTGTTAATGCCAGTTCACCAATTGTAACAGACGTACCACTCTGGTGGGAGATGTTGATCATGGGGGAGGCTGTGCATATGTGCAGGCAAGAGGCATATGAGAAATATCTATAGCTTCCTCTCAGTTTTGCTGTGTACTTAAAACTGATTATCTTAATTTAAAAGATGTAGTTGGATATATTTGGTAAAGATGACAGACCACCGGCATCTCTATCTGTCCTTCCTGAATTAAACTGAAAACAAATAGAATAACAAAAGCAGCAAATTCCATCGTCAATAAAGCTAGAAAGGAATCACAATCTCAAGGCTATGAAGAGGAGTACCCCAGGTATAACAAAAACAAAGCCAGTCAGACGAGAAAACTGACAGTAGATCCATTCTCTACAGAACTTGAGTCCAAAAGAAAAAGGATAAAAATCAATGGCCTGTAACTTGGTATGCAGGTCTAGGTTTGTGGAGGGTTTCTGGAACAACCCAGGATGACACCATAGACAGGAAAGAGAGGTTGGCCTGATTGAGAAAACAGACAGGCTGTTTTTGTGGAAGGCAGGCTTTTGGTGTCCATGTCCTCATCCTTGGAACTTGTGAATATGTTAGATTACGAGGCAAAGGGAAATTTTGGTAGCAAATGGAATTAAGGTTGCTAATCAGCTGACTTCTATGAGGGGGGATTTATCCTGTATTATGTAGACAGGAACATAGTCCAGGGGTCCTTAAATGTGAAGAGGGAGGCAAAAGAGTCAGAACCAGCAAGAAAGAATTGCCGACTTTGAAGATGGAAGGAGGTCACAAAAGTGAAGGAAAGGTAAGGAAGTGGTTGCTCCCTTGGGACCTCCAGAAAGGAACACAACACCGAAAATACCTTGGTTTTAGCCCAGTGAGACCCATATTGGTCTTCTGGCCTCCAGAAATGTAAGATAATAAGTCTTTGTTGTTTGAAGCCACTAAGTTCCTGTAATTTAGGATAGCAATCCCTGGAAACTAATACATGGTGTGATGGAGCAAAGCAGAAATGGTAGATGGACATCAGTCTTGCCATTGATAAGTTTAGTCTGCTAAAGTGATGTAATATTAAATTAAATCTTTGCACCAGAGGCTGCCAAATGAGGCTTTTCTTTAATAATAATAATTACTACCAAGCACTTCCCATGTGCCAGGTACTATACTAAGTGCTTTACGTGAATTATCTTTTTTAATCCTCAGCAGAACTCTGTGATGTAGATATTACTGTTACACAGATTTAAAAAATGCAGAGCATGAAGCTCGGGGAGTTGAAGTGACCCGACAAAGTTTCTATAACTTTGTTTGTAGGAAGCTGAGAAGAGTGGGCACTGGAGTTCAGATCTGTATACTCTTATTTCAAATCCAGAACATCTCACTGGCCCAGAGCAAAGGCACACTTGGGAGGAAGAGACTTCAGATTAAAGGCAAAGCTGCGAATTCACTCCAGTTTTCCACTTTTCATTTACATGATACATCAACAAAGAGCTGACCATTGGAATAAATGGTCAACCTTCAAAGTAGTAGAAAGAAAAAATTAGACATAGTCCCTACTAGACACTGTCAAAAAAAAAAAAAGAAAGAAAGAAAGAAAGAAAGAAGAAAAATGAAAAACAAAACCAAGATGCAGAATATAAAGTATGCAAATTAAATTGTGATGCAGATGGCAATTAGGAATCAACACAACACCAGGAAATCAAAGAAATGAAAGGAAAATGGCCTGTTGACCTTCAGTTAAAAAACATGGATACAAGGTCTTGAAAAAGAAATAAGACAGTGGGAGGGGATGAAAATTGGGCTGACAGAATTCAGGAAGCAAAGAGAAGGGGGAGATTCCATAAGTGAAAGTCATGTTAATAGCCCCAAAAAGGACAACAGATCCTCCTGAGACCACAGTCAAGGTCGTGGAGGACGCAACTGAGAAAAGAAACATAAGTGAAAAGAAAAAGAACAAAGATGGAATTCATGTGAAGATCTAACAGGTACTGTCTTGGTGCCACTTAGGATGATAACCTCATGAATGAAATATTAAAAAATTTAAAGCTTTGATATAAAAAAATCATGAAATAGATGAAAAACTGGATTCTCAGTGTGTCTCGAGATTGACGATTATCAACACCAAGGCACTGCCTGGTGAACTGACTATACTTCAATGACAAAGAGAGAATCCATTGATGAGGCAACTCCCCCATCCTCAAAAAAAAAAAAAAAAAAAATCAAGCCACTTATTAAAAATCTGACTAGCATCAAAGCCACAGCAAAACCCTGTACTATAAGTTGGTGAAACACTGCTGTAGGGTTAGAAGGGAAAGAAAGCTTTATCGAAAATTTTATAAAAAGCCAGAGGTCATTCCAATTAAGGCAAGAAATGGACATTTTACCCCTGACAAAAGTCTAGAAATTAGCAGCCATGAGCCCTTGAAAATGAACTTGAAAAATTTCAAAGAACTAACCGGTCAATAGAGAACTTTTAGAAGTAGGGGACTTGGTGAAAATGGTTCTAAATTAATACAGACTAAGGTTAAACTATTGAGGGAATAGTAATGTAGAACTAAAAATATAAATATTGCAAATTTTGAACACGTGGGGAGGAGAAGGGTGAAGATAATAAAAATAAGTGAATTTCTTCATCTTTCAGGGTAGAGGCTCTTACATATCCTGCTAAAAGTGGAAAGTCAAATAATCCCCATCTCACTGTATTTCTTAAAGGTATAAATGTGACCATCATACGACTGGGGATTGAGGGGGCCAAGGAGTTGGAGACAGGGAAGCATCAGTGTACAAATCTCTTGTCCTCTGTGGCTAAAGATCATAACTCAAGAAATAGAGGCTCGAGGACACGATCTCAAGTTGTAGTATTATCACTAGGAGAAATAAAGAGATAACAAACCTCTAAATTTTCTGCAGTAAAATCACAAAACTACAAATCACAGCAAATATGTACCATTTTGAGAGGAAATAGGAGCAGGGCTTACAACCTTAAAACACATCGACGAAATTGAGACCAAACATATCTGTCCTATACGGAAATGTGAATAGGACATCTGTATTTATTAAAGATAAGTTCCTGCAGAGATTAGCAGAAAAGGAAAGCCCAATGATATGCTGTATAAAAAAGATTCTATACAATAGTGACTCAGAAGTCCCCGATCACAGATCACCATAACAAATACAATAATAATGGAAAAGCTTGAAATTTTAGAGGAATTCATAAAATGTGACTCAGAGACACGAAGTGAAGAAAAAAAAAACGCTGTTGGAAAATGGCACCGATAGACCTGTTTGATGCAGGGGTAGCCACAAACCTTCATTTTATTAAAAAAAAAAAAGCAGTATCTGTGAAGTGAAACAGAGAGAAGCAGGATAAAATGAGGTATGTCTGTATAAAGCATTTCCTAACTGGAAAATTCCATTTGCTTCCCCCTCCCGTAAATTTGCAGTCTGGGATTTTCCTGCCTAGATGTTCTTGAAACAAGGCATGGGGAGGAGAGATAGCTGGTCCATGGAAGCAAACCCACTCCTGAGCTCTGCCTGAGGAAGAGGATGAGGAGGTGCAGGACAGAAGGGCTCGGTCTGTGTTAAGGACAATAGAGTTCCTAACCTTGTTTACAGAGACCAAGGCGGTCTGGGTAGAAATCACAGGCCCCTGAATATAAATGTTGAGTTCATTTACACAGGGAGTTATATCTTAATTTTTACTAACTTCTAACTAGAATTTAGCATTTCCTTCCATTATGAATGTAGGAAAGAAATCGCAATAGGATTATCAGAACTGATGGCTGTCGTCAATAGAAATCCCCATATTTTTCTACCACATTACAGTGGCTGCAGTGGCCTAGAAATAGCATCTGTGCTCATGACTACGTTGAGATCACAAAATTATTAGACCCACGACTAGATCTTGTTATTTAATGTGTTGATAAAGACACATATAGTCTTATATCACATTTCTTTCGTGAGTTTCTCCTGAAGGTCTCCATTCTAGACCCAGAATGAAAGGATTCCCTAAGAAGGCAGGCAGGGGTATGGCTATCCAATATCACTCCATTTAGTTGGAATTGGAATCAGTACCCTGGCAAAATGTAATGGAAATAGGTCCATGCTGAATGGAGCTCCACACGGGGCTCAGTGCCTGGCTGGATCCCCAAATCCTAAGATGACCTAAGTCAAAATCAAGAGTCTGATGCTTAAACAACTGAGCCACCCAAGCACCCCTTAAACTCCTCTTTCTCAACCCATATTCATTCTTGAGGATTTCAAAAGTCAGGAGCGTCAGGTGAGACAAGACTACAAGGTGTGGTTCTATTCAGCATCTGAAGAAAACAGTTGCTTGCTAGAACATTCTCGCCAGACGGGCAGCACAGAGTTGTTCAGGGTAACAAGCAAGTGGCTGCAGTGATGGGGGCGTGGTGGTCACAAGGTAGCACATAATGAAAAGAGTTTGGGTCCCACCACAGAGCAAGTGAATTTTAGTATTTTAAAGGGGGAGAAAGAAAAACAGAAAAAAGGGGCATATCACTCAAATTCTCTGTGAACCAATTAAGGTGGCAAGTGCACTTGACTTATTTCGAGGAGCACAACATGTGAGATAGAATAGGGAAGCCATACCCTTTTTTTTTTTTTTTTTAAGATTTATTTATTTGAGAGAGAGAAAGAGAGAAAGAGAGAGAGAGAGAGAGAGAACGTGCATAATTGGGGAGGGGGCAGAGGGAGAGGGAGAAAGAATCCCAAGCAGACTCCACACTGACCATGGAGCCCCATGCAGGACTAGATCCCAGGACCCTGAGATCATGACCTGAGCTGAAACCAAGCATCAGACCCTTAACCCAATGAGCCACCCAGGTGACCCCACACTGCTTGTTTTAATAAACTTTCCTTATTTGCAAAAGGAAGGCGGTGGAATAGATCATCTCTTAGGCCACTTCTAGCTCTAACATTTGTATGTTTAGAGCTTGTAAACTATTTAAGAGGCCGATAGAAGGCTCTATAATTCTTGTTCTCCAGCCTTCCCCATTGCATCGTGTCCTAAACACATTTCTCGGCTCGGTGCTGAAGGAGGGAAGCAGGGGCACTGACTACAGGTAAAGGGTCCCGAGGTACTGCGAGCCTGGCATTGTGGTGAATGTTTTCATGCGTGTTCACTCGTGTCCACACACGCCCTGTGTGATCATCCCATATCAGCCCTCATGGGCGGACGCATTCATTTCTCAAAGATGCGGAACTCTCCAATAGCAGAACCGGGATTTAAGCCCAGGTCAGCCTGACTGCTGAGCCCGCCTGCCTCACTCTGTCCCCGAGCTGGAGGTGCTGTGAAAGGCAGGTGTGGCCGAGACCAGGAGGAAAGCGTCACCTCGCTGCGTCCTGGCAGCCAGGCATGGGCACTGGGTGCGGAGCCTGAGTCAGCTTGACGCCGCTATTGTCTGAACCATGTAGACAATCACCCGGCTCCCCGTGTGGACTAGTCCTGGCTCAAGGTGACCTTTCTAATGACTGTTCTGCACCCAAGAAGGCACCTGTTGTTCTGGGGTGGGAGGTAATTTTGCCCAGTAGATTATGGGGGCCCTGAGAATGAGAAGCACGATACTCAGAATAGCCAGTTTCCTTGAAAAACTGCTAGCATCAAGTAGATCTCTATTTATATGACAGCAGGAATAAAATAGACTGTTTTGCATTTATATAGTGCCTTTCCTCCCATAAGAGCCCAGGGGCTTCACTAATACAGCCTTACAGTGAAACACAGCCACCTCTGGAGACCACCAGGCAGGCGACTGCGGCGGAGGGTAAGACAGTGGGGGGCGGGGCGGGGGGGGGGCAAAGACGGAGCCGCAGACGCCAGACACCTGTCCTGAATGGCACTAGATTGACTGCCTTGATAACACTGTGTGGTTTCAGAGCCACAATATAGACACACTCGCCTCCATGCTCCAACTTGCCAACAGAAAGAGGAGAGGCAGGTCCAAATGCTCTGTTTTGTAGATGACAAAATAAAGTGATTATTTCTAAACTTGCATTTTTGACTTTAATTTAAATGGTATCACGTCACTTCTGAAATTATAGCCCTAATCTGTACAAGTACCTTTAGAGTTCTGCCTAATGTCTACGTATGCACGTGTGTTTACGTGATTGAGATTGTATTGTATATTATACATAAATGGCCCCTTTTGTTTCACTTGGCAGTCTTTAGTGTTTCTACATATTATGGAAATATCATAAATATAACGTAATGGCATATGCTATATTTCATTTTCTATATCATAATCCCATAATTCACTTAACCATTACCTTCATATTGTTTATTCCCCCCCCAATAAGTAGTGCCATGTTTTTGTATATGAAACTTGGTCTGGTGTTTATTTCAGACTGTTTTCCTGGAAGTGGAATGACTGCATGAAATGTGATGAGCATTTTTAAAGCTATTAATACACATTGCCAAATTGACAAGTTAATTTCCTGAAACTTGTACACATTTATATCCTCAGAAGCAATGTACGTGCCTGTTCCAATCCATCAATGTTGTGTATTATCATTTAAAAATTATTTTCAAATTTGATAAAAACATATACTCATTTTAAAGTTGAGTGATTTTTAATCATAATTAACCATTTTTTTTCCTTTGGCCAATTGTCCATTTTTCTCTTGGAATATGGTGATCTTGTAGCGATTCAAAGAGTTTTTTCATGTATTAAGGATATTTAGTCTTTTTCTCTTTTATTATAAATACAGCTTGGTGTTTTTGAGTAGCATCTTTGGGATCATTCGACCTTGACTTCTAGGCTCAGTTTGCAATTTACGAGCTGTGTGATCACCAACAAGTTACTCTGCTTTCCCACCTTCAGTTTCTTAAACTACAAAGTGGAGATAATCAGAGGTAGATTTACCATGAAGCCAGTAAAGGACCTTAGAATTGTGTTCATAGGATTATACATTTTCAAAAAATTTACAAAAGTAAAATACTTTAACCACACTCAGTTAAGAACCCTGTCTCTTCCCATTCCAATTTTCCTTTTATCACTCTTCCCTTGATCATACCTCTCTTCTGTATGTCCCCTGGTGACAGATGCCATTGTATTACCTGCCGGTATGGTGGGATCCTGCTAAAAGGATACATTCAGTTTGGGTTTGGTGGGCTATTTTTATGGGGTCCCCCTCTTTTATGTTTAGCCAGTCCTTCTAGTGGAGGAATGACTTCTACAAACTTTCCCATTTGTTCCAGCCTCCTGGTGTTCTGATACTAAGATGTATGGGGAGAATTTTTTTAAGATTTTATTTATTTATTTGACAGAAAGAGAGAGAGCGCAAGTAGGCAGAGCGACAGGCAGAGGGAGAAGAGGAAGCAGGCTTTCCGCTGAGCAGGGAACCTGACGAGGGGCTCAGTCCCAAGATTCTGGGATCATGACCCGAGCCGAAGGCAGCTGCTTAACCAACTGAGCCACCCAGGTATCCCTGGGCATAATTTCTAATGTGATATGAATATGCTTGTTCCTTGGTGCTCAGCTCTGAAAGTGTGTGGTTAATGGGGGAGCACCAAGATTTGAAATGTATAGAGCCAGACGTTAATCTGTGGAAAATTCTTCCACTCTTAACAGCTCCTTTTAGACAGAAACTTGATGGAGGCCTTCCCAAAGTTGACAATAATCCTAAACACTCATGTGACATTATCAACAATGAGTTGAGAATCTGAAGACATTTCTTTAAATTACTACTAATGAAAAATTGTTGTTTCTATGAAAAAGTAATCAAAGAATATGCAACCAAAACATATGGAGGGAAAAGTATTATGGAAATATCAGACAATTATTGAATTGAAATATGTATTTTTTCCAGATTTTGTGTTTGTGGGATATATTATCTTGTATGTTTGCATTCTGTTGTGATTTTTCTCATCCTAAATTAATATTCATTTTCATAACTAATTTTGAATTTGTAGTATTGTATTCTTTTTCTTAAAGAGGGCACTCAGCATTGTAATAGCTTAAGTCCTTCAAAAATCTGAGTTCATGTAGGCTTGCGTGTGTGTGTGTGTGTGTCTATACACACTCTATACATCCTTCACAAATTTAATTTTACATAATCTGATACTCCTCTTAAAACTTAAACTTTGAACTGCTAGACTTATTTCCCTAGAACAGAAGGGCTGGTATAAGTTATTTTCCGGAAATGAGGTACCGTTTCACAGAACTAGTTTCTTTTTTGTTTGTTTTCAAGTTTTAGAGAACTAAATTTGCATTTGTTAAAATCAAAAAGTAGGAAAGATGTTCTTTACAAATAATTTTGATCAAGTATGTGTTCAAAGAAAGCAGGATAAAAAGGCTGTCTATACACACACACACACACGCACGCACACACACACACATATATATATGTATGTATATTTTTTCGGTAAGGTAAAGATCTTTTTACTTTTTTGCCCTGTATCTAATGAACTTCTGGAACACCATTTATTGACTATCACTGTTTCTCATTGATTTACAATGCTAATTTCGTATTTGTTGATCACTCTATATATCAGGGGCTATTCTTGGCCTCGTGTGGTAATGGAACTCTGCATTTTTTGGTGCCAAGAGCACCAGGCTTTAATAACTATGTATTAACAGAAGACTTTACTGTCTCACAGGGTAAGTTCTTCCACACATGACAACTCTGATTTTTATGAAAATGTCTGTTCTTTCTTGTGAGTTATTCTGAATTAATTCTAATATCATTTTGTGTTTTCGTCCCAGTTTCTTTCAAAAACCCCATTGGCATTTTGATTGGAGTTGCAAGAAATGTTTACAATAATTTGTTTAGAATGATGTTTTTATAATATTATCTTTCCACCTGGAGATGTGATAGAGCTCCACTGTCATCCAAGTCTTTTTTTTATAATGCTCAGTAATATTTCATAATTTCTTCACAATATAATTTTTTAAATATGAAATCTATCTTTCCTAGAAATATTTGGATTACCTCAGAGTTAATTCAGTTACATCCAGTTGGACAGTTGCCTAGTTTATTTGGGGATTTGGTGTATTATTTAATTTTCTAGAGTAGTGTAGGATTCAAAAATAGCTTCTTAGGCCCAAAAATATCTCACCAGTTGTTCAAATGTATCGGGACCACTTCATTTCATCACTTAATTTTTTTAATATAATTTCAATATGAATTTAAAATGTTCAACTGTGAAATTGAGAATCTGAAAAACATCTTCATTTGAGTAAAATAATGTGGAATATTCCAGTTTGGGGACTTTTCTCAAGGGCCTTTTGGAGTACCTTAGTTTTATAACATTTGTGAGATAACATCCTGTTCGGGAACACTTGTATCTTTAAAAAAACAAACAAACTTGTGATTAGCTCATGAAATGTAGTTATTAATGGAGAAGAAAGAAAGTCAAACAGAAACTAAGTCTTACGTTAGTGGCTACAAGATGGAGTTTTTCATTGACCGTGTTCATGGATCATTCTAAGCATAGCATGAAGACCTCATTGATGTTTTCATGACTGCCGTTTTTGGTCTCTTGGTACCATGGCTCTATTTTATTGCACAGAATGACATAACTAATAGGTAAATGATTAGAACTTTCTAAAGACAACAGGAGTGACTGACCTTTGGAATACTTAACTCACCGAAACTGTTATAGGTCTGTTATTTCCATATCTCAGCATTATTAGGTTGATGGAGAACTTCTGAGCTGTTAATTTCTATCCTTGGGAAAATAATAAGGAAATATAATCCACAACACATTTAATTTTCATCTAAAGCAAAATAGGTGATGCGGACTACTTTCCAAGTCCATTTGTTTTTGAAAACTACAAGAACTTAAAATCATACAAGCAAACCATATTAAGCATTCAGGGCCATGGTTTATTCATCTGAAAATGAGAATATTAAGTAAGATTATTACGATTTGCTCACCAGAGGACTGCTTGACTTTTTGAAAAGTAGTTTTGGCAGACTTTTTATATTCTGTCAACTATGGATGATTTTAGAGGTAAAGGAAAAATTGTGGCTCTAATCTATTATGTCACAGTAGGTTTTTGGTTCTGTTTTGGATGGTATATATTTATCCATTACCTGGGTAGGCCTAATAGACCATAGACAAATATCAAGGTGGGTAAATTTAACTAGCAAGTATACGAAGGAGTGATATCAACAGGTTATGTCAAACTAGAATGACATAACAATTGATTTTCCATCATAATTATTCTTGAATTTTATGGCACTTAATGGCTCAATCAATAATCTGAATGGCCATGTTCATTAGATATGCAAATGATACCATACTAGTTAGAATGAGTATTAAAATTCAGTACAACTAGGACAAGCTGCAAAGCACAAGAAATACAGAATATTTAATAAGAGGAAATATGTTCATAGAAAGATAAAACATATAAGCAGAATTACCTATCTGTTTCTCAGATTAGACAAATCTGAGAATCAGCGCTCAGAGTGGGCCACAAAAATGAATAAATTTGAAATAAATCTCATTCTACATTATAGAAAGCATAAAGCCCCCTCAAATTATTATACACAATTAAATTTTAATGTAAAATAAATTAAGCAGTTTCAAGGTCCATAAAAGCAAAAATTATAAAGTAATTCACCTGTTCTCACGTCTGCCCCTACATTTCTAAATACTTAAATTTTGCAGTCTGAAACATTTCAGGGAAACATGAAAGTAAAGATGATTACATAACTAATATCGCTGTATTCACCACCCAGCTTAGGAAATAAGTCATATAGAATTTAATATCTTTTCAATACAGGGTCAAATAATTTCAATATGGTATTCCCCTTAGACACATATCACTGAGTGGAAGTTCAGAAGCCAAGGACTAAGTCAATGAATTCACTGCTTTTCAACAAAAGCTCAACTATATGCAAATTTATTGCTTTGTGATGACAATGATTCTTATAAAAACTTAGGGTACAATACTCCTGCTTTCTCTCTCACTATTAGTTACCTAAACATCGGTTATGTCTCCATTTTCTCCTCTTTGTTTTCTTTCCAGCTTAATTGAGATTCAGTTGACATTTAACATTGTGTAACTTTAAGGTATACAATACTTTGACTTGGTACACATAAATATTGTAATATGATTAGCACCATACTGATAGCTAAGACCTCATCACATCATGCGATTACCATTACTCCAAAGAAAATCTTCGTTAGACAGATACAAGTCTTATGAAGAGGGGTGCCTGGGTTGCTCAATTGATTAAGTGTCCAATTCCTGATTTTTGCTCAGGTCATGATTTCAGGGTCATGGGATGGAGACCCAAATGGGGCTCCACTTTGAGCCCCACGACGAGTCCTGTGTGGAGCCCTGTAGTCCCCACCTCCGGCTCCATGTTCAGCAGGGAGTCTGCTTTCCCCTCTAACTTCCTCTGCTCCTCCCCCTGCCTCTACTCTCCTTCTCTAAAATAAATAAATAAGTCTTTGAAAAAAAGAAAAAGACCTATCAAGAAATGCCACAGAAATATAAGTTTGAAAGCCCAAAAAATATTTCTGAGGTATTACTAAGAAACAGCCCATAGTATAATAAATATAGGTAATATGCAATAATGAAAAGGATTAATTTTCATAAACAAAGATAACTAACAGTTATATTAGAGATGTTTAATCATAATCCTTCAGATGGTAGTGACTATGTTGTAGGCACAATACTAAGTGTGTTTTTGGGTTATCTTAATTATTTTTCACCACAACCCCTAGAAAAATGGTGTTATTTCCATTTTACAAATGAGGAAACTAAGGCTGGAAATAAAAGTTAAATTGTGTAAGACCAAATATATATAAAGAAAAGGGCTAGGGGGCACCTGGGTGGCACCGTCAGTTAGATATGTGACTCTTGGCTTCTGCTCAGGTCCTGGTCTCAGGGTCATGGGTTTGAGCCCTGTGTTGGGCTTCACACTCAGCTTGGAGTCTGCTTGAATTCTCTCTTCCTCTCCCTTCACCTCTGCCCGCACTCATTCTCTCTCTTTCCCTTTATCTCTAAAATAAATAAATAAATCTTAAAAAAAAAAAAAAAAAAGGAGGGCTAGGATTTTATTCTAGATACTCTTCCCATACTCCTTATTAGTTGAAACATCTCACAAACTACTGGGGACTTTGCATACATGCAACATTTGTGTGTACGTGTGAATATATGCTGTAATTAACAAAATGTGCCTATATCATATCATTAAATAATCTGATGCTTCTTCAATTGCTTTTCTATTTTTATAGCTCATTTGCCATTGCTCTTTTCATATAGCCAGAATAATTTGGTTACTGCATGGTAAGTTGTATCTATGCTTCTCTGAAAAAAACCCAGATTGAGTCAATAAAGCCACCTGGCTCATACTATCACAAAAGTCAACATTATCTATAAAAAAATCAGTTCCTAAAAAGTAAAGATCATTAAATAAGTGGCTCAATAGGGACAGGGAAGAGGAGAGGAGATACAATGGATTACTCTTGGGATCAAGATCTATTATATATGATGAGGCCATCACTCATGTTGGATCATTCAAAGGGTGCCATATACAGATAGGATGAACCAACCACAGCAGCTGAACAACTGAGAGTGTTGTGTAGAGGCTAATGCTGGGGAGCTTGGGACCACTGGGTCAATAACTTCAACACTAGTGGAGTCGAAGAGCAAAGATGAGTAGTCAGACCTGGTTCTGTAGAAAGAGAAGCAAGAAAGATTCAATAGTGTGTATTAGAAGACCCCAAACGACTTAAGAAGCAAAAGCAGATTAAAGTGTGGGCAAGTGGAGCATGTTCATGTCCAGGGTTTTGTGCAAGATTCTGTCAGACAAGACACTTTGGTGCAATTGTCATGCTTGCCGTCAGTACTCCCCAAAACTGCCTGTTTGTCTATGGGTCTTAAGGGCATCATGAGTGGCTTCTGACTCGAGGGATCTCAGAGACCCTCTGGAGGGCTTTGGGGACCTGTGAAATTTGTAGTCTTGCTCTCATACGCGTCAATGAACTCACTGAAAGAACTCTTATGTTCCTCTCCAGCCCTGAGCATGTACATTTCCCTTATTCAGTCCAGCCCAGAGCTCTGTTGAAGTGGCAACCAAATGACAGGTAACACATAAGCTCTTGGCTGGATAAATAGACAGATGATCCTTGGAACATGTTCTGTTCCAGTGATTTCATTTCCCTCAGATGGAATGATACCTGGAGATTTAATCATTTTCACTGGTGAGTGGATGCACAAAAATACAAGACAAGGCAAGAAGAAGGCTGTAACTTACAGAAAATGTTCCCACGTAAAATCTCCCTCCAAAGGCAGACTTTTAATCAGCATTCTGGGGAAAGAGAAAACCTGAACCCATATGAATTTTTAAAATTTTATGTTAATCCAGAGCATAAGGGGTTGGAGTAATTTGTCTTTTTAAAGATTTATGTATTTATTTGACAGAGGGAGAGAGCACATACGCACACACACGCATGAGCAGGGGAAGGGCAGAGAGAAAGTAGAGAATCTCAAGCCGACTCCACTCAGCCTGACACAGGGCCTGATCCCACAATCTTAAGACTATGACCTGAGCTGAAACCAAGAATTGGACTCAACTTACTGAGCCTTCAAGATACCTTTGGGGTAATTAATTTTTGCTTAACTTTTAGTGATAAATCTGTCGTTTAAGAGGAAAAAATATAATATTGCCAATTTGAGTATTCAGAAATGTGGAATTATTCCCTCTACTGAGAGGATGGTAGACACTTGCAACTTGTTCTCCAGGCCAGAGCCTCAGGGTTTCTTGACCATCACTTTGGTCTCTTTGGATCAAATAAACTTATAAAAATATCAAGAAATCAGAGAACACTCCCGCTAGAGAATTTTCATGTGGTGATGCCATCATTGCCAATAATTTCAGAGCATTCTGAAACCACCATTTAGGCTGTGAAGTGATAAAATAAAGCACTAAAATATTAACATTTGTGAGAATATGTAGATTCTAAGAGAATCTTTACATATGAAAGTAATATGAATGAACTACTTTTGCTTTTAATTTTCTCAATGGATTCTATTCTTAAACTCCTGATATACCCTTTGGCATACTCATCATGGATAGGAGCACTCGTTTATGCATTTACTCATTCAAAAATGTCTTCATTCTGAATGACTTTGGAGAGAAGGGCAAAATTTTGGGAATAAGCCCCCAGATTTTTAGTTCTGAGTCACTGAATGGATCTCGATTTTCTTTATTTAGAATGGAAAGCATAAGCGGATGAGCCGGTTTAAGACTCATTTTGATATTTCGCTTCTCTCGGCTGTCTCAATAAATGGCCTTAGCACTACCCTGGGCTCCCTCCAAATTCCAGATGCGTCTTTGCTCCTCATTCATCCGTCGACCAGACCCAGTCACAGAGATCTGATGCATCTAACTCCAAAAACTGGTTGTTTTTTTTTTCTCCCAAAAATGTTTATTTTATTTTTTCAGTGTTACAAGATTTATTCCATTTTAAATGGCAATTTGTAAAGAAAGATGATGCTCAGCTTTAAACATTAAAGTGTACAAGTCACTTTGTTACCGTAAGACTGAATGTGTACAGAGACAAAAAAGTGGATTTGTTTTGTAACAACTTTAATAAGGCGTGATTACCATATAATAAACTGTACATATTTAGAGAATACAAGTGGTAAGGTTAGATATGTGTCGACAGCCACGAACTCATTGACACGATTATATGTACAGATGTGTCCATCACTCCAAATACTTATCTTTTGGCTGTTATAGTTTTCTTTTCTCCCCATCCCTGCTCCACCTGTTCCCTTCTTCAGGTATCCACTGGTCGGCTTTCTTTCACCATAGATTCATTTGCACATTTTAGAAATTTATATGATGGAATCATATAGTATGTTCTTTATTCGGTCTGGATTTTTTCACTCATCATGAATATACTGAGCTTCACTACACCGCTGCATGTGTCGATAATTTACTTTTTAATCGCACTGGGTAGAACCTGCAGGACAAGTCTGCATAGACATGGTGGGAGTGGTTATCCTTGTCCTTGATTTGATCTTAGGGGGGAAGCATTCTGTCTTTCACCATTAGGTATGAGGTTAGCTATAGGGGTTTTTTTGTAAATGCCTTTTATCAGATTGAGGGAGTTCACTTCTCCTGGTTTGCTGAGAGATTTTATCAAGAGTGGATTTTGGATCTTGTCAAATGCTTTTTCCATGTTTACTGAGATTATTCGGTTTTTCAAGTGTGTTAAAAAGATGACTTGCACTGATATTTTAAAAATTTCTCTGCATTTCTAAGATAAACCCAACTTGGTTATGATGTATTATTTTTGTATGGTTAGGTTTGATTTGCTAAGTTTTTTTGTAAATACAACGGGATGTTGGCGTATTGTTTTTCTATCTATCTTGTAATTTCTTTGTCCTGTTCTGGTGTCAGGGTAACGTTGGCCTTATAAAATGATTTGGGGACACAGTCTCCCCTCTTCAATTTTCTGGAAGAGTTTGGGAAGAATTGCCAGATTTGTGAACTTTAAACTTATTGGGTGTATCAACACATACATATGAATACACAAACACACACACACACACACACACACACACACACACACACACACATCATTCAACTTTCCTAACACCTGCTATTATTATCTTTACTTTTATATGAATTGCAAAGGGGTTATGTAATTTGCCTAAAGTCTCAAGTTGATAAATGATGAGACCAAGATGTGAAAGAGAAGAACTGAGTCCAGAATCTGTGCTCCTCACCGATACAGTCTACTCTCGTAAGTACAGTAAGATTTCCTAGGTCTGATTCCTGTGGCTTTGAAGAAAACAATACAGTCTCTCCCAGAGTGAGGTGATGCTGTAATAATGCACCATGGAATTATTCCTGTACTTCTTTTGGCTCACTCCTCATCTCCTTCCCCACACCTTTCCATCACTGTACTAAAATAAGGAATATCAGTTCTCAGGCTCACATAGCACACAGGCTCGAACATAAACTAACTGCTCTCTAATCTTGCTGTGTCTGCCTCATAAATTGTTGGCAGGAAGATGCTGAAGTAATTAAGGGTTTGCTTCCTATATTTTTTTCTACTTGATGAGATGCATTTTGGAGAAGGAAGCAGCTGTTGAGCTCAACCCTGTATGTGTCCTCTTCCCACTGCCAAAGATATTGGACTTCCACTTAGAGGCTCAGTCGCACCCTGGTCTTCGGAACTGCTCCTTGGAATAGACAGAGAGCTATAGGGAGTCTATATCATGTCACTTTTACTGTTACTCGATGACTGGTTCATTGATGACTAGTTCTGCTAACTGAGCTCCTGCCACTTTCCCACATTACTCTTTAATTCAGTAAAAATCCTGTAGCTTAGCCCTAAACGTGTAATGGATGTGCCAATCTCATCCCACCTTTCTCAGCCCCCTTTTGTAGCTTCTCCAAGTCTAGTACTAAAAGTAAACAACCACGTAGCTCAGAACCCACCCGTGGTCACATAGACGGTACTAGATAATGTTATGAATGCAATCACAGCCTGCCTATACCTCTCAGCCCCGTGTTGGTGGCTTTTCCACAGGCTGAAATACTTCCTGATGCCCAGTGCTGCTAGCCTGTTGCTTGACCCTCGGCTCCACGTGCCCAGCCCTCATGTATTAATTCATGCCTGAATTAATACGGGGGTCACATGCCCGGCTCTATGAACACCTGGCTTTGCTGAGAACTGTGTCTCCTTCAAACACTTGCTGCTAGATCTTTCTTCCTGGCACTTGGCTAGTCAAGCTGGTTGGTGGTTTCAAGTCTAGATTTCTTGTTGTCAGTCCTATTGTAAAAAACGGAGACCTATCAAGCCATGAACTATTCTGGGGCTTCACCTAACAGATTTAGAAATTCCCTCAACTGCCCCCACAAACTACCTGAAGACCTCTGGGGATGGGGCAGCGGGAGTCCAATGCAGGGCTCGATTCCCGGACTCTGGGATCATGACCTGAGCTGAAGTCAGATGGTTAACTGACAGAGCCACCCAGACACCCCCAGATTTCCTTTCTTTTGTTTTTTACCTTTTATTTTTTTTTTTAAGATTTTATGTATTTATTTGACAGAGAGAGATTAAAGTAGGCAGAGAGGCAGGCAGAGAGAGAGGGGAAAGCAGGCTCCCCGCTAAGCAGAGAGCCCGATGTGGGGCTTGATCCCAGGACCCTAAGATCATGACCTGAGCTGAAGGCAGAGGCTTTAACCCTAGCTACCCAGGCACCCCTGTTTTTTACCTTTTAATCAAAATCTCATCATCAGGCTTGAGACCATTAGTATTAACAAAAACTTAAATTCACAATGTTCAATCTCAGCACAATTGAAAGCAGAAGATGAGTGGAGTGGGTTTTCCCAACAATGGCGTGCTAGGCTTTGCTTAGGCACCAAGAAGCGATGATGGAGGGGGGTAGGCAAGTAGCTTTTCCTTGTAAAGAGAGAACCTGAACTAAATCAGTTGTTCCAAAATCATTTATTGGCCTTCTTAACATGTCAATAGACTTTCAAAAAAAATACTCTGTCAAATTAGATTAGAAAATTCTGGGTTAAATAAATTTAACAGGTTTCTTCACTGGAAGAGGTCTTAAAATCTTTAATAAATTCATGTGCTTCAGAAGTCCAAGAATGAAAGATAAGGAAAGGTAGTTCAGAAAACCTTGACCAGGGGTCCCTGGGTGGCTCAGTCGTTAAGCATCTGCCTTCGGCTCAGGTCATGATCCCAGGGTCCTGAGATCGAGCCCTGCATCAGGCTCCCTGCTCGGCAGGAAGCCTGCTTCTCCCGCTACCATTCCCTCTGCTTGTGTTCCCTCTCTCGCTTTGTTTCTCTCTGTCAAATAAATAAATCTTAAAAAAAAAAAAAAAACCTTGACCAAAATTCTTTTTTATTCTTTCATTGACTACCTATTAACAGAATTCCACTGAACACTTCAGGAAATGCTGGGACTATTTCTAGCCTGAATAATATATGATTCTATGATGAAAAAAAAAAAGAAAAGAAAAAGAAAATTGAGGACTTCTCATGCAGATGGCCTCTCTCACGATTTACTTATTCTACACTTTACTAATAGAGCAATGGCTCCTCCCTCACGAGCAGTTTCTTTCCTGAGACTCTAGTTAGTTTCATGATTTTAAGGAACCGACATTTAGTGATTGCTTAAGTAATGTCTGTCAGTCGTTGAAGTTGTTGGAAAGAGGGGTTGAACTTTAAGCGATATTATATTCTGGAGAGAACTGCGGTCTCATTTAATGCCATGCACCGAGAAAAAGATGCCGTGCCATTTCAGACAGATTTCAAACTTCCTGTTCATCCCTCCTCCAGCGTACCTGCAACTCTGCAGACTGTAATTTCCATGACAGGGTCGTCCGTCTCGCTTCTGGTCTGTCCTTTCAGGTTTATGAAGGTTAGAGACATTCTTCCCAGGTGTTTGTTAAATTGTTTATCTAGTCTGGAACCAGCTACCCGTGCTCTGCTCGGAATATTTTATGCAGATTCTCCCTTCCCTTGTTGCTGGGCGCCTCCAAGAGCCTGCAGCCACCGAGTCAGGAAGAGACACATCTTTGACGCCTGTTTCATTTGAGCGGAGCCCTAGTCATTCATGTCAGTTTCTGCTGCTGCTCCCTGGCCGGGCTCAGAATATATGCTGTGTCAACAGACCCGGCATCTCCTGTCCGGGCACGAGTCTGCTAGATTTTTCTGTCTGACTCCAGTTCAGTGCACACGGTGGATCTGAGGTTCCACCTCATCGGTATTCAAACCTGTTGTTCCCCTAAGGAAGACAAACACACATTCGCATCCCTGCTCTCTCTCCTTTTGTGAGATATATTTAGTAAGAGTGAAATATAGTTTCCTTTACTGGACTTCTCTAAATATTTAGTAAGAAGTGCATTAACACAGTCACTCACTGATTCCCGCACTGGACAGTTACAGAGCATGCCAGGGTTCTAGGTATTGGGTTGGATACTAGGAACAGAAGGACAAATAAGACAACATACTGGCCTTTGGAGAGGTTGCAAGGTGTTTACTTTGGAAGGGACCAACATGGCAGCATGAAGATGCGGTCGTTTAGTTAGAAATGAAATTCAATTTCTTTTTTTTTTTTTTCAAAACTTCATGGCCAGAAAAAATAAACTTATATTCCAAAGCTGGTGGTGGTTTTTCCATTTCTGTAGGGAAGAGACTTGACTTCTTCTTTTAAAGTGAATTACCCTCTTGCATTTTGGGGAAATGGTATTAGACAATTGGATATACGAAGCTGAAGATGTGATTCAATTCCATGATGGCAAGGATCCCAACTGGGAGAACCTGAAGCATTCTCGTTAAATCATGGGGAGTTAGTTATATTTACTGGAGAGCTGCATTCCCGCAAAACACTGAGAGAAAGTCCATCCTTAGCCTCAGAGTAAGAAGGAAACTGAAATATTTCTCTTCCACGGGGTGTCAGGAATGCACTTCCTTAGAAGAGGCCATATTTACAAACAGATATATTCACGTAGTATTTCAGATCAAGGTTTTTTTGTTTTATTTTTTCCCCTGAACTTTAATTCCTCTGATACCCCAAACTATCAGTCAAGTTTTGAGTTTTGAGAAATGTTAAAAACCTTGTATTGGCAGTGCTTTGGTGAACCAGGAAGCAGGAATATCTTCTCACTTAGGGCAAAACAAAGTTCAAGGAACAGCGGCCGCTCATGATGAGGAGGCAGGAGGTGAACATGAGGGCTAGGCTGTGCTTCACGGCTAGTCGGTGCTACTCGGTTATGAGTGTAAAGTAAGCTGGGTCTGGGTCACTTGAAAACATTCCTCACAGATCCCCAGAGCAGTCTGGGAAGAAAACATGGTAACTCCCAGGGGCCAAACACCACCGTTTGGGAACACAGTGAGCTGAAACTATAATGTATACCATGGACAGGGAACAAGAACAGATACTTGGACCATCCTATGGCCACTGGAATTAGGGAAACCAGTCACAGGCCACCTCAAGATGAGGAATTGAACCTGATCCTAAAGTTGTTTCCAGATCAAGAAATGCTCTACTCCCAAGAGAAGGAAATACAGTTTCTTTCTGCAGAAGTATCTTCAACACAAGCCCTTAGAATTTTCCTGACTGCATTTAGTAGGCATGTAGGCACACAACAGAACCCTCTAGATATTAAGAAACAAGATACCAGGAGTCAGAGTCGGTAGGAAAAAAAAATGAGTATAAGTACATGACTCCTTGAACTTGAGATGCTGCAATTGTTGGACATTTGTTATTAAATACTATATGTAATATATTTAGAGAAATGAAGAAGTTATTTAGAAAAGTAGAAAATAAGAGACTATAAAAACATTTTACATATACTCAACTATAATTTTTAGACATAAAATATAATTGTTAAATTAATATTAGTTGGTCTGAACAACAGATTATAACTGGCTGGATAGGGTGAGTGATCTCAAAAGCACAAAGAAAAAACACTTGAAAATATGAGAGAGATGTTAGCAGATGTGAAAGATTGAATCAAGAATCATACATTGATTCTGAGGCCAAAAGAAGGAAGCAGAGGAGATGTGGAAGAGGCAACATGGAAATAATACTTCAAGGGTGCCTGGATGGCTCAGATGGTTAAGTGTTGGATTCTTGATTTCAGTTTGGTCATGATTTCAGGATTGTGAGATCGAGCCCCACCTTGGGATGTGTGTTCAGTAGGGAGTTGGCTTGAGATTCTTTCCCTGATCCTCTATTCCTCCTCCTGCTCATGCTCTCTTTCTCTAAAAATCAATCTTTAAAAAAAAGAAATATTTCAGAATTTTCCAGTTTCAGAACTTTCTAGTGTGAGATACATATGTATATACATATTAAAAAAACATGTACCCACACACACACTTCAAAACTGTGTAACATCAAAGACAGAGATAATAAAAAATTTGGAGATGAAAAAGAAATGTCTTTTAAGGAATAACAGACTGACAATAGCTTTCTCAGCAGAAAAATTCTTTTTTCTTTTTTTAAAAAATTTTTTTTAATTAAAAAATTTTTTAAATTCATATTTAAAAAATTCTCAGACTTCGTTTCTTTAACTATGATTCTGCCTGTTCCTTTTCTCCTTTTCATTTGGAAATTTAAGTAGGTGTGTGTTGAACTCCTCAGTCTCTTTTCATGTACCTTAAACTTTTATTCATATTTTCCAAATTTTTGTTTCTCTGGATGCATTTTGGATACTTTCTTGAAATCTATGTTTCAGTTCATGAATTTTCTCTTTATCTGTATCATCTGCTATGAAAGCTATCCATTCAGGTTTTTTTTTTTTTTTCAAAATTCTTTTTTTTCAAATCTATTTAGATATTTCTGTAGTCTCTTATTTTTAGCTCATATTTTTAATCACTTCTTTCATTTTAAAAAACAAATTGACTACACTTGTTTTATTTATTTTTTAAAAGATTTTATTTATTTATTTGACAGAGAGAGAAAGAGCACGAGCAGGGGGAGCAGCAGGCAGAGGGTGAAAGAGAAGTAGACGCCCTACTGAACAGGAAGCTTGATGTTGACTTGATCCCAGGACCCTGGGATCATGACCTGAGCTGAAGGCAGATGCTTAAGCCACTGAGTCACCCAGGCGCCCTGAGTATAGTTGTTTTATAGTCTGTTTGATCATTCTAATATCTGATTTTTTCTTTTTTTTCTTGGTTTATGTTTATGTTGCTGTGTATTTTGTGAGAGGGGTGTGTGTGTGTGTGTGTATGTGTGTGTGTGTAATTGTGAGCTCATATTTCTATAAAACTAATTCATAGAAACACTTTGAAAAACTTCATAGAAAGTAAATTCCTCGAGAAAAAATTTTCATTATTTTCTGCCAAACATCCAGAGGCACTATCAACTCATAAAATTTTAAATTAAATTTTGAGATTGGGGTTTTTCCAAATACTTAGGTAATAGGAATCCAAGCCTCCTACCTGTATGAACTCCAACTTGTAACTACAGATTTTCAGAGGATATTTTCTTCCCTTTTTTTCAATGCTGAAGTACAAGATGGACAATTTCTTAAGGAGTCATTATAGGTTTATTTCTTGTTTCCCTTTATACAAGGAATAAAACAGTGGAGTCTTACTTTTATGTGGTGTGGAAGTTCATGTTCTTTTAGACACCTCACACTGAGTAGATAAATAGATGGGTCTAATTTTGTCCAGTTTCACAAATTTCTTCAGTCAGTTTTGGTTCTCTGCTTTCATCTCTGGATTTCATGTATTGCTTTGCCTCTAAAAATTTTTTCATTTTTACTTTATTGATAATTCATGATGTATTTAAAGTTGTCAGTTGCATGTTACTTACCATTTTATTTGTTTTTAGAGGATTCTTTATTCAGGGTATCAAGCTTGCTTCAAAACAGGCAAAATGGGAGAAAAAATAAATATAATAAACAGAAAATAAAGTAAAATAAATAATTTAAAAATGACCAAATATTTTAAGAATTTTCTATAAACAAATAATCAGAATTTCTACTTAAAGACAGAGTGTCAAAACTGATTTAAGAAAAAGTCTTGATTTTTCTTTCATTAAATGCACATTTCATATATAGGATGCAGAAATAATGAAATCAAAGAATGGAAAAAGATATGTCAGTTAAATACTAGCCAAAACATAATCTGAAAGGATACATTAGCAGATGAAATGTAAGACAAATGGCATTACTAAGGATAAAAATAGTTATTACATAATGATAAAAAAAGTTCAACTCATTTGGAAAATGCAATATATCTAACTTGTATGCATTTAATGAAATAACATCAAAATTTTATCAAAATATTGATAAAGCTGCAAAGAGAAGTTGACTAATTCACAATCAGAGTTATGGCTTTCAATACACTTCTCTTAATAACAGTGAGAGGAGTTAAGTAATAGCTACCAAAGTTATTGAAGATATCAGCAATAAAATCAACAGCCTTGATTTGATTAGCATATGTAAAACCTTACATGAACAATGCAAAAAACCCCACATTCTCCTCAAACACCTATGAAATACAGATAATGGTTAACTAGGTATTAGATTTGATAGCTATAAAAGAATTGACCAGAGGAACCACATTCTTTGAAAATAATGCCGTTAATTTTGAAATTAGTAAAAAAAACAAAAGCAAGCACACAACATAAAACAAGTAAAAAACAAAACAAAACAAAAAAGCAAGTAAAGACTCCAATGTTTGGAAATACCAAAATATTTCTAATTAACTTGTGGGTCAAATAAGAAATCATATTAGAAATAAAATTAAAAAAACTGAATAATAGTAAAAATATTGTATATACAAATACAGAATAAAATAAAAGTGGCACTTCAAATTAAACTTATAAACTTTAATGCTTATTAGAAAGGAAGAAATGCTGAAAATGAATGTGCTACTTCTGACTTAGGAGATTGGGAAAAGAACAGCAGAATATAACCAAAGAAAGCAGAATAAAGGATACAATAAAATTAAGCAATTATTGACATAAGAAAACATATAATGCAGAGACAAATAAATAAAAAAAGCTTTTGGCGATACTGATTAAGGGAAAATGTTATTCTATTAGAAGTTCCACCAAATGTTCAAGAATGGGTAATTCTTAATTCATGCAGAAATTCTCTTCAGAGATTGGAAAAAAAAGAGGACATATCACAACTCATTTTGTGGGACTAGAATTACCCTGCTATAAAACCCCATTAAGATCAGTAAGAGATTGGAAAATTTATAGATCAGTCTCATCATAAAAAATCTAGATGCATAATCCAAAACAAAATATTACCAAACCAAATCCAGAGATGTATAAGCCAAAGATAAACAACAGTTCAGCATATTTATCCTAGAAATATAAGAATATAATATTGGAACATCTAAAACTATTTTTTCACCAAATTAATTCATTAAAAGAGGAAATACGATCATTTCAAGGGAAGCAATATAAAGATTTAATGACTATTTATAAAAACAGTAAAAACAAAACATATACAACTGAAAGTATAGAAGTAAACTTTCTTAACCTCGTAAAAAATGTTAATAAAAGCCTTACAAAAATGACTTTATTTTTTAGAAGCCTTCTCTAAAAGATAAGCATCAAAATATGGGTCGATATTTTACTGCAAGCCCTAGCCGGCAAAACAAGACAAGAAGAAATAAATAAAACAAATAAATATTTGAAATAAACAGAGAATTGGCAGTTTTCACAGATAGTAAGACACAGAAACTCCAAAACAATATACAAATAAGTTGTGAGAAGCAATAAAAGAATGTATCAAGTTGGCTGGATATAAAATTAGTATACAAAATAAAATTGCATTTCTGTATTCCAAAACCAAGCAGGCAGAAAAGTCATCATTTACGTTATATTAATGTGCAGTTTGACAAATAGAACAACGTAACATAGAAAGCCCAGAAACAGAACAACACACAACAAAAGTTTATTTATGACAGAGTCAGTGCTCTGTAACAGTGAAGAAAGGACCATCTTTTCAATAAACAGCATCATGTTAAGGCAAAGACATGAACCAATGGGAGCCTTTCTGTGCTAGTGGTGAGATGACAAATCATTTTATTTTATTTTTCTCTTTCTAGATTTTGTTTAAATTCTAGTTAGTTAACATATAGTATGGTATTAGTTTCATGGGTAGAATTTAGTGATTCATCAGTTGCATACAACACCCAGTGCTCATTACAAGTGCCCTCCTTAATGCCCATCACCCCCAACTCCCCTGCAGCAGCCCTCAGTTGGTTCCCTACTGTTAAGAGTCTCTCATGGTTTGCCTCCCTCTCTGTTTTCATCTTATTTTATTTTAAATATATGTGAAACCTATGTGCACCATCTTTAGAGTTAATTACAAAATAATAATTAAACCTCTATCATATGTTGACTACTATTGTTATGTTAGACACTCATTAATACAACTGAACAAACAGAAAAAATATCTGCCTTTGTGTAAATTACATTCTAGTGAATATTCCCATATTCTAAGTCCCAGAAATTCCATTTTGAGATAGTCTTTTACCATGGAGATTCCTCTAAGAGTCAAGCTCCCACACCCCAAGACATCCAAGCAATGTAATTAAGTTTTTTCTTACACATCTAGAGTGATACTTTTTATTTACCATTCTTGGGGAAATTCAGAAAATAATAATTCCTATTACTTTGTAGTTCTGTGGTACATATAAGGAATCCCAGTTGAGGTAAACTACAAGAAACTATTACATTTGTGCATAAGGATGAAAGTCCAAGAATGTTCACAGTACAGTCACCAGATTAAGCAAATAAAGATGTGGAATGCCTATTTAAATTTGAATTTAATATAAAAAATATTTTTTAGCATAAGTTGATTTTCCATGAAATATCTGGCAATCTTACTCACAGGAATATCGTTAGCTATACCAACACTCCTCCCCAACAACAAGGATGCCAGCGATGAAAAAAATTTACCATATTGCCAGAAAAGATGCTCATGAACCAGGAATTTCATCCATAAAATGTCTAGGACTGGGAAGAATAAGACCAATTTCATGCAAAACTACTACAAGAAAAAGAAATGAGTATCAAAATATTTTCATGAAAATTCCCCCTAAAATCCAACCGTGAAACAGAAGAATACCTTAAGAAATTCCAAATTGAATTAAACATCCTCAAGTAAACATTGTGAGATATGAAAACCAGTTGGAGTTAAATCTGAAAAGCAGAGTATGTACATACAAAACAAGGAATTAGCTTATAGGGACTGACTTTATTTGTCAGGGCTCTCCAGAGAAACAGAATCAACTGGAGAGAGAGAGAGAGACAGACGGACAGACAGACAGATTTACTACGAAGAAATGGTTTATGTGATTAAGGGGGCTGAGAAATTCTACAATCTGCTGCCTGCAAGCTGGAGTCCAGGGAGGACAGTAGTGTAACTCAGTATGAACCCAAAGGCCTGGGAGTCAGAGGAGCTGATGGTATAAATCCCAATCCTAGGAAGGGAATAGATGAGATTAGATGTCCCACTTTAAATAGTGAGGCAAGGATATATTGGATGGTGATCCAGAGTATATATCTCATCTGAGAGGATACTGTCTGAGTTCTGCAAAGCATTGCCACCTAGTTGGCACCATAGCTCAGTGTTCTAAAGATCATTCTACCATTCTATCAATCCAGCTTCCTCAAGGTGATGGGGAAGATGGTAAGAATAGTAAATTTTGTGAACATGAGTACACTACCACACCTCATTTGATCAGATGCAATGCTGTGTGGACTACCATAACAACAGATAAGGCATCGTGTAAGTCAAGAGATGGCAGGTTTGGCAGGGAGCGACCACAAATCCATATCTAAGGCAAGTGTCTATTCCAGTAAAAGCAGAATGCCTTCCATGAGGGAAGTGGTCCAGTATAATCAACCTTTCATCAGGCCGAGCACTCTGGAGAATGGTGCCATACTGGGGGCTCAGTGCTGGTAGATAGGGCACTTGGGCAGTCAGCATTGGCTCTAGCCAAGTGGCCTTGGTGAGTCCATGTCGTTGAACCCAACCATAGCTTCCCTTGTTTCCACCATAGCCACTTTGTTCATGAGCCCATTGGGTAGTTATTGGAGTGACTGGGAAAAGAGACAGACTGGAATCCACAGAACAGTTCATTCTATTCACTTGATTATAGAATCCTCCTTTGCTGAATCACTCCTTGGTGAACATTTCCATGGGACACAAATATCTGCATGTTCTTTCCCCATTCAGAGTGGTTTGTCTACATACTTCCTTCCATCCTTGCCATTCATTTTCCAATTGTGTTCTTTTCAAGGCCCTTATCAATCAGCTAAACCACTGGACACAGTCCATTAAATTGTATAGACTCATAATTCTGGCCATTTCTTCATCTAAGCAAAATAAGCAATTGGATATACTGCATGAAATTACGCCCAACGAGAAGATTATTTTATTACTGTCCTTTGGCGGAATCCTAGAAAAGGGCCATGGTGCTATTGCTGTCCACTCCTAGGTGGCACTTGTAATATCATACAGAACCACCAATAAACCACGGCAGATGTTTCTTTTCCTTCCTTAGTCAATTTGTTGTTGGGGACTCTCCATGAAGACATAGATGTGGGCTGACAGGCAGAAGGTAGTATAGCAGGAGACAAACATAAGCATTTGGGCCAGATCCTCATGAAATTTTCTTATGTATTCAGGGCCTGCTCCAGCCCAATCTCATACACACCAAACTTATCTCATACTTTACCATTCATACACACCATTCATACTGATGTCTGGTGGTGTGAACCCAACTTTGTGGTTTGGTGGGTAGGACAACATTCAGGTCATGATGAGGAACTCAGGTTGTATGATAACTTGGTGGCCTGTGGTTAGGTATTCAGTCTCTCCGAGGGGCTAGTAACAATTTAAAAGCTGTTCTGCAAAAGAAGGGTAGTTATTCACAGATGGCCTGGCTTTGCTCCAAAATCCTAAGGGTCTGTGTTGTAATTTACTTATACAGAGCTGCCAAAACCTCCAAACAAAATCTTTATCTGCTGCTGGCACTTCAAGCACCATAGTATCTGGTGGATTTTATGGCTCAAGTGACAGGGTGTCTTGCATGACAGGCTGAACCTGCTGAAGAGTCTTCTCTTGTTCTGGACCACTCTTGAAACCAGCAGCCTTTGATCGCTTAATAAGAGGGCTGGAGTAAGTACATCCATATGAGGTATACCCCAAATCCAAAGAGACCCACTGCAGGAGGGGCCAAATACAACAATTTATCTGTCACTTTGGGAGGAATACTTTTTTTTTTCTTTTTTGGAAGGAATATATTTAGACATGCCCCCGATCACTAGATACCTAGAAATTTTACTGGGTAGAATCTCCCTGGGTTTTCATGTTGAATGGATATTAAGAGAATGGAATCAAGGTAAGTTATTATGCAGCATAGAAAACTAATATACCTAGAAACAGACCTTCAGAAACTAAGAGAAATTGACAAAAATAGGATGAAATGCAATGAGATTAGTTCAAAGTCAATTAAAAAAAACAGGAAAAGTAGAGGTAACACATTTTTTACTTGGATTTCCTGAAAAGGCTAAAATAATACAACAAAAGAAAACAGGTACTTAAAGTTACTATCTAAGAAAACGTTCTTGAAATAAGGCAAAATCACAGCATACATATTAACAAGGGCCAACCAAGTACCTGAGAAAATTGACACAGAATGGTCAACTTTGGGACATATTTTAGTAAACTACGAGACAAAGAAAATACCTTCATGGTGTCCAAGAAGAAAAGTAGATAGTTACTTAAAAAGGTAAGAAAGTACAATTGGCAAAGGCCTTTTTGAGGGTAGCATATATTATAAGGTGACTGTGGAAAACATTTTCAAGAAACTCAAAGGAAAAAAAGAGTATGAGCGAAAACTTGATATCCAGTCAATGTGGCCCTCAGGGACTAAGAAGATAAGCCATTTGAAACATAGAAGAGCTCAAGCAACACTGTTCACGAGCGCTTCATCCCACCCAACTACTAAAGGATGAGCTTCCCCCAACCAAGAAATGAATGGCAAAAAAAAGTATGATGCTGAACATTTACCATATGTAATTGTAGATTTAAAATCAAAACAAGGGTGAAGACAAGTTTAAAAAGTAGTATGTAAACATTATATATTCTGACAAAATAGAAATAAAACAACTAGAAATGTGAGGAGAGGGGAAACAAAGAGAAGTAGAATAAAATCCTTTATTACTGTGAAGGTGATAGGTGGGAGTCAAAAAAAATACTGTGTGAAACTGACAAAACAGTTAGTGAAAGATTACAGAAGGAAAACAGGGTGGGTGGATTAGGGACACTTAAAATGTATGGATATAGGGGCGCCTGGGGGTCTCAGTTAAGCGTCTGCTTTGGGCTCAGGTCATGATCCTGGAGTCCTAGGATTGAGTCCCGCATAGGGCTTCCTGCTCAGCAGGGAACCTGCTTCTCTCTTTCCTGCTTCCCCACCTTGTGTTTCCTCTTTGTCAAATAAATAAATAAAATCTTTAAAAAAAATAAAATGTGCATGTGTAAATGTAACATTAGAATCAAAACGCAAACCTTAAATACAAAGAAAAAAAAGAAAAAAAAGAGAGTGGAGAAGACACATGACTTAGAAACACAGTAACTATAATATAATGTAATAGACACAGTAATTATAATATAAGATAATATGAGCAGAATTGAGACCAGACATATTAACTTCATCAATAAAACTAAATGAGCTTAACTGTTATAGTAAAGAGAAAATGATTTTCAAATTGGCACGTAGAGCAAAACCAAATTTTATGTTGTATAGAGACACACCTAAAATAAAATGGTTCACAAAGACTGAATTTAAAGGAATGTGAAAAGATATAACGGGCAAATGAGAGGAAAAAAAATGAAAGGAAATTTCCTGTAATACTATTACCAGAGAAGGTAGACTACCAATCAAAAAGTATGAATTGAGATAAAATAGAACATTTTAAGTGCAAAAATCCATAATTCTCAGTGAAGGTATAATAGTTATGAATATTTCTGCACCATAGAACATTGCAGTGACCTAAGGCAGAAACTGCGTGAGATGAAAGGAGGGAACAATAGAAACACGTGAATGAAAGTAGACTTGAACGCCACGGTCAGTATAACACAGTCAAGTGAACAAAAAATCAAATTAAGGATAGTAAAGATATAAATGACATCATCAATCAGATTAACCTTATGGCTGTGTGAGCATGTGCATAAAACAGTGAAAACAGAGAATACCCCTTTTCTCCCTTGCACATGGAACAATCATAACGATTAACCACAAAGCTAACATCAGTAATTCTTACAAAATACAAATTTTGCTAAAGACCATTTCTAATCCCAAGGCAGCAAAACTAGACATTAAAAATATTAAGTTTAAGAAAACCACCTCCACCTGGAAAATTAAAAATCTTTTAGAAACTCGTAAGTGCAAAAATACAGACAGAAATTACAAAGTGTTTGAAAAATAACAAAGATGGAGATGCCATAAGTCAGAATTTATAATATTTAAAGCTGTGATCAGGTGCACCTGGGTGGCTCAGCTGTTAAGTGGCTGCCTTAGGCTCAAGTCATGATCCTAGGGTCTTGGGATCAAGCCCCACATTGGGCTCCCTGCTCCGTGGGGAGCCTGCTTCCTCTACCTCTCCCACTCTCCCTGCTTGTGTTCCCTCTGTCGCTGATCACTGTCTCTCTATCAAATAAATAAAAATCTTAAAACAAAAAACAAACTGTGATCAGAGGAAAATTTCTAGACTTAAGCACTTACATCAGTACAAATCAAATAATGGAAATTAAAAATTAACTTGTCAACTCATAAGTCCAGAAAAAACAGAGGAGAATTACTGCCAACATTTAGGCATTTGTCTTAATGGTACCTAAATTGTTTCAAAATATAGAAAATGGAGAAAAACTCCAAAATTCTTCTTATGAAGCAAATATAACATTGATTACACCTAAGTGGGTAGATATGGCTAAATAAAAGAAAATTATAGAACAACAGCACTCGGAGAAATGATACAAAATTTTTAAATAAAGTGTTAGTGAACAGACTCCAACATCAAATTAAGAAAATATACCATGGCTAAGTGGAATTTATACCAGAAATGTTAACATTGTTCAGCATTAGGAAATCTATTATATAATGTATCATTTTAACATCTAAGGAAAACAAAACAATCATGATTATCTTCCACAGAGGCTGGAAAAGCTTTGGAATAATACAACATATTCCTTATAAAAACACTTGAGGTGATAGGAATGACTAGATAGCTTCATTAATCCAAAAGCTAGCATCTTAATGAAAACAAAAACAAAAACAAAAAAACACATTAGCATTATTCCCACTAAGGTCAGGAAAAAGGCAAGGATATCCACTATCTCTATCACCAGTTAAGATATTAAAGGCATTAGCTAATCCAGTAGGAAAAGAGAGAGCCATTAGAGGCATAAGGATTGCAAAAGAAGAGAAGCTATCTCTATTTGGAGGTAACTTCATGTTAGCTGGAAAAAAACAGACTTTGAGGATCAGTGGTAAAACTAATTCAAGCAAACAAAGAATTCAGCAAGATATGAAGATAAAAACCTACATGTAAAAATCAATTGCCATTTGGGAGATGTAATGGAAGAGAAAACCTTATTTACAATAGTAACAACAACAAAAAGTGAAAATGCTTAAGAATACACTTAACGGCAGCTCCTGGGTGCCTCAGTGGGTTCAGCCTCTGCCTTCGGCTCAGGTCATGATCTCAGGGTCCTGGGATCAAGCCCGCATTGGGCTCTCTGCTCAGTGGGGAGCCTGCTTCCCCCTTTCTCTCTGCCTGCCTCTCTGCTTACTTGTGATCTCTCTCTCTGTCAAACAAATAAATAAAATCTTTAAAAAAAAAAGAATATACTTAACAAAAAATGTTCAAAGCCTGTATTAAGAAAATTTAAAACACTCCCGAATGCACCCCTGGAAAACCATCCTTTCTTCTTAGGGTGAGGATGTGAGTTCCCTTTAAATTAATATATAACAGTAAGATGATCCCTATATGAAATACCACAAGCTGATCTTATGAAGCTAGAAAACTAGTATTAAAATTCTTGTGGAAAAATAGACATATAAAAATAGCTAGGGAAACACTGAGGAAAAAAGAGGTATCAAATATAAAACATCCTACAGAGTCTTAATAATTAAAACAGTGTGGTACTCGGCACCTCAGTGAACAATGAATGAAATAGAACAGAGGGTTCATAAATAGACCCAAGTACTTAAGGATCATTTGTGTTATGACAAAGGTGACATCCTGAATCACTGGGATTAAGTTGGAACCTCTTAAGAAGTGTTTTGGGACAACTAGATAGTCATTTGGAAGAGATAGGAGAGAGTGAGTAAGTGGGGGGAGAAGCAGAGAAAGGGACCAGCGGACTCCGCTGTGGGCATGGAGCCTGATGGGGGCTTGATCTCACCAGCCTGAGATAGTGACCTGAGAAGAAATCAGGAGTCAGATGCTTAACTGATTGAGCCACCTAAGATTAGAGATCTTGATTTATAAAACACAACCATAAATGTACTAAAAGGTACTGTGGCTGAGTTCCTTCATAACTTGGGTGAAGGAGAGGGCATTTAAAACAGGACTCGGATGGAGAGGCCATATAAGAAAAGATTGATACATTTGACTCCATGAAAACAAATAGCTTTGCCTGGCAGACTACGGTGTAAGTAATGTCTGAAAGCAACTGACAAACTGGGAGAACATATTTGCAACGTATGGATATAGATAAGGTTCATACCCATTATATACAATAAGCATTACAAATACATACACACTGCTCTATATATGCATCTGTGTGTGTGTGTGTGTGTGTGTGTGTGTGTGTGTGTGTGTTAACCCTTCCGTCTCATAGACCAGATTTCATGGAGTACCTTTTGGTGTTTTATATGTGACTTTGGATACAAAAGATACTTGAATGTGTATTTGCCTTTTTTTTTCTAAAAGGAGAATGTTTTCTGTTAAACATGTATTACTTAAAAAATAACAAAGCAATTAGTGAAATAAAGTATGCTACTCGATTTCACACCAAAAGTAATTGGACAGCCAATGTCTACTTTCACCGCCCTCATGACCAATTTTATTCCCATCCTAAATTTCCAAACTCCTTTTGAGGAAACAGCATTTTAACTCATTCCATTCCCTAATGAACTGCTCGCCCATTAGTGGTTTCCATCTTCAGCGCAAGAAATTAGGATAGAGGCAGAAATAAAAGGTCGAAAATTAAGGAAAATAGTATCTCAGTGGGTAGCATGCCAACCTTGAGACGATATATAATAAGTTATAATTTATGTGCTTTGTGATGCAGCCCCTGCTTAGCTTTGCCTCCTCCCCCTCCCAATCAATATCTCACAAGTCTAATATCCAGATGTACTCAATTCTATAGGAACACAAAGGGTGCCATGAACGATATGTCGTGTCCCCTCAGCAGTTTTTGCAATCATGATAGCGATGGTTAACCTGACTGAAGACAGCCCTGAGTCCCACGGCTATCTGGCTGGAAGGTGCTAGTCTACTCTAGAGGCATCTGAACCTCAATTTGTCTGGTCTCCTTTCCTTTCCCTAGTCCACAGAGCCTCCCTCATTCACACCTTCCCATTTCAGGCATCTTACTGCTATAATTACTTACGAGTCCAGCTCCTCCTGGACTTTTCCAGAATACAGCCAAGTCAGCCCCAGCATGACACACAATCCTTGACCCAAGTGGTCACCTAATCACTGCTCGTTGAATAGTAATTGTAAATATAGATTGCCCTACAATCTGTGTCATACTTCTACCTGCAAAGTCTTACAATGTTATAAGCCTCCTTATGACAAGAAGGCGATCCAACAGTAGGGTCCACCTGCAACAGTGCAGCCTTTTTCCATCCAGATTGGGTGGCTACGGTGGTCATCCCATTCGTGCAGCCCCTTGCCCTGTTTTCCCATGTACCTCGCAGTGCTGTGGAGGTACAGAAAAAATTGGGCGTGAAGAAGAAGTTCAGTGACCTTGTAACTGTCAATCACTAATACTAATAATAACTAACATAGCTGCCGCGGGTCAGGCCACATTCTAGATGTCTTAAATACATTAACTCATTCAGTCTCACATCAGCCATATAAAGGTCATACCCTTATACAGTATATGCATTTTGATGGAGAAAAAACTCAGGCCAAGGAAGGCTAAGAAAGTTGCCGGAGGACACAGGTAAGGACAACCAGGCTCTCTGGTTTTCACAGTCTACTTTTTTTAAACCCTTGTTGCGGTGTTTTCTAAATTCCAAGTGGGGACTCTAATGAGTGGCAAAATAGTTTGGGGTCAAAATTGGCATTGATAAAGGTGGGAAATATTAGAATGCATTCCACCACGGAAAGGGAAATTTTTTGCTCAGACGTTTGTTCCAGAAATGTAAAGATGTCACAGAGTTTCACCGGTTTGCTTGTGCAGTTCGGGTATTTCACAGAGGCACCCAGCTATGGGGTCAGAGAGGATAAATGCAGCCCCCTTCGCATATGCCAACTTCTGTGCCCCAGGGTCTAGGTCTTCAAGAGATGGCATCTGTTTCTAATTTGCCCACCCAGAGGGAGCATCTTTGTCTAATTTTCACAAAGTCACCCTAAAAACGAGCAGTGCCTTTGTGCCCACATGTGTATGTGACAGATCACGATGTCAGACATCTTCCCTCTTATGGGCTGTAGTCTAAAGAACTTTAATAAAACCTTCTCCAAACATTATCATCAGTGAGAAGTTACAGGTTTTAAAATAATAAAGAAAAGAAGCCTGTAAGCCTGGTATCATTTATTCTAAAGATAGGACTGACTAAAGCTGAGTGAAGATGAAACGGGAACCTTCCCTGACATCTGTAGGATTTCGAAGTATTTCACTTCAATGTCAAGGTCTGATCACAGATACTGGGCATAAAGCTGTTACACTGTAGAAAGGATCTTGCCATTTCGAACTTAAGGTTTAGCCTGATTACTTCATAGGAAAGTTCTACTTAAAAACAAAATGTGCCTGAAATTTCTGAAATAATAATAATAATAAATAATAGTCACGGGGAGGAGGAGGGGCAGGAGGAGGAGAAGAACAAGAAAGATGATTCATAGCAGCAGCTAATAGGTATTGAGCATTTAATATGTTCAAGGCATGATTCAAAGCGCTTCACATTTAATCCTCCCAACAACATTATGAATGGGGCCTGTCATTACCCTCACTTTGCCCAGGAAGCTGCCGGGGCACAGAGGAGTTACCCAAGGTCACATAGCTAGGAAGGGCTGAATCTCAGAGTTTAACCCAGCCACTCTGGCTTCAGGATCTAAATGTCAAATACTCTTCCATTCCTCCTCCCCCAAACTGGTTAGAGTTATTCCGGTCCTGTGGTAACTGCTGAAATTGGTAAATACCTTTCCAACTTTCTGGACTAGATTTTCACGAACTCTTTGTCGGCATGTGGCAAAACCTTCGAAACAATCCCATCATGACCACATATCACAGAGTGGTTATTCCACTCTCTTACTATTAAGAGTACCGTGAAGCAAACAGGATGTGATTGCTAAATAATTAATAATTTCAGACTGCGCATCAAGCACAAAGTCAGGCATTGCCCTTGGGGGGGTGTGTGTGACATCATCACATTTGCTACCTCCGCTAAGTACAAGATTGCACTTTCAATAGAGCGAGTCTTTAAGAGGCCAGGGAAAGAGTGCTGAGACCTCATGATCTCATTTCGACACATATGCCAGCAAGTGATAAAAACCTGAGAAGTGAAATAGAGAACTATCAGTTGATAAAGAAACAAAATTGTCTCTAAATGCTATGTCTTTCAAAGTTTTCCAGGATACATCCTGTGTCTGTAAAGACAGCCTTCCCTTTTTAAAGACAGGGTCAGCCAAGGGCAGCCAGTCATTTATCTCAGAGGTGGCAGAAGTCTATAACTTAAGAACACCCCACTTGAAAATGACAGTCATCTGGAGGCCCCTTTTATGATATCTTCTTCTTTCAAGCTGATAATAGAACAGAACTTGGTAAGGGCCACTCCGTGCCATGAATCAAATCATACTTCACAAAAGTCATTTCCTATTGATGTTGATGTGCCTGTTCCTCATTTATATTGATCAGTGGACATTTGTTTGCCAAGATAAAACGAAAAGAGATTTCCTGGATGCCCTGTGACATTTTCAAAGGGGAAAATTCATTCTTTTCAGCATTCGGCATGTGACTGGGTTTCAGAAAGAGGGAGTTACAAATCTTCTACTTTAGAGATGTCTAGCATGAAATGAAGAAGGTAATGTTTCTGGGTCACTTCCTGTTTCCCAAGGGCCATCTTTACGAAGTTGGAGTGTGTATCATTTTTTTTTTTAAATGAGATTGGGACCATCTATTCATTCAATTGAGTTAGGTTCTAAGATTTGGGTGCCTGTGATCAAACCCTGGCACTTAACCACACACAGTAAGAGTAGCTGAGTTCCAGAAAAACTGAAACTGTGCAGATTTGTGGGTGAAACCGTGGTTCATAATACATGCCGAAATAAAACTCCTACTGTGCGTTATGTGCACACATGTGTGCCATGCCCCCGAAGCCGAGTAGGGAAGCTGAATGCTGATTTGAACTACGTACTTATTTACTTTCAGTTCGTAAAAACAAGAGATCAGATCTGTTGCATTCGGAATCTCAGTATCTGTACAACTGTTATATCACAACAAAATTATTTGCATAAGTAGTTTATCAAAATCAAGTATCTGCTTTAATTAAAAAGAGGCTGTTTAGAGAAAGAAGCTAAAAGTCATGGATTAATGCATTCAGAAATGGAGACTCAAACCAAATGCCCATTAAGTAACAGTTACTGTATTTCATCTTGACAATAAAATGTATAAGGGCATTGAGAAACTGACCTTTTGTGGTAATACTGGATGACAACACTTTTCTCCGATGAATCTTGGTGATAATTTGGGTCACACACAAATCTTTTATGACCACCTGAAGAGGATAGCAATCAAACTCAATCACCAAATTGAGAAGAACAAGACGTTCTTTTGAAGGTCATCACTATGCTCCTGGTTACAAAAATCTTAGAGTTTTCCTAAATTTTTATGATTTCTATATTTCTTTAGGTTCTGAAAGTAAAGATGGCCCTTTTACCTGAAGCCCTTTAATGTTTTTTTTTTTTTTTTTTATGTTCCATGCTAGTGTGCTCTCCATGCTTTCTTTTTGATAGTGCAACTCTTCCTCTTGTCACCTCCCAGTTGAAATTGGGATTTTCTGACACTTAATCCATCACTCCCACTTTTCTTTATGTAAAATCCCATGTAGTGATTTGGATTTTTTCCCTTAAGTAAGTACCCATTGTGCTATTTGTGCCCCACATTTATGGTCCAGCATATCCTGCTTTTATGCAATCTTTGGAAAGCTAAAATACCAACTTTGAATAGAGCTAGAGTCAAGCAGCAGCAATATTTTAGAATATTTAGTAAGATAGTTAGCTGGTTATTTAGGACATTAGAAAAACTGGACAAAAGTCTGAAGGCAAATGCAAGACTATAACCACAGTGTTAGCAACAAAAGAGAGATTGGACAGGTACCAATTCTGTTCCTATTTGGAAAGAATAGCAAACCTGTATCACCAGCCCTGGCTGCTTCCCTGAAAGCTGATTATGAATTTCCCAATGTTTTCCTTGACATCCTATTAGAATATCAAATCCGACATATCACAAACAAAATTTACACTATTCATTACTGGATTTGCTACCATCCTTGATTTCTCTTTGTGTTAATGGCATCACAATTGTAAAAAGGAAACTGCATGCCTACTCCTGCTTGAATAGGCTCCTCATATCTCAGATTAGATAAGGCTATTTGGCTACTAATGGATTTATCTGTCCAGCTCTCCTTTGCCACCGAGACTGTTTTTCAAGTTCTGCATTTATCTTTAAGCTATCATCCCCATTTTTTATGTATTTCTGGAATAACCAACACATGACCTTGCTGAACAATATTGAACAATATGTTGGATAATTGAACAATACTCCACAATTTGATCTTTTTCAGGCTTTCTCATTCCACTTGGATGTCATGTTTTAGCTTTCTCAACATTATCTAAAGCTCAGCTGTGACTAGGCCTAATGGCATAGCACTGGGACATTCTTCCATTTTGCAAATACCATGAATAATATTATTCATCAACTCCACCTATGGATCCAACACACTTTAATTTTATCTAGTTAACACTTACTCATATTCGTGTATTCATTCATTAGCATTTATTGCCTATCCACTTTTTGCCAGGAACCATTTTAGGCATGAGGATACAAGTATAGAGAAAACCATATCCTTGTACGTAAGAGATTTCAGTCTCATGGGGTAAAGAGACAAAGGGATAAATCAAAATATGTCTGGAGTGATATGTGAGACCAGAGAAGTAGAGTTGCAGCCTCTGAATGAGCAGGGTATCAGTAAGGTTAGGAAAACTTCCTAGATGAGGTGACATTAGAGCATGGGGGAAATCCACTGAGGCATCAAATGCATGGTCTCAAAATCCTGAAGGACTGAAGCAGAAATTATATGTTGAAAATTCATGGGAGATGAGCCCATAGAAACAGATTTATATCGAACTGTGAAAGAACTCTGCTTGGGTGCTGTGCTACTGAATTGGAACATAATCCTGAAAACTATGGGAGCCACCGAGTGATTGTCAGCAGGGGAGTGGCATCAATAAGTAAATATCCTAGAAAGATCACTTTGGTAGAAATACAGAGAATGGGTTCTAAGCAGGAATAACTGGATGTAGAGAAAGCCATTAGAATACAATACCAATCTAGGAAAAATATGTCCAGAGCCTGAACTAAGGTCTTGATAGTACAAATAGAGAAGGAACGGCAGATTTGAAAGACACTTAACCTGGCAGAACTACAGGTGCTGGTGAGTAATTAATGACATTTGCAGGTTGGGTGTGTGGGAGGAAGAGAGAAGTCTATGATAAATTCCAGGTTTCTGATTTCCATGATTGTACGTATGGTGATGTTTTCCACTGAGAAAAGACATAGATGAGGAGAAACAGGTTTTTAGGGAAAGGTAATGAATTAAGTTTGATACTTGAGGAAACTGAGATGTCTATGGAACATTTAAATGGAAGTTTCTGGTAGCTCATAGGTTTCTGTAGCTTAGCAGGGAGATCTAGGCGCGCGCGCGCGCGTGTGTGTGTGTGTGTGTGTGTATAATAAATTTGGAAGTCATCACATACATAAGGTACCTCAAGTTATGAGAGTAGGTAAAGTCAACCAGGGAATGTATGTAGAACATGATCAGGGTCTAGAATTGGATCTCAAAGATACTACAGAGTCTAAGGGCAACTTGAAGAAAGCAAGACATTACAGGAAGGATGGGAGGAAGAAGGAGGTGGGGGAGAAAGGAACGAGAGGAAGGAAGAGAAAAAAAGAAAGGGAAATATTTTTCTTAGCATAGAATGTCAGCTAATAAACATAGGAGAAATTAAATAAAATTAATGGATAAAATTGGATGAGGAACAGGATATTACACAGTCTCAAAGTACCTCTCAATAATTATTCGTACGAGGAGAGAACAGTAACTATATAATAGACAAGTCTGGTGGACACTATTTTAATCAGGTAGCCCGAGTTCGCCACACTAATATTGGGACAAATCGACATTATATGTGTCTTGATATGATGTACTGAGACAGCATAGCACGTCCCCAGTGTTCTTGTGGAAAATGCATAACCGGAGTCTAGTCATAAAGAAACTTCAGAAAAACCCCAATGAGGGAATTCTATAAAATATTTAGCCTGTACTCTTTAAATGTTAAGATCAATAAAAACAAACGAACCAAAACCTGAGGGACCATTCCATAATGCAGGAGACTACAGAGACATGACAACTATGAAAATCCTTAATCTTCCATTAGATCCTGGACCAGAAAAAAGAAAAGAAAAGAAAAAGCTCTTGAGGTGATAATTGATGAAATTTGAATACAGACAGTGAATTTTGTACCAGTGTGAAATTTCTTGATTTGTTAATTTTTCTCTGGTTCTATAGGACAATAGCCATATTCTTAGGAAAGACACACTGAAGTGGTTAGGGACAAAGAAGCATGTTGTTTCTGATGTATTCTTAAATGATCCAAAAAATTAGGTAGATAGATAGATAGATAGATAGATAGATAGATAGATAGATAGAGATAAAGCAAATTATCCATAATGTAAATAATTGGTGAATCTCTCTAAAGGATATACAGAATTCCTTATACTAAGCTTGCCACCTTGCTACTTAAAGTTTGAAATCTTAACAAAATAAAAATAGCATGAAATGTGCAATATAATATGGATAAGACAGTACATTCATAGTAAGTCAAATGTCTTTATGTAGCTTACTAATAATGCCCCTTTGGTTGTCCTTGCCATTTTTCCTAGGCTCCGTTGATTCTCTTAACGTCCTCCTTCTACTCTCTCTCATTCTCTGTCAATCTTTCGTAGAGTAAAGCCATATGGGGCAGTGGGTGAGTGAGGGCTCTAGAGCCAGACCATCTGGTGTGACTGCTTGACCTGGACAAGATACTTAATATTGGTTCACTAGTTGTTGTTTTGTTGTTTTGTTGTTTTATCTATAAAAAAAGAAAAATAAGAGCACCTGTATGATAGGGTTCCTATGAGGTTCTTTTTTTTTTTTTTTTAAAGATTTTATTTACTTATTTGACAGGGAGAGAGAAATCACAAGTAGGCAGAGAGGCAGGCAGAGAGAGAGAGGGAAGCAGGCTCCCTGCGGAGCAGAGAGCCCGATGCTGGGCTCGATCCCAGGACCCTGAGATCATGACCTGAGCCAAAGGCAGAGGCTTTAACCCACTGAACCACCCAGGCGCCCCTCTTATGAGGTTCTTAAGACATTATCTAACCTATAGGAAGTACTCAACAATTTGGGTCCTTGATGTGTGTTTTTCTCCTTTCAAAGTTTTTAATTTTCTTTTAAACAACTAACTTCAAGGAAGTATCTCTCATGGGAAATTGCATTATTTCCACCTTAGTGTATATGATGTGATATGTTTTTGAGCCTCTGTATTCCTGGGTTGTTCTTTTTTTTTTTTTTTTTTAAGATTTATTTATTTATTATTATTTGGGGAGGGTGGAGCATGGGGAGAGAGACAGAAGCAAGGGAGAAAGAGACTCTCCACTGATCAAGGAGCCTCATGCAGAGCTCCATCCCAGGACCCTGAGGTCATGACCTCAGCTGAAACCATGAGTTGGCCACTTAACTGTCTAACCCACCCAAGCGGCCCTTCCTAGTTCTTCTATGTCATGTGGCCATTTTTTTTTTTTTTTCCAGCATGATACCACAGTTATCTAAGAACTTAAATATATTGACTGAGGCATATGGACTTCTAATGCATTGGAGTCAAAATATTACTCCTTCATGATAATTGAGTATAGACTGCTTCAATTTGTTAATATAGTTTCAATTTTGAAAATTTCATTTTTTTTTTTTTTTTTAAGATTTTATTTATTTGACAGAGAGAAACACAGCGAGAGAGGGAACACAAGCAGAGGGAATGGTAGCGGGAGAAGCAGGCTTCCTGCCGAGCAGAGAGCCCGATGCGGGGCTGGATCCCAGGACCCTGGGATCACGACCTGGGCCGAAGGCAGACGCTTAACGACTGAGCCACCCAGGCGCCCCGAAAATTTCATTATTTTAAACAGGTCAAGAGAGTATCAGTGAAAGATGATCCCTCAATAAATTCCAAAGTAGAATAAATTTTACTAATCAACAAAGAAATATAAGCTTTCATGGGCATAAATATGACTACAAATATATATTGTTTAAATAGAAAACACAGTGAAAACAAGCAGACAAATCTGTGTAAGCTATGTTCACAGAAATAAGACTTGCGGACTCAACCATTCTAACACTGTGTATTTATGACAGGGGTATTTCTTGAATAAGACATTTCTGATTCCAAAGTGGTCTCATCCAATGGGTCAGTCCAAGTTTCATTCTTTATTTAAATTATGTAGCAATGTGAACAAAAGTCTCTTAAGTGCTTTTCCTTAACTCACTATCCTACTTGAGATACCTTATCATATTGGGAGAAGGAATAAATTTGGACTTTATTCTAATGGGATCCCTTTGCAATATTTTAGACATCTTCTGATCGGTGTGTTTAAGGAGATTATTTTAGCTGTTATGTTAAACAAACAAACAAAAAGGAAAGTGGGCAGGACCAAGTTAAGAGGCCATTTTATAGCCTCAGGTTAAAAATGGAAATTGACTTCTTATTCATTGGGATCCCCCCAAATTCCCCTCACCATCCCAGTAAATTATAGGCAGTACTTTGGAAGTAGAGTACACAGGACTCTGGTGGATTTGGATTTGAGCCAAAGAAAATTCCCAGGTCTGGTGCTTGAGAAACTGATGAGACAACTGTGCCTTTAGTGATCTGGAGAACATAGAGAACAGTTTGGAATATTAGGAAAAAACTTTTTCTTTCTGGTAAAAAATCCTGGAATTTATGTAGCCTCATGTAAAAAATGGAAATTGACTTCTTATTCTATGGCACTAATGTAGCATACTTTTTTAAGCAGAAAAAAATACATTTTTGTAGCAGAAGCAATAATAACATGCTAGCCAACACATCTCTATGGGATGTTTCCGGCTGTCAGTATGACCTGTGCTTTGAGTGGGCTGTAGTCTCAGCCATCCATCCGTACCCCACTCTGTAATGTCCTGCCAAGACCAACACAATAGAGTTCAGAGAGGAATCGAAGCCACAAATCACTCCCATTAACACGGGACATTTATCAAGAAGTTATCCTTATCTGCAGCATAAATACCAGACTACAATGAACATGTGACACTGTGGAATCGAGTGCCCAGAGACACCCTAGCTGCTGAGACAGCTGGCTTCACTAGGCTGTCACTCCATTCCACCTTGAGTTCAGCTTCAATGCCAAAGGACAGACGATCTCAGGCTGCTTCAGCCTCATAGAGTAGCAATATCAATAAGCTCTGCTGTTTTATTAGGTTTATCAAACAGCAGTCTATCTGGTCTGCTGGCCGGGATATGCCTATCTGTGATCATAACTCTATCCCACTTCATCTCACAACAGTGGTCTATGAATTGCATCTCACATTCATGCTTAACATATGAGTGGCATTCCATTAATGCTGTAGAGAGTCCATTCAAAGTGCAATGGAGGCAGAGAAGCAACTTGTACATCTGAGACGAAATAGATTAAGCTTTGATCTTCTTTTAGCAGTAATAAAATCAAATTCTAAGGGCTTTGACTCTTTTCTGGAGAAACAACTGCTACATGTCCTTGTTGTACAGGAAAAGAACTTAACCTGCATGTGCATATTGTTTTACAGTTTGCAAACAATTTCCATATTTTTCATTTTACTTGATTTTACCAACAGCTTAAGTTTGCCCTAGGGTTAGCTACTTTTACAGATAGGAGAACTGCCCATAGTGTTAATCAATTCATTTTCTAAAATGAGGGCAGTTAGGGTAGAATCTTAGTAGCCATATTGTACTTTGGGCCGTAAGTCATAGCCACCAGAGTAGTGTACTGTCTGCCCACGTGATCTAGTTTCTAATGTAACAATTCTTTCCCAGATATATGGAATGGCTACTAGTACATAGCCACACTTTCAGCTTCATTAGATGCCAACACGAAGGCAGTTTTTTGCCTGGACCACTGAGGAGAAAGAAGAGGGAAAGAAAAGACCCAGTGATACGGTCCCACGACCTTTTCTTCAGGTATGTATTTTCCATGATTGTATGTGAAAGGTCAGAAATATCAACTAGTAATCAGCTTCACCTGCCATTGATGACTTTTGTCTTTGGTACAACTTCTAACCACATAGCACCTCCCTTTCAACACTTGGATATCATAAAATATTTCATCTAGCCTGACCGACTATGGCATTTCCGAAAGAAGCCTTCCATATCAGTCCCAGGAAGGGCCCAATCCCTTCTGCTATGTTGACATTGCCCTTCCTATATACTTGTGTTAGCACACACACATCACACTGTTTTGTAAGAAATTGCGAGTAGAATTTTTGTCCTCCATTAGACGCTGACATTCTTGATGACTTCTTTATTTATGGTTTTTTTTTTTAAATATTTATTTATTTACTTTAGAGAGAAAGAGAGCAAGAGAGAGTGAGGAAGTGGGGGAGGGGCGGTGGGAGAGGGGAAAGGGATCCCAGATGGTTAGCCTGGTGACTTGGTGCAAAGTATCTTTCAGATGTAGCCTAAACATGTTTTGTCTAATGTGATAGGATATTAAGATGGGTTTCCTAACTCAAGTTTGCCCCCAAAATCAATATGATAGAAGAAAGGTACTACAGTGATTGTGAGAAAGATCCTTACCACCTCCCTCCCACCATTCCCATGCAGAATTTACCAAGAGGCATCTATAATAGGGTCAGCTACAATTCCTTACCCTTTAACAGATCAAGAAATCAACTGGAGAAAAGACTTTGAAGAGGATTTCTTCAGGAAGTCCCTACGTTTTGACTCCCAAACATTTGGAAATGGTGGGGGAGTTCTATACGTTTCACCTGAAAACCAGAGTAGTTTGGATTTCAGAAGTGAAAGGTGGCTCACAAAGGGTCAAAAAGTAAGGAACCATATGCCTCAGATTTTCCAGGACAGCGTTAATATCAAATAGCCCATCCTGTTGTCCCCCATGACTATACTTAATGTTGTCAAACCACATGTTTTAGTTTTTGTGGTACAATATGTGGTACAATAGCCACTCCATCTAAAGACAACTCAGAAATTTAAAAAATGGTTATAAGATTTTCAGATTTTATACCCGAGGAGCTTGAAAGAAATGATCAGGAACAAAATGGTTCAGGAGTTCAGAAAAAAGCTGGGTGTGTAAGGGTACTTCTGATGCTTCTTTTAATAATAGAGATTGACAACAATTGGAAGTTTACTTCCGAGGGGCACCCCTAGCTTGGACATTCAGCCCAAACTTCTACTGAGTCCAGTAGAATCCAATAAATATCTTGCAGCACCTGGGTGGCTCAGTTGGTTAAGCATCTGACTCTTGCTTTCGGCTCAGGTCATGATGTCGTGGTTTTGAGATCAAGCCCCACTTTGGGCTCTGGGCTCCATATGGAGTTTGCTTCAGATTCTCTCCCTCTCCCTCCCACTCAGATAAATAAATGAAATCTTTAAAAGTTTGTTTAACTATCTTTAGTTAGAATCAATCAAACATAAAAGAAAAGGGAGAGAGTATGGGAGTGAATTTAAGAAGATTATAGGAATTCAAAGTCTAGCGCGTGACTGGAAATGAATCCATGAGGACCTTGAGGGATTGTCTTCTCCTTTCTCATTTCAGCTTCATCTGCAAATCTGTGTCTTTCTTTTCTGCTCTAGAATATCTTTTGTTAATAGTCACACGATAGTGTTGTTACTAGCTAACAGTTATTGAATTTGCTGTGTGCTGCATTTAAGTAGGAGCTAACTTAATGCCCACCACAATTTTATGACATACTCCCATTTTACCAATGAAGGAATTAAAACTCAGAGAGGTTAGGTGGTTTTTCCAAACCCTTAGTTTATAGAGCAAAGTATTAAAAATAGGTCTGATTCTAGGACTAACACTATGAACCACTATGACACATTTCTTCTACCTTGGGGTTTGTGTTTTCTCTCTATAAATATCAGATTTACACATTAGAGGTCAAGATACTGGAAAGGTATAACTCTAATTCCTCAGATCCCATCTGAGTCCTTGAGGGACAATATCTTCTTGGTCTACATTGAAGAGATGGGCATTTCTGATGGGGATGGTCATGCTTTATAAACTTCCCAGCTGAAGATGCACCCTCTATAACCAGAGCATCTTGGTCCAAGAAGTAGTTCGCTTCCTGAAAATAGAGACTCACATCTCAAAATATATCTGTTACACTCTTTTGCAAATGGCACTCCAAATTTCTGATTACAAGTCAATTTGATTTTATACAATACATGTTTATTGAGCACCTATTGTGGCTCCCACTTAGCAAATAAAAATACAAAGTAGCCAGCTAAATTCAAATTTTCAGTTAAACAATGAACTATTTAAAAGTATGGGTATGTCCAAAGTATTGCATGGGCATCCTATATTTTATATGACAACCTTGGCATTATTTTGTACCCATAAGATTGTAGTGTCATGAAGAATAAGGAAACTGGTAATCATTCTTACTTAGTCATTTACAACTAAACCTGGACAGCTTAATTTCATGTGGACAGCCTTGATGAGTACTAGTCTCTCTCCCAGTTTCGGTTTGGACTCACTCCCAATATCAGCGATCACTTTTTTTTTTAGGCAGAAGAGATTATTACCCAGGCTATTACCTATGGGGTTATTTTGGTAGTTATAAAAAGGAATTAGCCCATTGAAGAGCCCTCCAGCCAACTATCATTAAAAATCACAGATCTTTGGATTCAGCATAGGCACCCAAGATTTTGAATCTGTTCCCGTGTCTTATTTAGGAAATTAATTATTTAGAAATATTAAATGAGTTGGGAATGGCTAATTTAAAATGATTAAGTGGTCACTAATTAAAATCAACTTTATGTCCAGAAGAGACTTCTGTCCAGGTGTGTGTTATGACAACTTGGCTCTCCAAATACCAACTCATTAAAGTGTTTCCACATTGCTCCTCTTACCTCCCCATGTCCACTCCCTACCTCCCCTTCACCACACACACCTATACACACACACACTCACACATGTACACACTTGTACATTGTCAGGCAAACTCATATATGCACACATGGGCACACTCACACATGTATACACACGTACAGGCAGGCATAGTCCATTTGTACACACACATACACACACCATTGAGGGCTGAGCTGGAAATTTCTGCTCAGAGAAAGGTATTTGTGCCTTAGCACTGCACACCTACAGTAGTCCACTCCCCTGCAAAACTGCCCCCTCCTCGCACGTCTGGCTCCAGCCCACATCCAGTATACCTGAGGCACCGGCTGTGCTTTATGAAGTCTAAAATTTTCAACTGGTTGTATCTTTCCATGCAAACTCATTAGGCACTATTTACACCCGCTGCAGCTGCGAAGAGAGAGGTTCTGAACTCTGGCATTCTACAGTAGGCTTTGTTTCTCATTTACATTTGCATATTAAAGTGTTTGCCTGAAATAGGCTATTGAAATTAATTCAGGATTAATTGGTGTCTTTATCTCATTAGGACAATCTAATTTAAGGATGATGAAATTGTTTAGCCTCCCGTTTGCATAATTAGATTGCTTTGAATTGCTGTCATTATTGGCTCTTTAGCATCATCTGTAGGCCTCAAACAGACAAGAGCTTCAACCTCATAAAGACCAATCATGTGTTACAGCAGAGGGCTGTTAACCCCTTTTAACCCAAACCCACTTGGATTAGCAGTCACAATAGACAGGCCTTGGTCCCTGAGAGCCTTAAGTGCCTTTCTTTTTTAATTCTTGATGTTCCGATTGATAAATTTCTCCACATTTATATGATTGGTTGTGGCAACTGTGATAGCATCCCTCCTGGGATCCAACACGTTCTCAAGACTCACTCCTCTCCTTCGAGCGTCACCCTCAATGCTGTGGTGACCTCCCTTCACTGTAAATTTATTTCTCCCTCCCTCCTTAGCTCCATGAAGATTCTTCCATGACCCCCACAAGTGACAACATTTTATCTGAGAGGATGTTGGGCTTCTATCAAGCCAGACACTCTTTTCTTCCCTGAACACTCAACAAGTATTGTCATTACTTCAGTGAAGCTACAGAACATACATGGCAGAGGAAGCCATCGGACCCTCATTCAGCAATTCATCCGTTCAATACTCAGCCAAGGTTTTATGGAATATTTTTGATGTACCTGATACCGTGTAAGTCACTGGGGGATCATGGAGAAATGTCACAGGTTCTGAGTTCTGTTGTGAGGGGAGAGGAACCTAGAGCAAGTCACAGGAGTGCTAAGTCCCGTAGCCATCTTGGTCGCTAAGTGTTTTGGGAAATCACAGAACCTCCATGAACTTGAGTATCTATAACTGGTTTCATCAACAATGGCTGGTAAAATATTAATGGTTCTCATCCTCAGTGACACATGACAATCACTTGTGTGCTTTCAGAAACAATTAATGCCTAGGAACCAATTCTCAATAAATTCAATAAAAATTACTAGAAACGGGCACAAACCCTCAAATTCTTTAAAACTAGTTTAATCTGATGCACTGTAAACCAGTCTTCTAAATGATTTTTAAGGTTGCTTGTTGTGATAAAAACAAAGAAGTGAAAGGATAGTATTTTATACTTTAAGCTAAACTTCTGGTAAGAATAATTCCTGAAGTACAAAATTTGACCCTAATTTCTTCAGGTTTTAAGAAGAACTAAAATTACAGAATAAAGAGTAATTTTAGATTGCAAACTGAAAACAAAATGGAGTTTCAAAAATCAATGCTTTATCTGATGGATACACACCAAGGTAATTAAAGTCACATAAAGGAAGAATAGCACAATGATATAAAATAAAACAATAACAACAAAGACAGCATATGTAAACATTTGGTAGTATCTTTTTCTCTGAAAAATCGAAGTGGCTTATAGAACGTTCAATGCCCCAAAAGATGTGTGATTCTCAAAAAAAAAAAAAAAAAAAAAAATGAGTGATTCTTATGTTAGCTGTATTTCTTGTATTTCTCTGGCTTTACCGGTCATAGAAGAAAAGCCATTTGCTCCATATTATCAGCTAACAAAACGATCCTAATCAAGAGCAAACAGGAAAGAAAAAAAAAAAAGTTAGACATAAAATCCTAAACTAGATTACACTGTTGAACTTGTTCATGGGACAATTCAAAGAACCTTCTATGAGGACTCTTTGTTAGTATTCCCTACCAACAATATTATGATAGAGTGATGTATTCTTACTATTGCACAAGCTTTATAAAAGAGAAAGCCAGAATTTTAAGAAAGGATGATCTATCAAGAAGGATTATGACATCTGATGTTTAAAATGCTTTTATTTCCATGATTTTTGTTTTAAATTCAGCCTGGCTTCACATCTATAGTGCTGAGATTATGATTACGTATTTACGTTAAGTCCAGATAATAAACTCCTGGTTTCCTGAAGAAGTGCAACTATGTGCCAAAGCAGGAGGCTGGAGCCTTGGGTTTGAGCAACAGATTGTGTAATTTTGAACAATTTGCTTACCTTCCATGGCCTCCATTCCTCCAACTTAAATGAAGACAATGTTCAAAAGCCCAAAGGGACCCAAACCTTTACTTTACCTAGGACTACACGTTGGAACATTGATTACAATTGACTGTATCCTAGGTATTAAACAAACTCTAACAAGTTTGAAAGAATTGGAATCATGTATAAAAATCAGACCATAGCTCTAGGGATGGGAGTATGGACTATAAAATTCATGACATTTTCTCTCATTGCTACACATAGGGAACAATATCACAGCATAACACAACACAGCAGCGACACTCACAACAAGTAAGAGGAAAAAAAAAGCGTGTCCAAAGAATGGCAACAAGCCCCATCCAGTAGCATTAAGTAACAGAAAATACCTGTGAAGTAGTGATCATGACTACCCTATTATTCAGCTTGAAAAATATAATTTCTCCAGAAAACAGCTGACTTCAGTCTGGACAAGCAAGCCCCTCAGCTGAGAATGAAGAACTAAATGGACCACCAGCTTCTATGGGCTGGGAAGCAAGACAGAGCAGGCAAGAGGCTGCTTTGAGAGTCAGTTCACGTTTGGCAACATCTGGTTATGTCTCATCACATTGCAAATTTATGACCCTGGAAACAACATGTTGATGTTGATGATCCTTTGCGAAGAGAAGCCTGAACTGTAAACTTATGACCAGAGCAGTGGCAAGAGGCTGTGGCAGCTTTCTCTGATCTGACAACTCCCTGGCTTGGGTCAAACGGATAAAGACTTGGACTGGTGACCCTTCTTCAACAATGTCATGGATGAATAGTGAACGAAGAGGAGTAGCTGACAAAAGAACAGAAGGTTATGAAGAAATAAGGCCTGACTTCCCCCAGGAAAGCCCAGTGAGGTTTAGTGGTGGCCAAACCTCACAGAAGTCGAGAAATGAAGACACATCACGCATGGAACCTGGAATGTTAAGCTCACACAATGGCAGATTCGTCAGATTATCAAGCAGATCTCTTCTCCGAAAATACTGGGGTTTCCTTTCTCATAAGGCTGAAACCCGGAGGGTCAAAGGCAAGTTGCAAGCATGCATATTATAACTACTATGGACTTCTCATCAAAGTCATCTTACAAGAGGATATATATTCCAGCTCTCGAGCACTATGTTTGGAATAACAGGGGGAAAAGAAATCCTGTCTATGGATTCTCCTTTAGAAATTCCTTCTCTCCAATGAAACAGGAAACTCTAAAAATTTCTTACGTACAATACATTCCAATCTATATCTCAATTTTTGCTTGATAATCTAGGTAATGGAAGAATGATTTTATTTCTGTGTAATATTATATTAAAATGTTCCATTTTTAAGACTCCTGGTTAAAGCTGGTGGAGTATTTATTCCACAGCATTGTCTGAGACTTGCTCCACAAAAGCAAAGAGTTTCTTTTTTTTTCTTTAAGAGAAAATCCCATTTTCCAAGAAGGAAGAACATCTGTCAAATAGAGTAAAGATTGTAAAATTAAACTTCATTGAAAACTCACACATGCTCCTACATATCTCAGGGCACATAGTTTTCTACAATAAGTTAAAGTCCAGAACGATCTGAGTAATGATGGTTTACTTGGAGTGATGATAAACAGGTGTATGTACGAGAAAGGAAGGTGGGTATGAGAGGCAGAGAAGATACTCAGAAGAACTCATGTCTACTCGGAGAAGATGGGGTAGAAGGATATCGATAGAAGGGTTTGCCCATGTTTGCCAACTTCCTACACCCAACTCTCCCTGAAAAAAAGGTAATGGATAGAACATTTAGAAAGCGAGAACCGCACAGTAAACAGCCTTGAAGTTGCTAGCAACAGTCAACTGAGCAGAGATTAATAAAAGGTAAGAAAACAAACAAAATTTTCACAATGTGTCATTCAGTCTTCTTATCAAGGTAATCTATTCATATCAAGAAGCAAACTTGCCATATTCAGAATTGTTCACCCAGATTGAAGGATTCAGTAGATCTGATGAAAGAGTATTTTAAGGCAACATCCTTGAATTCAAGAGATGCTGACTTCCTTAGCTCATTTTCTCAACTTATCTTTATTAGTGGGCTTAGACAGAATTCTCCCCCACATATTTGGTTGTTGTTTAAATATTTTATTTATTTGAGAGGGAGAAAGGAAATATGAACAGGGGGAGGGGCAGAGGGAGGAGAAGCAGACTCCTCGTTGGGCAGGGAGCCTGACTTGGAGCTTGATCCCACATCCCCAGGATCATGACCTGAGTTGAAGGCAGATCCTTAACCAACTGAGCCATCCAGGTGTTCCAGACAGAATTCTCCCTTTTAAAGAGGATTAATATGTGGGGGGGATGGAGGGGGAAGTATCCAGTATTTTTCCTATGCAAAACAGGTATTTTAAACAAGAGAAAAAACATAATAAATGAATTGAAGGCACATATTATAGGATGAATTATATGAGAAAATATATGAACTTCTTATATACACATGTATTATAGAAAATATTGTCTCATTCAAAAAATAAATGTAAGCACTCAAAAAAAAAATAGATTAAACCATAGAGGTATAAAGGTGACATGATTGAGCTCAACAGATATATACAGTTGACCTTTGAACAATGCAGGGTTAGAGCACCAATCCCCTGCATAGTCAAACGTTTATCTTTTGGCTTCCCAAAACTTAACTGCTAATAGCCTTATCAATAATATAAACAGTCAGTTGATACATATTTTATATGTCATATGTATTATATACTATATTTTAATTAAGTAAACTAGAGACAAGAAAATGCTATTAAGAAAATCATAAGGAAGAGAAAATATATTTACAGTGCTGTCCTTTATTTATTAAAAAAATTCCACATGGACCAGTGTGGCCCAAACCCATGTTGTTGAAAAGCAAACCATTCAGAATTATACTATCCAAAATTAGAATAGATGTTGCTTAAAACAGAGTCATTGTTGTGAAATATGGCTTGGTAAATAATATAAAACAAAATGAAGAGCAAAAAGCCAGGAGATGATATTATTAGGAAATAGAAAGCAGAGATCCAATATTTGCATAATTGGTATTCCTGAAGAAAGGAATAAAACAAATGGAAAAGTAAAATACTCAAAGATGTAATAAAATAATATTTTCCTGGAAGAAAGCATAGATCAAAAGGATATGAGTTAAATTAAAAAAAAATATTGAAAATCTCAAGAGTCACATAGTTTGAAGGGCAAGTTACTGAACACTATTCAAAGACTAGAAAATAATTCTGTCAACATCAGAGCAGAGCTAGGCTACAAAAACAAAAACAAAAAACCCTCCCCCCACAAAAAACCTTGATAATATATCAAACTAAAATGTAACACTATGTTTGATGGTAATACCATAGAAACAATCCCATTCAAGACAGTAACAAAAAAAGAATGTTCATTATCTCTGTGATTATTTAACATTCCACAGAAACTAAGTAATGGGACCAGTTTTTAAACTCAGATATTCTGATCCACAGAATTTATAGGAAGTCTATCTGAAATTCAAATTGGAATTATTTTATGCCTGAACTCTAATTGCCTACAGTTCACCACAATTCTTCAATAAAACCTGTATAATTAGCAGCATTGATTTAGTGTTGTTATAAAGAAAGAAGCAAAAAGGGTTACAGTCTCAGAATTTCAAGCATGAGAAGCATAAAAATGAGCAGTCTTCATGGGATGCAGGGAAGAGAGATGCATTGTAGACCCATCTCAGGAGCTAATGTGGAAAAAAAAAATCCTCTCCTCAAATATAACAGAAAAACACATGTAAACACATGGGGAAGAGCTCTTGACATATGAGTATTACATGGTATGGATGCTCAAGCAATTTCACTTAAACTTTAAAGGAATGGGGGGGCACCTGAGTGGCTCAGTTGGGTAAAGCCTCTGCCTTCAGCTCAGGTCATGATCTCAGGGTCCTGGGATCGAGCCCCGCATTGGGCTTTCTGCTCAACAGGGAGCCTGCTTCCCCCTCTCTCTCTGCCTGCCTCTCTGCCTACTTGTGATCTCTCTCCTCTGTCAAATAAAAAAAAAAACAAAAAAACAAAACTTTAAAGGAATGGGAATATGGAGAATGGTTTTTTGTAGTTCTAAAAAGATGTAAAAAGATAATGAAATAGAAGACTCCATTCACACAAAAGGAAAAAATACAGTTAAATAAACTAAAGAATGTGAAAGACTTGAAAGAAGGAAAGTTAAAACTAATGAGAAGCATAAAAGAAAATGTACAATTTGGAAAGCAATTTCTTTTTCTTAGGTAGGAGTACCTACTGTTGAACAATCTTGATTTTCCCACAGTTTATCTATAAACTGAGTATGATACTGATAAAAATCTAAACAGGATTTTTTTTAAGTTGTCAAAATGATACTGGTGCTCCCTGAAAAAAAATGCTAGAATAGCTTTTAAAAATATGAAAATAAAGATTATAAAGGAAGGACTATTCCTACCAGACATTATAAATCATTTTCTGGTACAATAGCTAAAACAGCACACATCTAGTGCTGACAAAGATCATTGGGACAAATATAAATAAAAGTTCATACATGAATGTAGTTTGAGATAAAAATTGCTTTCCAAATAAATGTGGGGAAATAGATTCAAAAGTTGTTTTCTTTTTCTTAAAGATTTTATTTATTTATTTAAGAGAATGAGAAAAAGAGGTCAAGACTAAGGAAGGTAGGAGGAGAAGCAAACTCCCTGCTAAGCAGGGAGCCTGATGTAGGACTCGATCCTGGGACTCCAGGATCATGACCTGAGCTGAAGACAGTTGCTTAACCAACTGAGCCACCCAGACACCCCAGTTGTTTTCTTTTAAAATGGAACAACTGGTTAGCCATTTGAAAGAGCCACATGAATCATAGATTTATATGTAAAAATGAAATAATAAAAGTAGCACTAAAATAGTTAAAATATTGTTATGGTTGACTATGAAACATTTAAAGAGAAAATTTTTAGTGGTAAAAAATAACTATAAACAAAATCAAAATACAAATGACACATTTGGAAGAAAATATTTTTAATACATGTTACACAAAAGGCTGATTTCCTTCAATAAAAAGAATAGTTAAAAACTGGTAAGTGGAATGGCAGAGTGAGATCCTCAATGAACCTGTTCTCCTAGTAAAACAATGAAAATATGAACCAAAATCTAAACTCAACACTTTCAGGACTCTGGCTTTTAACCAAAGCCATAGACTAAACTGAAAATCATATATCTAAGAGACACTATTAAACCTCTCTAATATTTCAGAGCCTATGATGTTTTAACTTGGGACTATTTATATCCTTCCTCTCTCCCTAGATTAGTGGCATGGCAGTGAAAGGCTGTGCAACAGAGAGATCTGATGCTTCTTAGAACTATGTTAAAAGCATTAACCCCAGAGCACAGTGGAAAAGTGGAGAAATGCCTACTCTCAAGGCTTAATTTAATAATTTTAACTAGCTGGTGACCTCTCAGGTGACTAGGATTGTGAATTTCAATTGGGGCAAGATCCTGGTCTGATCTATAATTCAACAATACAGTAAAAGCAACAATAAGGTGATTAAAATGGCACTCTATTAGTTTCCTAGGGCTTCCATGACTATCATAAACTGAATGACTTGAAAGAATAGAGATTTATTTTCTCACCATTCAGGATTCCAGAAGTCCAAAATCAAGATGCTGGCAGAGTCAACTCCCATTGAGGGTTCTAGAGGCAAATCCTTGCCTTCCACATCCTGGTGACAGTTGGGATTCCCTGGCATGTAGCAGTATAATTCCAGTTTCTACCTTCATCTTCACATGATCTTCTTACTAATCTACTAATCCAGTAAGATCTTACCTTGATTCCTACCTTAATTACACCTGCAAAGATCCTATTTCCAAATAAGATCACATTCTGAGCCTGCAGGTAAATATGAACTTTTGGGCTTAGTCAAACCACTACCGGTACACTAGAATTTATCTATTTAGCACAAAAGAAAAAAAAAAAACATATTTAAAGATATGCCAAATGGTAGATGCAAATCCTACTTTATGAGGAATTATATTACATGTAAGTGAATCAAAAATCAAAAGGCAGAGATGGGCAAAACAAAATTTTAAAATGTTATAATTCAACTCTATATATCTACAAGAGATGTACTTCAAAATAAAAAAAGGTGTAAAGAATGTAAGAAGATATACCATGGAAGTTATAACAGAGAGAGCTGGGGTGGTTGTACTAATATCAGACAAAACAGATTTTAAGACAGAAATTGTTACTAGAGACAATGAAGAGTGTTTCATATTGATATGAAGTTTCATTCATTGGGAAGATAGAATGATTATAAACATATACACACCTAACAGCAGAACCCAAAATACATGATGCAAAAATGGACATAATTAAAGGGAGCACTAGGCAAGTTAACAGCTGTAGTTGTACACATCAATGTCCATGTTAAGTAACAGAATTAGACAGAAGATGAATAAGGAAACAGATGACTAGTGTTTAGTAAAAAATACTAAGACAATGCACTAGATATAATAAAAGGAAAACACTGAATGTAATAGTATTTAGTGAAAAGCATTAAAAGCCAAATAAGCTTAACCCACATCTATAGAACATTCCAGCTAATAGCAGAATATACATTCCTCTCAAGAACCATGGGGGTATTCTCTAGAATAGACAATGTATTAGGCTATTAAACAAGCCTCAATAAGTTCATAAGGTTTAAAATCATACAAAGTATGTTCCTTTAGTGCCACAGACTTAATTACAAATCAACAAGAGAAGAAAATTTGAGAATTCATAAATACAATAAAATTACCTGATGCACTTTCAAATGGATCAAAAAAGAAATCATAAAGGAAACTGAAAATACATAAAGAGAAAAAAGCAACAATAAATCACAACTTATGGGCAGAGCAAAAGCAGTGTACTAAGGAAAAATATTCCTGGAAATGCTCGTATTAAAAACAAGAAACATCAATGGGATCCTGGCTTGTTCAGTTAGAAGAGGATGTGACTCTTGATCTCAGGGTCATGAATTCCAACCCCATAATAGATGCTGAGATTATTAAAAATAAACAAATAAACTTAAAAAACTAACATCTCAAATCTAACATAACTTCACCTTACAAAAGGTGAAGAAAAGAACAGGAGTAAAAGGAAAAGAACAAAATAAAACCAATGAAATAAAAGGGAAGATGGTTGAAAAAAAATAGACACCAGAGTGAAAATAAATGAAATTAATGAAACAGAGAACAAAAAAAAAACAGAGAATATCAACAAAGTTATATTTTTAAAAAGATCAAAAAAATTGACAAAGTTGATTGATCTAGAATAAAGAGGAGACACAAGTTACTAAATTCAGAAATGGCAGTGGGTATATCACTGCTGAGCTCACAGAAGTAAAAAAAGGATAAGAGAATACTATGAACAACTGTATGCCAATCAATTAAATAACCTAGATCTAATGGACAATATCTCAGAAAGACAAACTACCAAAACTGACCCAAGAAAAAAACTGATAACCTATAAGATCCATAAGAAGTAGAGACTGAATTAATAATTTAAAAACTTGAAGAAAAGCTCATGCCAAGATGTCTCTAATCATGAATTCTGCTTACTAAATATTTAAAGAAAAATTATGTCAACCCTTCACAAAATCTTCCAAAAGATAGGAGAGGATGGGACAGTTCTCAGTTCATTGTATGTGACCAGGATTACACAGGTAACAAAGCCAGACAAAGATATCACTGTAAAACCATAAATCATTACCCTTTGTGAATACACACTGCCACAAACTCTAACAAATTACTGGCATACTGAATACGATAACACATAAAAAGTGAGATATAGCCCAGAAATGCAAGATTGGTTTAATGTCCAAATATCAATGTAATATCATGTTAATAGAATACAGGTCAAATACTATACAGTCATCTCAATAGATGCCGACAAAGCTTTTGACAAAATTCAGTGTACGTTCATGATAAGAAAAACAAACAAACAAAAAATAGGAACAGAAAGTAAGCTGATAAGGAGCATCTATAAAAACTCCACACCTGGGGTGCCTGGGTGGCTCAGTGGGTTAAAGCCTCTGCCTTCAGCTCAGGTCATGATCTCAGGGTCCTGGGATGGAGCCCCGCATTGAGTTCTCTGCTCAGCAGGGAGTCTGCTTCCCCCTTTCTCTCTGCCTGCCTCTCTGCCTACTTGTGATCTCTCTCTCTCTGTTGAATAAATAAATAAAATCTTAAAAAAAAACCCAAAACCACAACTTATATAATTAATGGAGAATAACTGAATGCTTTCTCAAAATCAAAGACCAATGAGGATGTTTGTTTTGAAACTTCTAATCAACATTGCATTTGAATTTTAAGGTATAGGCTAAATGAGTGAATGAATGGATGAATGAATGAATCGTATTGGAAAGGAAGAAGTAAGTTATCATTATTCATAGAGAATCATTTTACAGAGAGGAAAGCAAGAGGATCGAAAATTCCAAAAAGAAAGCCTCTATTAGAATTAATAAATAATTTCATCAATGTAAGATATAAGAGCAATATATAAAAATCCATCATATTTCTAAAAATAAGCAATAATAATCCAAAAATAAAGCTAAGAAAAGAATTCCCTCTACAATAACATCCCAAACAATAAAACACTTAGTAGTAAGTTTAACAAAAGAGGTGCAAACCTTGTATATTGAAAACTGCAAAACATTTTGAAGTAAATTTAGAAGGATCTAAATCGATGGGAAGATTACCCCTGTTTATGAAATATTGTTAAGAAGGCAGCACTCAAAATTGATTTACAGTGTTATACGCAAACAATCATGGAACACTACATCAAAAATTAATGATGTACTATATGGTGACTAACCTAACATAAAAAAAAAGAAATCCTTCTAAAAATCCTAGAATTTTTTTTTTGTAGACATTGACCAACTGATGCTAAAATTCTTCTCGAAATGCAAAGGACCTAGTATAGTCCAAACAATCAAGAATAAGAAATAAAGAGAAAAAATAAAGTTACACACTTCTCAATTTCAAGTATACTACAAAGCTCCAGTAATCAGTACACTATGGTACTGTCATAAGGAAAGACGAATATCAATGGTATGGAATCAAATGTAGAAGTAAACCCTCACATTTAATATCTATCAATTTTCAACAAGTTTGTCAGGAAAATTTGATAGGGAAAGTGTAGTTTTCACAAAAAATGGTTTAAGACAGCCAAAAATCTGTATGTAAAGGAATGAATTTTATCTCTTACCTCCCACCATATGTAATAATTAGCTCAAATGAATCATAGAACTCAAAGTAAGAAAACTATAAAATTTCTTGAAGAAAATATGGGAATATAATTCCATGACATTTGGCTAGTTTTTCAGACATGACACCAAAAGTATTAATGACAAAAAGAAAAAGTGGTAAAAATTGGACTTCTACAAAAATAAAAACTTTTAATGGTGTTAAAGGGTACCTTCAAGAGGGGGTACCTACCTGGGTGGTACAGTCGCTTGAGTGACCCACTCTTGGTTTCTGCTCAGGTTGTGATACAAAGGTCATGGGATCAAGCCCCATGTTGGCTGCATGCTCAGTGAGGAGTCTGTTTGGGATTCTCTCTCCCTCTGCCTCTACCCCTCACCCTAAAGTAAATGAATTAATCTAAAAAAATGTGAAAAAACAACACTCAGAATGGAAAGATATATTTGCAAATCATGTATCTGATGAAGAACTTGTGTCCAGATTATGTGAACACTTATAACATTAAAAAGACAAATAATTCAATTGAAAATGATGAAGGATTTGAATAGATGTTTATTTAATGAAGTTATACAAATGATCAATAAATATGTGAAAAGATGCTTATCTTCATTGGTTTTAAGGGAAATGTAAATAAAACATACAAATGTGGAAAAATTGGACCTTCAGATATTGCTGGTGGAAATGCAATATGTTACAGTCACTTTGGAAAACTGTTTGGTAGTTTATCACAATGTTAAACATAAGAGTAACCATGTGTTACATAAGAAACCATCAATTCTTGCTAGGTACACTTAAGAAAAGTGAAACCATATGTCCATACAAAACTTGAATACAAATGTTGGTAGCAACATTATTCTTAACAGTCTCAAAGTGAAAACAGTCTAAATGTCAATAGATGGATATCTATGATGGATGTCTACCATATAAAATCATGGGTGATAAATCATCATCCATGATGGATAAATAACCAAAAGTAGTATATCTATACAATGGAATGTTATTCAACAATAAAAAAGGATGGAGCATTGATTCACGCCAAGGTATTAATCTAGAACATATCATGCAAGTGAAAAAAAAGTCGTAAGACTTCATATGGCATGATTTCATTTATGTGAAATGTCCACACCATGCAATTCACAGATACAAAAAGTGAGTTGTGACTGGGGCAGTGGTAGGGGAAGAAGAAACAGGAAATGACTACCAATGAGTATGTGATTCTCTTTGGGGTACTAAAAATATTTTAATATTAAATTGTGATGATGCTTACACAGCTCTGTGAATTTGCTAAAAACCATTGAACTGCATGTTTTAAGTAGGGTTTTATGGCATGTGTCATATATATCAATAAAGCTATTAAATAAAAGAAGAAATGTATCATCAATTCAATAGGAAAACATTTTGTAAAAAGTTAAGGAAACGGATAAAGGAATATAAATTGCTCATAACTGTTAACAGATGAACTATAGACATGAGTTAAAAAAGTAAATTAAAATTAAATGACATTTTTCATTCATTTTTGCAAGAATTTAAAAGTTTGTTAATGCTCTGTTACATAGTGGTGAGAACACAAATTGGAGCAAACATTTCAGAAGGGATTTGAATAGTTAGATAAGATTTAGTTAATAGGCTTGCATATAGGAATATCTTGCCATTTGAAAATGTATATGTAGGGGCGCCTAGGTGGCTCAGTGGGTTAAGCCTCTGCAGCTCAGGTTATGATCACAGGGTCCTGGGATCAATTACCACTTCGGGCTCCCTGCTCAGCCTCCTGCCTCTCCTTCTGCCTCTCTCTGCTTGAGCTCTCTCTCTCTCTCTCAAATAAATAAAATCTTTTTAAAATTTTTTTTTTTTTTTAAAGATTTTTATTTATTTATTTGACAGAGAGAGATCACAAGTAGGCAGAGAGGCAGGCAGAGAGAGAGGGGGAAGCAGGCTCCCTGCTGAGCAGAGAGCCCGATGCGGGGCTCGATCCCAGGACCCCGGGATCATGACCTGAGCCAAAAGCAGAGGCTTAACCCTCTGAGCCACCCAGGCGCCCCCTTTTTAAAAATTTTTAAAAAGAAAATGTATATCTATATTAGCTCAGCAATTCTGTTTCTAGAAATTTATCCTAAATATCAACAAATAGACAAATATGCAAGAATATTTAATTCTCTATTGTTTGGTATAGTGAAAAAAATAGACATAAGATAAATACTGATAATAGTATGTAATTTAAATATGTAATATTTGTTCATAGAATTAAACAGACCATGCAGTCATTACATATCAAAGACCTATAATAATGATACAAAATATGATGTAAAAATGGTGAGAAAGTCAAGATGCAACAGAATGATTTATCATTTGATGTATAAAGTGAATGTTATGTATTAGAAATGCTTTAATATCCAGCAAAAATGCCTGAAAAGATATGTGTACCAGTTAAAAGTTGGTCCTTTGGGGATGGGATGGAAACCTTATTTACTATACACACATATAAGCTTATAATTTTATAGAAAAGCTTTTATTGAAATTTGTATTGGATTGGTGTGACCTAGTCAAAACATTAATGATATTCCATAGCTATTGATGTCTACAAAGTGGAAATTTTTTTCTCTTATTATTTCCAGTGTTTGCGTTTGATAGGCATTCCAACACTGAAATGGTAACTCCACAATTATTGATGACTCAGGCTCCTTCTGTCTTTTGGTTCCACCACCCTTGCAGATTTCAGACTTAAGGTCACTTACTGTGTGATCCAAGATGGAGCCTGGAGCTCCATGCATCACACAGTTTCTTCTTAGCTCCTGAGTCCTATATTAAAATGTGTTCACTTAAAGTGGAGTGTTAATAATCACTACCACGAGAAAATTACAACCATCCAATTTCTATTGCAATTATGATGTTAGGGGTTAAAAATGATGTTCTCATTGGCCTTTTTTCACCAACTCTTTGGCAAGTCTTTTGACTTATAATCTAAACTGATGCAAAAACAAAAACAAAAGGTGAGGGGAGAATATTTTTACAAAGGGATCTAACTGTATCAAATGTATTTTGTACATTTTTTGTTATTCAACAATATACCCTGTCTACTGGTCTCCTCAAAGTTCCTGTTCATGAAACATGTTGTTTCTATAATTCCCCGTACTTTCCTATCTAAAATCTGGGAATTCCATAGCAGAAAACTGAGTTTGACAGTTGGTACATCATCTCTGATATTTGCATCTGGCAGCATTATAAAGTGACAGGTCTTTCATAATTTCTTTTGAATTCAGTCTGGTAATGTTAATCATAAGTGATGAACTTTGTGTATTCTATGGACATAATGGGCAATTCTATATGACTGAGACTCTAATTTGACTCTATACTAATGGGCACTAATTGTAACAATCAGTGATTATGTCAGTTAAAGGCAGTGCTGATGGCAATTGATGACAGCAGTGAAAGCCCTGACACCATTTTGGAACAGAACTTGGAGCAGCCATTTGCAAAGATGGGAGATCAAATTGGGTATCAATCAATTATTTTTCTTCACTTTTTATCTTATTATTATCTTATATTTTTGAATACCATGTAGTGTGTTGTTCTTAAATCCTGATGGCTTTCTTAACTCCATTCTTTTATCTATTAAAATATTACTTCTATTATAGAGGCCACATCATTTTTATGATATCAAAGTAAATGATTCAAGGGATTTTTAAAAGAAAAAGTATCTTTTAAAAAGAGAACTTTGAATGGAATTCTCTTTCAAATTTGGGGCAAGTTATGGCTAAGGAAAGTGACAAATGGCTACATAACCACCCGTGGAACATCTGGATTGTGTGACATGGCTAGTCTTTCTGCCTACTTCCCTATCAATCTCTTATGGGCATTTACAAATCTTTCGTTGTCCCTGAATTAAAGCAATCCTTTTCAGGGATAATTAAGTTTGTGTCCTATCAAAAGGTAGGATCTAGCTCCAAAGTTATAAGATATTTTCAGAGATGAACATCACTTATCAATTAGAGTATTCATGGGCAAAAAATGAAGTGGGAAAGTAACACAAGTCATTATTAAAAAAGAACAAACTTTTATTGAGTATTTACTATTGATAGACACTACGCTAGGTACTTTGGGTACATAATCTATATTAACGTCAACAACAAACTGATGTGGAAATTGAGACTAAGAGAGTTTAAATATTAAGCAAAAGTATTATCACATGGGCCACTACTTAGGGCGTACTTCCTAGACATTCTTTTTTTTTTTTTTTAAGATTTTATTTATTTATTTGACAGAGAGAGATCACAAGTAGGCAGAGAGGCAGGCAGAGAGAGGGGGAAGCAGACTCCCTGCTGAGCAGAGAGCCAGATGCAGGATTCAATCCCAGGACCCTGAAATCATGACCTGAGTTGAAGACAGAGGCATTAACCCACCCAGGAGCCCTTTCCTAGACATTCTTTAAGATGCAATGAAGTTTGATGTTGTATTCTTCAAGAACCCTCCTCTGACTATTTCCAACCTGAATGTGGATCTCTTTCTGTATGTTTCTATAGTGTTCTTTCATCCCTCTTTTATCATGCTTATCACAGTGCACTAAAATTTCCTCTTTACATGTTGATCTTGGTTAAATTCTAACCCCTTGAAATAATGATATCTTACTAATTTTAGTAGCATATCATTGGGCTTGTAGTAGGATCTCATTAAACATTAATAAGGCAAATGAAGAAATGAATGAATGAGTAAATGAGTAGAACTAAGATTAATAAAAAAGGTCACTATCTTAAGAAACCAAACCCACTGAAGGTGGTCAGGAAAGAGTCCAAGAACCACCAAACCATGCAACCTTTTAGCACTTATCACTGCCTCATGTAGTGTGGTTTTCTAGATAGAGGCATTTAATTTCAGTGGTTCTTGGATTACCTGATTTTACATTACACTAGATTCACCACGCTATATGCTATGCCACAGATCTCTTCGAAAGGTTAATGAGATGCTGTAATTATAAAAGTCTTGAAAATCTTTATAAGAAGTACAATCTAAAGGTAAATGATTATTACTCAGCTTATTATTTTTGGCATTACTGTCAGCCTGAAGTTGATAACAAATCTCCCAAGAGTGAGGCTCTTTATGCATTTTTAGATTTTCAGAATGAAGATAGTACTAGAAACCATCAAGTTTGGAATGACTTGCAAAAAATTTTGCCACTAGCAAGTCAATTTCATTACATTTTGTGAATTCAATGATATAAAATAGTAATATAATATGCTAAAATATACATATAAAAATATGTCTGAACATACAAGTACATGTTGTTTTTTCTATGTATATATGTGTGTATGTGTTAACAATAGTTGTCTTTAGATTGAGTGATAATTGGCTGTTTGAATATTATATTTTGTCTTTCCTAGACTTTCCATATTTTTGATAAGAATAAATTATTTAAAGGAATTATAATAATAATTAACATTTTTAAGCACTTATGAATGACACTGTGATGAAATCATTACATGGAATATCTCATTTAATACTCACCACAACCCCATAATTTGGGTACTATCCCCACTCTATAAATTAGGAAACTGTAGTCTGAAGAAATGTATTAACATTCCTGAGGTTAATATATGATGGATAGGATTTGACCCGAGAGTCCATTTGAACCCAGAGCCCATTCTTTTAACCACTATATGCCATATTCAATGTAAAAGAAAAAGAGAGAAATTGAAAGAAAGAGAGACAGACAGACACGGTCAGCCATTATGTAGCTATTTTATACTAGTGAGGCAAAGGTGGTAAAGTTTGCTAAACTGAGGATATGAGTTTGGATCTGTCTGGATCCATCCTTTCCCCAAAGTAGCTAATGTGGACTTGGACCATATTAGATCTAATGTATTATCTCCCAATCTGAAATTATGACATTTCAAAGCTCAGCTAACTTGGGTCCTTGAAACCTTGATAGGCCTACTCAGAAACTCTCTAATCTGATAATAATACAGAGAAGACATGACTCTCACTTAGTAATCATCTTATAGTTGAATATCATTGTATCTATCAATTGAATGGGCCATTTTTGATTCATGACCACATGTCTCGATACTTTTAGAACCTCTTCTGATTTTCAAAAACAATTTTGAAATGAGCTATTTTCAGCATATTCTAGACAGAGTAAAGGACATAAAGATGGGAGTTTTAGCAGGATGGAGGTGGGGGGTGGGCATTTTATATGCCCATGAATAAGTTGATTCCAACTATAGAGCTTTTTTATGTTGCTCAGTTTTGTGAAGACTAAGTATAAGACTGTAGTTAACTTGTTCTGTAGATAGTTTGGATTTAGATATAAGCAAAGAGTTTCTTACCAATAAAAAGAAATCCTTTGATCAGGTTTTTGGACCTCGATCTTATTAAAGGGGAACAATGCATCTCCAGACCCCCTCTTTCTTCATGGTGAGCCTGTGAGAGATGGTGAATGCTAAGACCTGGTGGCTTCTTGAGAAGGGCAGTGATGTGGGGGGATCCCCCCAAGCTATTTCACAGTCAAGGCTCCATTCAGGAGGAGATTTAAGAACCATGAAGCTCGAAGTCATCAAAGGACGCCCTGGTAAAAACAACTTGATAAAAATTCAGATGCTGTATATACTTCTTGCAATCATCCAGACAGAAGAATAGCTCAGACACAGCATCTGCTAAAATTGAGGGGTCACACATAAGGAAGATCAGTATAGGTCTCATTTAGTGGCCACCCACATAACCTGAGATTGTTTTTGTGACTCTCCATACCTACAGGAAGAGATGCTATGTTTTCATAATGCTTTAAGAGTTATGAAGAGAGAGGAATTGTACATATCTGCATAAGCAGAAGGATTTTGTGTTAATGATTTACTAAACATCAAGCTGAAAGCATATTTATATTTATCTCTTAAAATTCAAATAAGAATCCAGCTGCTGAAATGGTCTAATGCATAAGTATGACTTCCAATCCATTTTTTTTAGCTTTCTGGTCACAGCATTTTGTCTACATCTATATTTTTACATATATATCATGGTTTTGCTTCAAAGTATTTTTGTTACTATAAATAGAGCTATTGAAATCTTATATGTATTTAAGAGTAAAGTTAGATTCTTTTTTATATGTAAAAACTTGCTGTATCTTTTAAAAATATTTTTTATTATGTTCAGTTAGCCAGCATACAGTACATCATTAGATTTTGATGTAGTGTTCAATGCTTCATTAGTTGAGAAGGGCAGTGATGTGGGGGATCCACATCTTATCTTATCTTATCTTATCTTATCTTATCTTATCTTATCTTCCAGAGCCTCAAATCTGCACAGGAAAGTGTACAATAGTGCAGATTGTTGGGCACTCTCCAGGGTAGTTAAGTCTGAAAGGTGATCCACAACCTTTTATTCAGAACTGTGAAGTGAATTGTTCAAAATGATGGTTAAGGGTATGGGATTTGCTAAGTAGGAGAAAAATGAATGATTTTTTTTCATCTTAGGGTCTTGTCAAATAAAATAGTGAACAGTTTTAGTCAATACCAGGAAGCTCTTTTCTTCAAGCATGTGAGGAAGAAATTCAAGTAGTTCTGGATTAGGTTCTGGATTAAGTCCTGGATTAGGACTGGAAAGAGGAAAAGTGAAAGAAATAATAATTAACTTTGAGGAGCATTCAATCTACTTGGACAAATAAATGGGAAGACCCATGTGAGCACTTTCCCTAGTTAATAGATGTCCATATTCCTATTCAAGACCTCGAAGGATATATACATACAAGGGTTGGAAGGCATTTCTGGAGCAAATGTACGAGCACAACAATGTGTTTAAAAAAAAAAAAAAACAACCTAAAAAGCTAAAAATCTCCACAGAGGAAGCAAAGGTGAACTGACACAGAAAGAAGCAGAAAATAATTCTAGAAACGAAAACTTGAGAATTGAAAGATCTGATACGATAATTAGCAAGAATTATTTGGGGGTCAGTGAGCAAAGAGATTTGGTCATACAGAGAAAAACAAGCAAATGGATGAATAATCATTCCCTTCTAGTTTCTATAGTGAGCAAATTAGGTGTGTGGGTAACACATCTCTGCTCTTCCAGAGCCTCAAATCTGCACAGGAAAGTGTACAATAGTGCAGATTGTTGGGCACTCTCCAGGGTAGTTAAGTCTGAAAGGTGATCCACAACCTTTTATTCAGAGCTGTGAAGTGAATTGTTCAAAATGACGGTTAAAGGTATGGGATTTGCTAAGTAGGAGAAAAATGAATGATTTTTTTTTCATCTTAGGGTCTTGTCAAATAAAATAGTGAACAGTTTTAGTCAATACCAGGAAGCAAGTTGAAAAGAGAATTTAAAAATTATGAAAGGGAAAGACTTAAATCTGATAATGGAAACAGTATCTTTCTGATTCCCAATCTTTTTTTTTTTTTTTTTTTTTCAGAAATTGAGAATTAATTGGAAGAAACAGAGATCACTAGTCTGGAGAAGAGAACAAACATGAGGAACATAGCATCTACTTCAAATATTTAAAAAGTCCAATAAAATAAAAATGGGTTTAGCTTTGGTTAGATGATAATAACTAGGACCAATGGGCAGAATACACAGGGAGGCAGATTTTGGTTTAATGGTAGGAAGACTTTCAATTAGGAATTTCCAAATAGCAGCCTGCTGAAGGAATTGGGAAAAGTCCTTCAAGGAGACGTGTCAAAGCAGTTCTCTTTCACCATTGGCATAAGTGCTGTTAAAAGGATTGGTAAATTACTTGGGAGCTTGTTCCGAGATCTGCTTCCCATAGGTCTTTTGATTTTAAGACTCCCAATCCAATAGGAGTGATAGTTTGAGATTTCATTGACAACAGTGTGGATTCGTAAGAGGAGCTACACTCTCCACAATTCTTGAGCCCCACCCAGAGCCAGTGTTATGGAGGAGAAGGAGGAAGTGGGATGACTCAAGGGATCTCAGGAAGGATAACAATGAATAGTGATAGCAACACATGAGGGATTTGAATAAATAGACAAATTGTAATCGTTAGCATACAGAAACCTTCTGCCTGTCCAAATTCTACCCATTTTTCAAGGTTGAGTTCAAAGGCTAGATGAAGTTGTCCCTTAAGGAATAGCTCCTTAAGCTTTAGAAGCTCCTGGAGCATGCACTATCCCTGGCTATGCAATTTCAGTTGTGTCTGATCTTTCACTGAAAACCTGAAGATTATTTAATAAAGATTTGAAATAGTAAAGTACTTAAAAATTATTGTTTTTAAAAGCTCTGTAGCTAATTTGTCTGAGCACCAAATAGCATTCTCTTATTTTTACTTTTTCCTCTCCCTTGATAATCTCAGTTCTTAGATGCTTGATGATGATAGTGATTCCACTTAATCTTCTTCCTCTAAATACTTGTCCTTGTTGTTTGGGTATAATTAAGTTTCCAGGTTGCTTAGGAAACTAAACCTAGGCAGCAGCTGCCAGGGCTTAACAATGAGGTCCCACTCCAATTCAGCATCCTTTGTCAGAGGTTATATGGACAACCTTTACTATTGCAGAAGAGATGTATTTTTAAATAGTGTATTTAATTTAAATTTAAAAAAATGTATTTTGCAATGTAATAGTCCAGTAAGTCCTCCCCCCCCCACCCCCGAGAGTTGTTGAAGGCAGAGAAGGCTGCCTTATTGTTATAGCCACCTATTCTGGGATGTAACAAGCCATTGCATCAGATGCAGACAGCACCGGGGACCTGGCTGGGAGCGAGTGAGATGGGAGCTCTATGTGCAGGAGTGCCAGCATCTCTGGACAGGCAAATGAACCACCTGCCAGAGCAATGATACCCAGGAGCCTTCCGCAGGCCAGGCGAGCAGAGTCCATTGTTCCTAGAAAATGAAGGGAAAAAAAAAAAGAGTTCAGCCTCATAGAAATTAAAACGGTTCAAGAGATGAACAACATAAGGATAATGGCTTCAGCTGTGGCTTTAGCGGAGTTATCAAGCTTTCATGGACACTTTTTCTGCATGTTTTATCATCATAATTTTGAGTCATTTATTTAAGAGCTAGTTGTCTGTATCACTTTCTAGGCACTATGTAAAGAAGAGTATAGTGTCACCTCCAAGCATCTCAACATTATTGACTACTATTTGTACCATTTGTGTATGCACCCCTTAGCTTCCTCATTCTACGTGTGCTTACTGGATGTCAGGTATGTAATGAGAACTATGCCAGGTACGGATTGCGACAGAGAGGAGTGAAGCACAACCCTTATCTCAGGGAGCTCAGAGATGGCTGAGCAGACAAGTAACAAGGCTACATTAGAGCACTCACAGAGCCTTTGGATATAGCAATGTGACGTCACTGATGACTTTGGAAAAGCACCCTCAGTGATGAGAGCAGACGCCATATTGCATTGGTTTGAAGAAAGGATGGGAGGTAAGACATGAAGTCAATATATGAAATTATCCTCAAGAAGGTCTGATGTGAAGTCTGTGAAAGGAAAAAGAAACATAGCTAAAGGAGGTAGTGGGATTTAGAAAGGAAGTGTTGTGATTATTGCTTAGATATAAACCCTGAAAATGAAGAAATCCGTCCCCATTCATGTTAGGGCACTGAGCACATTGATTTATAATAATTTCTTTATAAACCTACTATCTACACTCTATGGTAAGCTCATCAAAGTTCGTGAACACATTTTATTTAACTTTGCACTCCAAATAGCTATCACATGGGACCTAGAAGCATTAAAGTATCCTTCTTGGATTTATTTCTATATCAAACTCTACTTTGCAAAAACAGAGAGATGAATGAGATTAAAATAAAACAAAGGGAAAGAAAGGTTAATTAATGCTTTGCGTCAAATACTGGCAAGTTAAAGAGTTTAATCTTTGTGATGTTGTTTGATAGGGAAATATATAGTCAGAAAGAAACATACCCTAAATTGACTGCATGTGTGTATGCATGCGGGGGTGGGGAGTGAGGGCCACAGGTCCGGTGGTAAATTTAGAAATTATGAGATGAAGGAACAACTTATCTTGGAGAGAAAATGTTAAGATTTCTTGCAGAACGGAGGAGCGAGAATGTGGTAGTCTCTCTCCTCAGCAAATAGCCATTTCGCTGGAGAAAATTATTTCAAAAAATAAATGAATAAAAGATGCTATCTTTTAAAATCTCAAAAAATTGTCCTAAGGGCACACAGCAAATGGAGAAACATTCTTAAGAAAATCTGTTAAATCCCCCATGACAGCAGCAAGAGTCCGTGGCATTTGAGTCTCGACCCACTTCCTTCCTACACTGAGCTAGGTGTTAGGGAAAACACTCGGAGAATTCTAATCCAGATGGGTGTGGTCAAGAAAAGGAGAGCTCCCTGTTATTTCAGCCCCAAGTCTGGGAGGGGCAAGCCTCCAGTGTTTCCATCTCTCCCAACCCTCGTGTGGCAGGAGCTCTATTCTGCATGATCCGGAAGACTGAGTTCTCAAACCAAGAACCCAAGTGCCATCAGCCCCCCTAGTGCTTGTCTAGAGAGCAGGTGTGAGTGTGGTACCAGCACAAGAGTAGATACATAGATCCATGGAAAAGAACTGACAGTACAAAAATAAATCTTTACATGTATGATCAGTTGATTTTTGACATAGGAACCAAGGCATTTCAATGGGGGAAAATATAGTCTTTACAGTAACAAATGATGCTGGGCCAACTAGATATGCCCATGCAAAAGAATGAATTGTTTTCCTTACTTCATTTCAGACACAAAAATTAGTTCAAAATGGATTGTAGACTTAAATGTAAAAGCTGAAACTATACAACCTTTAGAAAAAAATATAGGAGAAAATCTTTGTGACTGAATTAGGCGTTGCCCTCTTAGATATAACACCAAAGGAGCAAATGGAAAAAGAAAAAGAAGTGTATACATTGGACTACATCAAAATTAAAAATTGTGTGGGGCAAATAATATCTTCAAGAAAGTGAAAAGACAACCCTCAGAATGGAGAAAAATATTTGGGAATCATATCTCTGATAAGGGATTCATCTACAAAATACATTTAGAAAGTCATACGACTCAATAATAAAAAATTAAATAACCTAATTAAAAATGGCAAAGGATTTACATAGACATTCAAATGCATTCAAATCTTTTTTATCTCAAAGAAGACATGCACAAATGACCAATAAGTAAATGAAAACATGCTCAATGTAATTAGCTATTAGAAAAATGCAAATCAATAACACCGTACATAACATATACCACTACACACCCATTAGAATGGTTACTATTCAAAACAAAACAAAACAAAAAATAACAAATACTGGCAAGGATGTAGAAAAATCGGTAACTTTACATATTGCTCTTGAAATGTAAAATGGTGAAGCTATTTCGGAAGACAGTTTGGCATTTCTTTAAAATGTTAAACATAGTTACCATATGATCCAGGAATTCCACTACTAAGCATATACTCACGAAAATTGAAAACATATGTCCACACAAAGACGTGTGTACCAATGTTTACAGCAGCATCACTCCTAATAGCCAAAACCGGAAGCAATCTAAATGTACATGAACTGATGATCGGTAAATAAGATGTGGTGTATGCATAAAATGCAATGTGATTCAGCCATAAAAAGGAACAAAGTACAGACACACGTGAACACATTTGTGAAAACACGTTATATAAAGACATCCAGTCACAAAAGGCCATGTATTTTCTGATTCTACTTATACCAAAAGTTCTGAAGCTGCAAATTTGTACGCTGAAAATAGATTATCAGTTTAATGCAGGGGGAGAGAGGGACAGGAATGGGGGATGACTGTTATTGGATAGGAGTTTCTTAGGGAAGTGAGACAAGTGTTCTGAACAGATTACAGTGATCGTTGCATGACTCCCTAAATACACCGAAACTACTGCATTATACATTTTCAATGGGTGGATTTTGTGCAATGTGAATTATACACCCAAGATGCTTTAAAAAAGAAAATACTCAGGTTGGAGGAATATCACAAAGGCAAGCAGAGAGCTGCAATGGCATAAAACAACTTCAAAAGAAGGCCAGTAGTCTTAATTGGCTGGGGAAAAGGATGACTGTGTGTTGGGGAGTTGGTGTGTAGTGAGAAAGTAAATTAGAAATGCAGAGCGTAGACCAATGTCTGCCCGTGGAGCTCACTCCAATGACGTCACTCTGCCTAATGAGTAATGGGAATCAATGAAAACTTCTGAGCAGGAGAGTAATGTGATTCAAATAGAGCTATAAGAAGATTAATTTTAGTATGACAGAATTTTTAGTTTCGATACACATCATTCTTGCATTTTAAAATTCCATCATTATATGCCAACATTATTTCTCATTTTTTGTCAATCCAGTCCCTCTATAGGAAACAAGCTAACTGCTTTGCCATTTCTCATATTTAAACTGTGTATATCTCTCTTTATTCAATTCACCCCAATTGGAAGTTACTCTTCCCTGCCCTCTACTATATTTTGAGGCTGAGTTTGAAACACATTTCTCTAGAAACCTTCCCCAATTACTCCTATTGAATTTGAATCACTATATCTGTTTGCAGCATGTATGTATCCAACATGTGCTATGTTGGTTGATGTATTAGTATATATGGTATATTATAGTATATATAATATATATAGTATAATTATAGTATATTAGTATACATAACAAAAGTTATTCATTTATACATTATATATACAACACTAATATTCATTATACACACATGTAATTAGGTAATTTTATTTTAAAGATTTATTTATTTGACAGCGAGAAACACAGCAAGAGAGGAAACACAAGCAGAGGGAATGGTAGCAGGAGAAGCAGGCTTCCTGCCGAGCAGGGAGCCCGATGTGGGGCTCGATCCCAGGATCCTGGGATCATGACCTGAGCTGAAGGCAGACGCTTCAAGACTGAGCCACCCAGGCGTCCCAGGTAATTTTTAATATATGTTTTCCTAACATAAATTGAAAGCTAGTGCTATAAATTTCTGTGGAATGTGTCCTGCGTAGCCATATTATAAGATTCAGGGTCTAAAAAGTAACTCAGAAATGTTCTAGCTAGCAAGATCCTCAGGGAGGGCCATATTCCTTTGGTATACTCTTCCTTCAGATCATTTGGCCAAATCTAATTTTCTCTGTGCGACTTTTAATGGCTATATTCTCAATTTTCAGAATGTGCTAGCTGTAATACACACTTCCCAGATGGTCCTATTGTTACAATAATATTACAAAACACTCACATATTTTTAACTAACTTTTTCTCCTTCTGACGCCTTCTGACTAGTGCTGCATCCCAATCACGGTGGCCTGGTGATGACGAGAGTGGCTTGGAAAACTGAGCGCTATGCTATTGTGACCTCACTGCATGTGCTGAGAACAACTGCCTTAGGCACGAAGGGAGTTCTCATTCAAGGTCATGCGTCGGAAGTGGATGCCACAGCTTCATGGTTGCCATTTGGCTTCATCATTAAACATTTCTAGTTAGTGAGAAGAATGGCCATCATAATCTTTCCTGGTGCACGGGACCTGTAAATGATGGGTCTTCTGGGAGACAAGAGTACCTCGCAGATTGAATTAAGTACCCAGTGCACATCTCTGAGGTCTTAGCTTTGCTCTGCCTGAATGAAGGCCATACACAAGAAACTCATGAATGGATACAAAATATCATTTTGTTCATTTTGATCAAATATTGAAGAATAAAGGGATTTTTATGTCCATTCCTGTGTCTATCATAAATTAACGCCTGGGAGAGAATTGCATTTCTCTAAAAAAGAACTTGCTTTAAATTGAAGAGACTTTGGCTAGTTTCAAATTCTGGTTCTCATTATATATATATATATGTGTATATATATGTGTGTGTGTGTATATATATATATATATATATACACACACACGCACAAGTTATATAAACTTGCTGATCCTGGTTCACAATTTTTCAAAGGGTAGTTTTGAAAATCAAGTGAACTAAGCCTGGAAAATTGACTGACAAGTTAAAATATTCTGCAGATGAAAGTTAACATTATTTTACAAGTTGAAAAAAGTCAAATATATATTTCGGTGTAAAAAAAGAGCCCAAAAATAAATGCTGAAAGATAGTTCTAAAAAAGGCTTTGAGCCATTTAATCTGTTTTCTTCATGAGGTAAACCAACATACAAGCACTTATATGTGAATTCTCTAGCCATGGTTACTTGGCTAAGCAACTGCCTTCAGTTCAATTTATGATCCTAGAGTCCCCGGATCAAGACAGGTTCTTTTTAAGTGCAATGAAGTAAGTTCAAATGGGTCACACTATGGAATGAGAGGGAAAATTAAATGCTGAGGAACAGATCCAGCTACAGGAACTAGAAGAAAGTCTTGTCAAAGGTAATGGTAATAGATAAGAGGTAGCACTCCTAAGGAACCTTCGGCATGAGGAAGATTCAGCTGGTGCGCCCGGTATATCTACAGGCATCCAATCCATGGCAATGGAGTAACCAAGAGGAGAGACGATGTGGAAAGTCAAATTAGTTAGGTCTCTCGTAGTTGACAGGGCCTCAGATAGTTGGGATACATACATAATGTTATGTACTTGCTGTGAAATCTCTATAGAGTTGAGTCTTATTATCACCACTATTCTATAGATGAAGGAACTGAGGCACAGAGAGGTTAACCAACATGGCCGAAGTAAAAAAAAAATCCTATCCAGACATCAGGTTCTAGAGCCCTTGCTACTAACCACTGTATCTCAGTCCCATGAACTATCCCAGAGTGAAACTATCAAAAAAAAGATGACTTCGTGCTGTCTGCTCTCCACTATCATAGAAATGGACTCCCAGTAGCTAGAGACAGTGACCTTAAATTAGAGGTGTATTATTGACTTTAGTGAAGTTCAGGTCTGAGCTATGAGAACAACTTCAGCATCGGCTCTAAACTATAATAAGGACACAGAATCAGAGAATAAGGGGAAAGTGGTGTGCAGGATAAGATAAGCTCTAGAAATGGGTTCAGGTGAAAAGCCAGGAGATGGGCCTTTGATGGTGAGACAGCATATGCAGCAGGGGTAAACGTAAAGAAGGTTGTGGCTGGAGAGTATGAGAACCCAAAGGTTTAGTTTGAGTTTGTTAAATCACTTCTGCCTCAAGTAAGAACTGGATGGAACCGGATGGATTAGGATGGCCTCACCAGTAGGGAAAACAGCAAGCAGGACCATTATTCTGTTCCAGGGAAGGCTGGCTTTTGTTGGTCATACATAACCTCTATCTCTTCAGATTGCCTGCTCTACTTCCATTAACACTGTTCTCTTTTAGAGATAGTTATGATTCAAATCAATATAGGCCCCAAGATAGGTACGTGTGAGAAGCAGACACAACCTCACGTTCATCCATTCAACCGCACCGTGGCACACATTCCCGGGGGACCTTACTGGTAGTGCCGTCATTGTACAGAAGTATCGTGGAGAGGTGGTGAACTCAGGAATTTTCCAATATGCAACAATATACAATAAATCATGTTTTGAAAGCTTCCCTTCCTGATGGCACATTCGGCATATTTCCACATTTCCTCAAAGGGGCTCCGAATTTCTCCCCCCATTTTCAAAGAAAAACAAAGAACTAAACTGGAAGTATACAAAATAAATCATAATGAAAGGGACTCTTTCTCTGCACAGCAATACCAGATTGCGTGTATTACATACAGAGCTATTTTAATAATCGGGGTGAGATGCCTCAGGGCAAGGCCCCGGGGGTACCAGATTGGGTTGGACCCACTGAGTCACTTGATTCTGGAAATATCTTAGGGGTCTTCTCTATGTAAATGTTTGCTTTTTTTTTTTTTTTTTAAAGATTATTTGACAGAGAGAAACACAGCGAGAGAGGGAACACAAGCAGAGGGACTGGTAGCAGGAGAAGCAGGCTTTCTGCAGAGCAGAGAGCCCGATGCAGGGCTCGATCCCAGGCCCCTGGGATCTGACCTGGGCCAAAGGCAGACGCTTAACGACTGAGCCACCCAGGCGCCCCAAATGTTTGCTTTAATTCAACAAATTTTTCTTTTGCTCCTTCTTTGCTCCTCCTTCTTTTGCTCTCTTCTTCCTAACAGTATTAGGAAAATAAGATGATTAAGACATGACTTTTTTTTCTGCATTTGTCATGATTGGTTAGTTATTTTTACAAAGAAACTACAAGTTTAATTTTCTCTCATGTGAAAGTAGGGGTAAGTAGGACAGGGCTACTCTGCTAGTTTGAGATATCAGAGATTCAGACCCCTTTTACTTGTTTACATTACATTTTTTTTAAAGTTTTATTTGCTTATTTTAGAGTGAGAGAGAGAGAACGAGAGAGAGAGAGAGAGAGAGAGAGAGCTGGGGGTGGGGGCAGAGGGAGAGGGACAGGGAGAGAAGTAGACTCCCTGCTCAGTGCGGAGCCCCAATGCTGGGCTTGGGGCTCAATCTCACAACACTGAGATCACCACCTGAGCCAAAATTAAGAGTTGGCTGCTCAACCGACTAAGTCATCCAGGCACCCCAACACTGACATATTTTTCTTTATTGACATTTACTTTATATATAGGATAATGCACAGATCTTAAATGTACGATTCAATGAGTTTAGACAAATTTATATATATTTGAAATCAATACCCAAATTAAGATATTATTTCCATCATTTTAAAAACTTTCCCTATGTTATCTTCCAGCTCACATTTCATTCCAACCTCACAGAGATCCACATGGTTCTGATTTTTACCCAATTGTGTTAGTTTTCCTTGTTTTTTTAGCTCCGGATAAATGGATTATCACTATCATTCTCTATCTGGCTTCTTTATTTCATTATAATGTTTTTGAAGTTAATTCATGTTGTTGCATATAAGTAACATGGAACATACAGTTCATTACTCTTTATTACTGAACAGCATCCCATTGTGTGAATGTACCACAATGTGTTTATCCATTTTCCTATAGATGGCACATTTGGGATTTCAGTTTTGGGCTGTTATGGATGAAGATCCTTGTGTGGACATAAACTTTCATTTATCTTGGCTAAATTCCTAGAAGTAGAATTGCTGGTTATAACATAGATGATGCTTAACTTTATAAGAAACCACCAAATGCTTAAAGGTGGTTCTACCGTTTAGAGTTTTAGCAACAGTGTGTGGAAATTTCAGTAGCTCCACATTGTCCTAAGTATTTGCTGTTGTTAATCTTAAACTTTAGCCATTCTAATGAGTGTGGTGCAGTGACATATTATTGTGGCTTTAATTCACATTTCCACTCTGGCTAAAGATGTTAAACTCCTTTTCACATGATTTTAGACTGTTCATGTATTTTCTTTTACAAAGTGTCTTTATGGGGCACCTGGGTGGCTCAGTTGGTTAAGCAACTGCCTTTGGTTCAGTTTATGATCTTGGAGTCCCTGGATCAAGTCCCACACCCGACTCCCTGCTTAGCAGGGAGCCTGCTTCTCCTTCTGACCCTTCCCCTTCTCATGTTCTCTCTCACACTCTCTTTCTCAAATATATAAAATAAAATCTTAAAAAAAAAGTGTCTTTCTAACTGGATAATGTGTCTTGTTTATTGATTCATTAGAATTTTTTTGTATATTCTGGATACAAGTCCTCTATCAGATTTTGTAAATATTTCTTCTAACCTGTGACTTTCTTTCATTTTCTTTCGGTATCTTCTGATGAACAGAAGTTTTTAAATTTGATGAAGTTCTATTCGTCAATGTTTAATTTGATCTTCATGCCCTTCAAAGAATATTTTCATACTTCAAGATTATGAGGGTATAATCCCGTGTTTTCTTCCATAAGCTTTATCTTTTTAGGTATTACATTACTGCTATCTATCTCAAATAAATCTTGGTGTATGATGTGAGGCAGGAGTCAAGTTTGTTTTCTTTCCTTATGGATATCCACCTTTTCTAAAAATATACACACACAAACACACACACATATCCCTACATTAAATATATATATATACTATATATCCATATAAAGATATTTTTATATCTATAGATACAGGGACATATAGGTATAGCTCCAGTTGGCCCCACCATGACTGAAGCCCTCAATTTTTCTCTACTACCATTAGGGCTATCTTTACAGGTGTGTATCAGGACTATTTTTCTTTTCTTTTTTTTTTTTTTTTAAAGATTTTATTTATTTGACAGAGAGAAACACAGCGAAAGAGGGAACACAAGCAGAAGGAATGGTAGCGGGAGAAGCAGGCTTCCTACAGAGCAGAGAGCCCGATGCGGGGCTCGATCCCAGGCTCCTGGGATCTGACCTGGGCCGAAGGCAGCCGCTTAACGACTGAGCCACCCAGGCGC
>CM053618.1:5354106-5382912 GCA_028646535.1 Procyon lotor | reverse complement strand
TTTTTTTTTTTTTTTAAAGATTTTATTTATTTGACAGAGAGAAACACAGCGAAAGAGGGAACACAAGCAGAAGGAATGGTAGCGGGAGAAGCAGGCTTCCTACAGAGCAGAGAGCCCGATGCGGGGCTCGATCCCAGGCTCCTGGGATCTGACCTGGGCCGAAGGCAGCCGCTTAACGACTGAGCCACCCAGGCGCCCCAGGACTATTTTTCTTGTTCCACTGATTTGTTTATCCTTATGCCAATATCACACTGTCTTAATTACTGTAAGTCCTCTTATTTTGTTTTCCCTCATGATTGCCTTGGCTTTTTTGGTCCTTTTCATTTTGAGTTGGAATTTGATTGATACAGCACTGAATGTATAGATCAACTTGAAGTGAAATGATATTTTTATAATATTGAAATTTCTAATATAAGAACTTAGTAATGCCTTTATTTATTTTCCTCAATAGTATTCTGGTTTTCTCCGTAGAGGTCTATTGTAATTATCCCTAAATATTTAATTTTGTGCATTGTTTTAAATTGTAATTTTTTTGAATTTTAAATATTTATTACTGAAGTATAATTGACATACAATGTTATGTTGGTTTCAGGGGTATGATGTACTGATGTGATGATTCTATACATTACTCAACGCTTGCCACAATAAATGTAGTCACCATCTGTCACCATACAGCATTATTACAATATTATTGACTATGTTCCCTCTGCTGTACTTTTTATCTCCATGACTTATTTATTTTATAACTGGAAATTTGTACTTCTTCACCTATTTTAGCCATCCCTTCACCCATCTGTCCTCCAACAACCACCCGTTTGTTCTCTGTATTTAAGAGTCTGTTGGCTTTTTTATTGGTTATTCGTTCATTTTTTAAAAATTTCACTTCGTATTGCCTCTTCCCCTGCTTTAGTTTTTCTCCATAAAAAAGTATTTCATCATTGTCTGTGTCTTTTCATATTTGAAGATGCTTGACTAAGGAAAGGGAGAGAGATAGGGTGGTAGCAAGGAGACTTAAGATTATTGGTTTTGTTTTATGTTGCAGTTACTCTTGATGAATATGCTAATAGTCTGAGAAGATAGAACTAGTATGTAAAAAGAGGTTGAGGATACAGGACAGAGTGGGCATTAATTGATGTCTATGTGGATACGGAAGAACTTTGTACACGTGGGACATTTTGTCTTAAGATGTTGGTTAAGAACACTGTTAACTAGACTTACGGGGGTGATTATTTTGCAAAATACAATTATCAAATCATTATGTTATAGACCTAAAACTAATATAATGTTGTATATCAATGACATCTCAATTAAAAAAAAAGAAGACTGGAGAAAAGGAATACGCAGGCGTTCTTATTTAGATAATTTGCAGGTAGCTGCTCAGAAGTCAAAGGCATTCATTTCAGATAGTTTGAAGTCTCTGGATGAGGTTGTACAAGAATCCATCTCCTGAAAGTGAAGGGAGTGACAGATGAGCAACGACTGGAGGAATGAGACAAAGGTAGCAACAATCACTGAGGAAAATGGCCAAGGAGATGGATCAAGGGCAAGTTACAAAGGGTGCAGCTAATGTTGGAGACTGTGGACTTGTTGTGGCCAAACCACATGATTATCTGCATGTCCACTGTTAAAGGCTCAGAGATTTCATGGTAGATGGAGAATTTGGGCTTCTCTGGGAAGGAGCACAAGAAGAAAGCCATGGGGATTTGATAGCGTTATTAAGAGTGGTTCCATGATCAGACTTGTAATCCAAGTTGACAAAAGCAACTTTCTTGAGTGATTGAGGAAATGGAGACTCTACGGTATTGAAAAGTTGATTCAATAGTAGAGAGCTTGTTGACCCTTTGAGAAGAGCAAGTTGCCACCCATTTTGGTTGTAATTTGAGAGCATGAACAGATAGTTTCCCTCCACTATATCTCCTTCACCAACCAACCAGCTCTCTGAAAATCCTCCCACTGTTGCCACCCCTAATGACAAATGAAAATCAAGTCACGTGATCAACTGTCAAATACATCCATGCCCGTGGAGACAGAGTATTTGAAACTAGGTCTGTCCCAGAACATCTGGGAAGCTACGCTTTCTCTGACTATGAGACTCTGCTACTCCAAGGAATTTTGAAGACTGTTTCAATGCCCCGAGGCCCAGTGCTGTTCATCCACAGAACAGGTGAATCACATGTGCACCAACTCACCAGAGTGAGAGGTAAAATACGGATGGATTAGGGGGCTCTGGTTTGCCTTTCAAGGAGGGTTTACCCAAAGCTAGCAGGTCTGCCCACCCCCACTAGCTACAGCTCAACCTGGCTCTAATTAACAAAACCCTAGGGTTTCCGTAGCAACTGTGCGGGGCTTTGAGGGATACACCAGGCTCTGCTTGGTTGCTAGGGAAACAACAGCAGGGGGCACTGGGGAAGCTGGGCTAGGCTGGTAGCTGCCGCTTGTGAGGTACACATCCTATGGGAGGAGCATTTCCAACTACTGAGATCTCAGTCTGGCAGATTTCATCATCCTGGAATCACCAGTTATGAATAATTACAAGGAAAAGATTCCTGACTTTAGAATGAAGCCTGAAAGCGTTTTCTATCCACTCACCTTTCCTCAGTCAGATCTGTGTGTATGTGTGTGTGCGCTGGTGTGCCTGCGTGTCTGTAAGTGATTGGCACACAATAAATATAAGATAACTAAACAAAGGTGATTTACAGCTGAAAAGATGAAGGTTGCCTCTTGAGATGTGGGACACCTGAGAGGCATCTGATCTGAGATAGTGTTGGGGAAGGGCTCTGCAAAGTTGAAGAGATGTCTCCCATTATTGCAAAACAATGTAGGAAAACTTCTCAGACTCAAACAAGAAAGGCAATTAGTTTCCTGTTTGGAAACAAAGAGACATCTGTGCAAAGTATGCTAGCATATTCACGAGGGGCAGGAACTGTACATGAGCAATGCATTCCAGCTGTACATATCTCCCCTTCTTCACCCCAGTCCAAAGCTCCAGTTAGTTTCAGTGGAATTATTCACCACTGGCTAAGGAAAGGACAGATGCATTAATAACCAATTCCAAGCTTTCTCAAGGGTGCAGGAAAAAGAGGTGCTGTAGATCCTAATTGAATTTTAAAAGATTTTTGGGATTCTCTGAACCTCACAAAATCCACAGTATCTTTATTACATTGAAAAGAAAACTGATGTCTATGGACAATAGTAACTTACCCAAGTCACAAAATAGGTAACGGAGAGAGAAACTGGACCCATTCTATCTGACAATGTTAATGACACTACTTTCAGAACACTTAATCTATTTGCCACCCTTTACACAAACATCCCCATTTAATCTTCACCATCATTCAGGAAAGCGTGTGTTTTTATTTCTATTTCATAGAAAAGAGAACAGGCTCAGAGAAGTATTATGTAAATCATCCCAGGTCATGCAACTAGTAAGAGGTAGAAACTGGATTCAGCCACAGGTGCAAGTGACTCAGATCCAAGCACTTTTCACTATGACTCAGCATTTCCAACTTTAGAGTTGGGGTGTCTTTCATCACAGGGCATGAAAGGGCCTGGGTGGTTACATATTCACTATGCAGAAGTCAAAGCTGAAATCATAAACATTTGCATATTGTCCCAAAGACACCACTTGCTCTGGTTTTCCACCTTACATGTGAAGGATGATAAGTAAATTTCTAGCCTCTCCTTGTGGTACAAATTTCCCGCCCTGTTCCTGACCCTCATCCTGAACTCATGGCTCCTGACCTTGTCCCACTTTGCTTCACCTGTTAGTGCCATCCCTTTCCATAGGTTGAGCCCAAATTTGGGATCCCAAACCCATCACCCCCTTGCAAATTTTTACCACCTATGGTTCCTCTCATTATAATCTCTAGGACTTTTTGCTGCTAGAGACTTTTTTCTGTACCTTTTTAAATTTAAATAAACAGGGTCCAACTAAGATAACCTGTATTCCCTCTTATCTTAATGTCTTCATCCTCTCCTGAATTAATAAGGAGACTTCATGTAATTGGCTGGTTAGGAAAAAAGATATTTTTGTTTATATAAGCCTTTACCAAAACCCAATGTGAAGTAGAATTGAGATGCCTTGTTTTCTCTCATGATGCTGATGCCACATGAAGTCAATTAAATTTATATAAAAAAATCTCTACCATCAATCTTTATCCCTTATCCTAGAAAGCAGCTGTTCCCAGTCTGTGGGTTTCTTCTTCTTAAATTCAGTAAATGATATTATGATCCATATTATGGCACCCTTCCCCATCTCCTAAACTGATGGTACCAAGTGATAGCTTCTACAGGTGCCTGACTGTTTTCTGTGGGACTCACTCATATACCTGTGGTCAGCTGACAGCTTCAATTCACCTCCATCTCCAAAGGACAAACAACTAATATTCAGAGTATCTATTACATATGAAGACATTTGCATAACATCTATGAGTGAAATGACTAAGTTAGGTCTCTGTATGTGCTAAACGGTACATAGAATTGGTGTCAGGATCTCTTGGCCTCTCTCCCTTGTCTATTTTTTCCATTTTGCTTCTCCATACAGCATACATTACTTTTTATAGCATGGCTTAGTTTGGTCAATGGTGCATTAGCAAATGTGAACAAGCAGAGGCTTGAAAAGCCCTTGTGTTTTGGGACTTGCCCTTTCCTGCTGTGGCCCCGAGACCATTACCATGTGAAAAAGCCCAAGCCAGCCCACTGGAGAGTGGGAGCCTAGTATGGAGGAGAACTCAGGCGTCCTGGCCAATGTCCTGCCAATAGGCAAATATACAAGCAGGGCCATCTTGGATCACCCAGCCTCCGTCTGGCCTGCCCGCTCACCGCAGAAGCTTGAGTGAGCGCAGGGGCAAACAGCCAAGCTGACCTAGATGGCCGATCTGCTCAGCCAATGCTCAGAATCATGAGCTACATGAATGGACGTTGTTTCAAGACTCCAAATTGTGGGGGTGCTTGTTATCCAGCAACAGCTAACAAATACAGGGTGGAAAGAGATGGTGACACAGTTTGAGATCACGATCTGGCATTCACCAGGCTCAGTGTCACTCTGTCAAGTGTAAATAATTTTATCCCCCAGATGTGTTGTTATGCAAAATGAGAATGATTCGGGATGGAGGAGGAATGTATAATGCTGATTGGTCAGTGGGGAATTGCCAGAGGGACGTCCTCAGGGGGTGCAATCTTGTTCACAAGTGGCGGGGTGAGTCTCAAATGGGAATAAAGTCAGTTCAATAACAACATAATAACAGGCAAAAGATGCCAATAAATACATAAATACATACATGTGGTGGGAGGGGGAGCTGGTGGAGATTCTTTTTTTTTAATATTTTTATTTATTTATTTGACAGAGAGGAGAGATCACAAGTAGGCAGAGAGGCAGGCAGAGAGAGAGGGAGAGGCAGGCTCCCCGCTGAGCAGAGAGCCCGATGTAGGGCTCGATCTCAGGACCCTGAGATCATGACCTGAGCCGAAGGCAGAGGCTTTAACCCACTGAGCCACTCAGGCGCCCTAATGGTGGAGATTCTTATCTGAAAATGTATGTATTTTTAATGAAATAAAAAGCAAAGTCATCAACTGAGAAGGGAGATGAGGGAAGAGTGTTGTAGGTTTCAGGAGACAGGAGGGAGGCAATATTAGACGCCTATCTGGAAAAGGCTAAGAGTAAACCAAAAAAACAGACTGACAAAATCCTCTTCCTTACAATCAAAAGAAATATGTGTTAAACAAAAGTAGATTTATTTAAAAAATATTGTGATACAACCACACAATAAAGGAAGATTATATTTTGAAAGACAGTGGAAAGTCAAAAGATAATACTTGAAAATACTTGAAAGTCAAAGTGAAGAGAAAAAAGCAGGATACAGAACTATATATAGAATGTGACCACATTTAAAAATATTTTCTCACCAGTAAGTAAAAATAAAACTGGAAATAAATATGCCAACATGTTAAGAGTAGTGTTCTCCGGGTTTATAAATTCTAGTAACTTTTATAGCTTTTTTTTAATGCTTTTTGCATTTTTTTTAGTTTCTTACAAGAACATGTTAAAAAAAATAGGAAAAGAAACAACTGAAACTGTTTTGAAAGCAAACTAACAATGGGAACAACAATTTTTTCCTTCCCTTCCCTTGCCTCTGACAGGCAGAGTTGAAATACTGGAAATTTCCAATAGTGGACAAAGTGCAGTGGGAAAATAACAGAGAACATAGAAAATAAAAGAATCACAGAAACATAGACCAGTTAATAAAGTATAGGAGCTTTGCTCTTAGGGCCGTTAGGCCCTTTCTTGCTTGTTACAGTTTGGAGATATTTATGTTCTATCCCCAAATAGTCAGTAGCACTTTACATTTCCCTACCTTGTTTTTATATTTCCCAGCCAGAAGTCTGCCTCCACGTGAAGGATGTGGGTCTGTGATTTCCCAGTTCAGGAGCCCAGCTGGGAATCCTTGAATTCCTTCAAGGTCAATACCATGGGAAGAAAGCTGTAGTCTATAGGGTGCTTAGGCTTCTTCATTTCCACTTCCTGGCTGGAAGACATATTTCATAGTTGCCGCTTCATCATTCAGGTGAGACCCTGCCCCTACCCAGAGATGTAATAACAGAATGGTGTTTTGATTACGAAATGGCCATATTCAGTCAAAAATACTTACTTAACATCAGCAATGAGAGTGAGCTCTAATAGTAGACAAAACTAGATCCCTACCCTTAACGTGTTAATACAATGTGGAAAAAGTATATTATAGCACAGTGACTTTCCTTTTGACTGTGAAAATACAGTTTATAGCACATTCTGGTACATACACATACACGAATATGAAAACTAAAAGTTTCACAAGATGATATTCCTATTATACGTAATTCTCTCTCTGAATTTTTTAAAATTAATTTTACGAGTTACGAATAAGTCACAAACCAAGTGTTGAAAAACTTGGCCACAGTAAAAAGAACAAAGAATTTGGAGTCAGAGACCTGCATTACATTCCCAAATCCATGGTTCATTGGCTTTGTGATTTTGCAAGATAATTTAACCATTCTCAGTCTAGATTTCCTCACCTATAAAATTGAGCTATTAGCACCCATTTCAAAGGGTAGGTCTAAGGATTCAATGTTATAATGTCTGTAAAGTTCTTAGCACAGTCCTGATACTTAGAAAATGTTTGCTAAGAGGCAGCCGTTATTGTTATTGCAGTAGTCATCAGCGTCGTTGTTATATAGACGTGATTATGGTGTGCAGGAGAGGAATGCCATTCCCTTACTTGTGGGAGAACAGACAATCGGGCGCTCAGTGAACACACAGGAATGGTCTGGTTACATGGATGGTGGTCATTGTGTTAGTCTATGTGACTTAGGGGAGAGAGGAAATGGGTTATGCAAATGAGTGCTGATTCTGCCATGAGGGGTCTTAGAAGCAGGCAGGCACCACACATCTATGGAAATATTCCTTTTTTTTTTTTTTTTTAAGATTTTATTTATTTGACAGAGAGAAATACAGCGAGAGAGGGAACATACGCAGAGGGAATTGGGAGAGGGAGAAGCAGGCTTCCTGGCCGGCCGGGAGCCCAAAGCGGGGCTCGATCCCAAGACCGTGGGATCATGACCTGAGCCTAAGGCAGATTCTTAATGACTGAGCCACCTAGGTGCCCCTGTGGAAATATTCGGTCCCTCTTTTCTTTTTTCTGTTAATTTAAGAAAACTGTGGACAATCTAGCATAACCTTATGCTAGTTTTGAGAAACACAGTAGCAAAAAAAAGCTTATAGACAAGAGAAAATAAAAAGAATGTGCATTCAGTGAGAATGTTCAATTTCACTAGTCTGAGGATGGTCATGTTTTTGAGTACTCTTAAAGGAAAAACTGGCTGATTTTTTAAAAAATATTTATTTATTTATTTGTTTGTTTTAGAAAGAGAACGAGAGAGAGAGTGGGGGGAGGGACAGAGAGGGAGAATCTCAAGCAGACTCCCTGCTGATTGCAGACCTTAGGCGGAGCTCGATCTCCGGCCCTGTGATCAGGACCCGAGCCAAAATTAAGAGTCGGATGTTTAACTAAGTTAATTGGCTGATTTCTAAAAACACTGGATCCCCGGTGTTTTAAAAATCTTACAATCTTAGGGTCATGATGACTTGGGTACATATGAATACTATCGGAGGTGGAGGGGAACCAAGTCGTATTAAAGAAACTACCGGAGAACGTATAGGAAACGTTATTTGGAGAATTTCCTGTCTCATATGGAGGGACCAGACCGCTGTGACTCACATGACTTGGTGAATCTCATCTGCCTGCAGAACAGCCCTGTAATTCATCTCCCTTCAGTAAGAGATGGTACAGATTGGCTCTGTGTCTGTTAATTGACGGTCTAATAATTCAATATGAAAGTGATCATTAGAAATCCTTTTAAATGCCTTACAATTCAAGATGAGCATTAACATATATATTTTCTCTGTTCAACAAAAGCTTATTAACAAAAAAAAAAAAGAAAGAGAAGAAAAAAGAATATAGAGGCTAGAATAAAGAGAGTCCCCCCTCCCATTTGGAGTTATCCAAAGCATTTACATTAGCCTGAGTGTGATAAATGGATGTGTCACCTCTCTGAGAGATAAGAATCTCTGACCTTTCACTGCTTGGGTGAGCCATTAGGGCAAATTATGAAAAAGCAAACTTCAGTCCTGAAGCACGGATTATCCCTTTTGGGATCTCAAAGTCTCTATCACCTATCTTTCCTATCTTTCTCTTGCCCCTCTGCTTTGCCCTTTATCCAGGCTTTTCAAAACTATAATCCAGATGAGTGGGAATTCATGCTTGATGATTTATAGGATTTGCTTATGTAAGCTGGTAAATGATCCAAAAATTATTTAAGTCTCTTAGAATGGCCAGACTCGGTGTTTCGTGATCTGGATGAATAGGGATATGTCTTGTAATGTCAGTGGGCAAGTATGCTTCGGGGGCCCACTGAATCACTGGCATGGAAGTACACTTCCATGAAGTGTACTCAGTAGCTAAAAATTCTACAAATAGGGAAACCCTAGGAAGGTTATTGTCAGTGCAGTTTGAAGTTGTAAGAACTGTTAGGTGGAATTAAATCCAGAGCCCTCATTGTCAGTAAAGATAACATGTCAAGAAGACTGAAACACCTTGTCTAATGTCACACATCTGTTTGGGGGCAGACCAGGTCTCCTGACACTTGGTTCACAGCCCTTCTCAGGATACCATAAGGCCCCACCGGAAGAAAAATCTTTTTATCTCCCTGATTCAAAGGAATCTGGATGGGCTTTTCCCAATGTTTTTATGATAATCAAGACAAACAAACAAGAAACAGACTCATAAACACAGAAAGCAAACTGGTGGCTTCCAGAAGAAAGAGAGTAGGGGCATGGATGAAATAGGCGAAGGGGATTGAAAGGTAGAAGCTTCTAGTTACAAAATAAATAACTCATGGGGATGAAAAGTATGGCAGAAGGAATATAGTCAATGATACTGTAATAACATTGCTCAGTGACAGATGGTGGCTACACTTACTATGGTGAACACTGTGTAATGTACAGAACCATCAAATCACCAAGTTGAAAACCCAAAACTAAAATAACGCCATATGTCAATTATGCATCAATAAATAAATAAGTAAACAAATAAATAAATAAGACTGATTAGAAATCCCCCTCAAAAAATACATGATTGATTGTTTAGATGTGTAGTATCCTTTGCTTGCAGCATCTAAATAACCAAAGCAATGGGAAACCAAAATGGAACAAAATAAAACCGTAATTTCTTCAAACTAGAAAACTGTCATGGAAAGGGAAAAAGATTAAAAAAAAAAAAAAAAAGCAATGAATGAATAAGGTTTTGAGAAACACAGTACCAGACACACTCATTTTCAAGAAAATTAATAATTTCTACTATTTACATTTTAGCATGCAAACAAGTCATGGTTTATAGATTGCATCTCAAATCAGAGAAATTTCATTGTTGTTCTGTATGCTTTTGAAGACTAATTCTTACATCTTTCAAACATGCATGACTATCAGACATTCAGAAGGGACATTTTCTGGTTTTTCTTTGTCAATATTTTCTTAGTTTTATTGATGTCCATTTTATCATTATTTTCCTCCGGGTGGAAAAACATAGAGAAAAATGTGGAGAGAGCTTTAAAAAGGGAAATCAAGAGTGTTGTGTAGAGTAAATAAGGAATCAAGTAGGAAAAAGTAAAATGAAGAGTTATGAATGGAGAAGAGTCAAGTTCAAGTTCAGACTTTGAAGACGTTTATCCCCTATTTTACAAAATCATCATTGTACTCTCCTGATAAAGAGGAAACAAGAAATGCTTTATGGGCTTATACTCAGTCATGTAGCTATTTACAACCTGTTAACCACAGGTTGTTAACCTTTCTGAATCTCTAGTCCCTATAGTCTACTATTTTCGGTTAAAATCTTTTATTCATAATTTGCCAAATATACTACCAATTTTCATACCTTTTCATGCTTCTAAGTGCATATTCCTCTTGGAATGTCTTTCTCTTGTCTGGCAAACTTTACTTTTTCTTCCAAACATAGGACATTATTAACTTCCTCTTGCTGGCGTTAGTCCACCCTGATCTGTGTCCCCATTACATTTTTTCCGTACATTTAAAAATAATATTTGCCTTTTTTTGGTTCCAGTGGCACACCATGAAGTTCTTAAAGTTAGGGATGTGCGTTATTTATCATCCCTTATACAGCAGACACAGTGTTAATACATGTTGATTGAAATGAATTTATGTTCTATTCTCATATTTCTTGCAAGAGAGTAGGGAACGGATTTTAGACCTCCTGATTGATACTGGAGCCCAGTTTTCTTTACTGAGCTGCACAGATTCCTTAACTCTCCAGCTCTCTTCAGAGTGATTCCTCACCCACCCCAGCTGGAACAGTCATGCTCTAGTGACTCCAGATGGTTGGCACGGGCTTTGGGCAGCTGGGTGGGGAACGCACCTTCCATCTGATTGCACTCACCATGGGTGGGCAGGTGCCCTCTGTCAGGATGGCTGCAACCAGAAGCCAAATGGGTGGCTCATGAGGTAAAGGCAGCAAACAGGAACTGCCACAATTCCAATCCCAAGGTTGACCCAGCTGAGGGGATAGCATGTTGTTGACCTTGACATAACTGGTCGGTCCTTACACAGGTCATTTCCATTATCACCGCCTCAGGGCTTGGCTTCTTCCTCAGATACATTTCCCTTCCATTCCATATCCAGCTTCAGAAATAAGTCATCAAGAACCACCGTGCCTTATTGAGTCAGCCGTCTGGAGGGCTACCAAATTCTCCCTAGGTGGTGGAGGCTTATAATGCCACAGTCCATGTCCAGATGGGCAATTACAGGTAAACAAAGGAGGTAGAGAGGCCAGCTTCCCCAACTCAGGAGAGCTCTCAGAGGGGCTGATCAAGCTTTTTCCAATCTGGAGTTTTCTCTGATTTATCTGACCATTCTCACCACTTCCAGGATGCCAATATTAGTTCCTGGGCTTGGCAATAGTTTCTCAACTGGTTTCTTGGCTTCTACCTTTGTATCTCCTTGTATTTTCCTCATGATAGAGCAGTGCTTTGTTTGTTTTTTTTCTTTTTAGTAACAGAAGTCAGTTCAGGTCACTCTACTGCACAAAACCCTCCAGTGGCTTTCCATTTCCTTCTGAGTAGATGCCAAAGTCCTTACAATGATCTATAAGGTCCCAGGCAGCTGAGCTCCCACTACCTCTCTGATCTCATTTCTATTCTTCTGACCCACCCTCCGATCACACAAACCTCCCTATGCTCTTCAAACATTCCAGGGCCTTTGCACTGGCCGTTCAGTTTTGCCTGCATTGTTCTTACCCCAACCCTACCTCAGATAACCACGTAGCTAACACTTTACTTCCTTCAAGCCTCATCTGACCACCCTATACCAAACCAAAGCAGTCTTCTCCAGGACACTGCTAACCACTCTGCCTGCATTATTTCTGGACTAGCTGGCATACATATTTTGCTGATTTCTTGTTTTCTTGTTTCTGGGTTCTTGGTAGAATGCATGCTCCAAGAGGGCAGAGCTGTCTGTGCTTTGTTCTGACAAACAGAACTACTATATCCCCAGAGCCCAGAGCAGAGCCTGACATATAGTTAAGCAACATGTTTTGAATGAACACAAGATACAGGACAGATTAATCACCATGTCTGCCATATATGCAATCCTCTTTTTAATAGAAAAAGTGTTATCCCTAGTTCTTGCTGAAAGAAGACTTTTTTTTCTTCAGCAGTGGCCATGTTCTGTACCACATAACTCTGTGTTTTACCCTCCTGTACTTCTACCTTAGTCGACTGCACCAGGGGCAGGCATGGGACTCAAAGGCAATCAGCCCATAGACTGCTTCATGGCCTGGATGAAAGAGCTCTAACCTAACAAGAATAACCATGAGTAGTTAGGTAGATTAGAGTCTCTGTCTTAGGAATCTGCAATAGGAACTAAGAATTTCTCCAAAGGAGTAGAAAGTGGGGGGAAAAAAAAGAAAAGAAAGAAAAGAAAAGAAAAGAAAAGGAAAGAAAAGAAAAGAAAAGAAAAGAAAAGAAAAGAAAAGAAAAGAAAAGAAAAGAAAAGAAAAGAAAAGAAAAAAGAAAAAGAAACCCACTGCAGTGATGTAAATGCCCCAGGAATGAGGGCAAGAAACTGTTCCTGCTGATGGAGTAAGCAGGCTGTGAGAAGTTTCTGGAATTCTCTGAGATTCCTGTCTTTCCTACTATTATGTGTGACCTCATAATAATGCCTTACAAATTGCAGAAGTTATAAAGTCTCTCCTCCTTGCCTGAACGAAGCAAGCTGAGATGAAGCAGAAGAAGCAGATCATTTTTGTATGATTGCTAAAACCCTGTCTGGCTTAGGGAGAAAGGTAGAAAGGTCTTCCAGATTTGAATTCCTTAATAATAACATGTAACAATTATTAAGCACTTACTGTACATCAAGCACAATACTAATCACTTTATATATGCTAGCTCGCAACACCATGAGACATGTATATAGAAGGATTCTGAAATCTGTATAAATGTTACCTAATATTCAAGTCACTCTTATTACTGGACCACTGAAACAGCCTTCTCATTGGTTTTCCTGTCTGCATTCTTGTCCCACCATACACCGTAGAGGAGACACATCAAGGAGAGAACTTTTGAAAGAGAATTAACAAGTTATGTTCTCTTCTGCTCACAACCACCCAGTGGATTCTCATCCCATTTAGAAGTAAATTCAGGTTCCCTAGATAGGCATAAGGCCCCTGCATCTCTAGTTTCTGCTTACCTCTCTACATCATTTACTCCCAGTCTCTCCTGTTCCGATACTTCAGCGACTCCATCTCCCTGAATCTCTGAATTTGACCTCACCCTCTTGCATCAGCGGATCCCCGGTCCGGCTGCCTTCTTCTCATCACTAAGGTGTTAGATCCAATGCCACCTTCGCAGAGAAACTTCTCCGGTCATTCTCTAGATCTGCCCTGTCCAACACCATAGTCATCAGCCACACATGTTTATTGAGCACTTGAAATGTGACTAGTCTGAATTGAAAGGGGCCGAAAATATAAGTGTTTAAAAAGAGAAACTAGATTTCAAAGACTTCATAGTAAAAAGAATGCAAAATATCTCATTAATAGTACCTGTTGAAGTGGTGGTATTTGGCTTATGTTGAATTAAATAAAATGCAAGTTTATTTCACTTTTTAAACTTTGGAACAGGATAACTTAAAATCACACATGTGGCTTGTGTGATATATGTCTACTAGACACCACTGATCCTGTTTAATTTTCTTAGGAAGCATTTATGACTCTCTGAACTTGTTTTACTTCTGCATTTATTTCCTGACTGTACCACAAAAAGGAAAGCCCCAGGAGGGCTGGGACTTTGTTGTATTCACTGCTGTATTTCAAGCATTGAGAGAGTGACTGACAGATACTGGATGCCAAGTAAGATTCATGGATGATTAATGAATAAAGGGATGGGGTCTCTTTTTTCAACTCTGCTCGCCTTTCAGTGGGTTCTGTTCAATCAGGCCAGGTGTCTTCAAAGACTAATAATAATGCTTTTATATTATGACACTACTATTTATATAGACCAGGGATCAGCAAACTTTTTCTCTAAGGGACCAAATAATGAATATTTTAGGTTGGCGGGGTAGACTGCCACTGTCACAGCCTCTGAGACCTGTCACTGGAGGGGGGCACAGTCACAGTCAACATGTAAACAAACAAGTATGGATGTTTTCCCAATAAAACTTTATATGGGCTGGATTTGGCCAATGGGAGGTAGTTTGCTGCTCCTGATTTAGACAGTCCAACATAACATTTGGACCATAAGGACTTTTGAATCAATGAACATAGAAACATTGAGCACTTGCAAAACACAGTACCATGGGAGGCTCAAAAATGAATAAAGTAAAATATGTTCCCAATCTTCAAATGCTTATTATCTGTAGAAACTAGACGTGTAAATATTGACATAAAATTCTTAATAACTACATAGACATTAAGGTCATATCCAAAAAGCCACACATTAAGGATGATAACTAGCAACATAAAGACAGCCCTTCAACGTAAGTACTATGGAGAAGCAGGTATTTTATTCTCTTGGGCAATAGTCAAAAAAGGTTTGAGTTCTGCTGAAATCTTTTGAAGACACTATATCTCTGTGTAGACTAACTACAGAGATAGAATTTCTTCAAGATGTTTAGCATAAAATGTTAAATCTTCGGGTGAAATTCTCTCCTAAAACATTTAAGTTTGACCTTTTACACCTTCCATAAGGCCAACTTAATATTTACTTACAAAACATGGATTAAGGAAAGCAAGACTAAAGCCACGGGAATTTGACTGACTCAACAGGCTAGGTTAAGCAAGTATCAAGATTGTGATTACAATATTTTAAACTTAGATCTTGGGGAATCATGGTATATCTTCAGGTTCTCCAACATATTAAATTACTCCGATTCTTCTAATAAATCTTAGTGGGAAGGAGCACTTTCTAGATAGAACCATAACTTTTCTGGAGAACAGGTCAGATCTCAGGCAAGATATTTTAGAACCAATAGTTCATTTCCAGTTCTCTTTGAGTTAGTCACCTAATTATTCAATATGGTCGCCTGTCCCCCAAGTAAGATCTTGCTTGACCTGATGGTTTTCCTTCTCCCGGAGACACTCCTTCCCTCAGTTAGGAGGGTGGAGGGGAGAAGAGAGATGATCTACAGCTTGAAGCCAACCTTACCGTGAGCCAAATTTGCTTTCATTGTCCATTAATGCGCAGGGGCCCAGCTCTCTCTCCTTTCGTCTCCAAGTTGCTCTCTTTTATTATCCATCTCGCTGCTGATGCAGCACGGCTCCTGCGGTTTTTCCAGGAAAGAAAGGTGATTACCAGCTGAATGACAATTGGGTTAAACAAGTCCGCATAGGAGAGCCAGCTGCTGAAATTTGACATTATAACTACCACTTACAGTGGCATTTCTGGAGAGGAACCTACATATAATCATTGAAGTCACATCCTTTAGTGCACGTCTGTGCAAGAAGGACAAGGGGATAAAAAGCAGGGAGGAGGGAGAGATGAGTGAATAATAACATTTGTATAGGGCTTTACAGTTTGCAAAATACTTAATATACATTATCATATATGATTTGCATAAAATGCTGTGAGGGGGTACCCCCATTCATACGTAAGTCACTTTCCTATGTAATCATCCAGTTATACTGAACAACTGAACATTCTCTGTTAGAATAACCAAAATGGGAGATGCAGGTGGAAACTCAAAGGACAAAACAGAACAGTAATTATGATGTAAGGCAAGTAACATGCACTGAAACCACAGAACTAGCCAGTGAGGAGCCGGGACCAGGACCGAGGACTATACTTCTGGGTTTCTGTCCCATGAACCTGCCTTAGAGAATTTAGGATTCAATGCTGGAGGTAGAGGCAATTAGGCAGATTTGTATAAGTCGAATATAAAGCAGGGGATTGATTACAGTCAGTACTGAGTGGGTTTCTGTTATTCCGTGAGCCTACTCATGCAACAGGAACTAATGCTCTATGTGATGTTATTCTTGACCATAAATTCTCTTAAAGAAAAAAAAAATCAAACTTGGAATTGTAAAACACAAGAATTTAAGAGTGTCCTGCCTTTCTCACTCTGATGCCTAATCCCTATTTTGGACTTTGGCAGAGAGTCGGAAAGGAAAGTAGAGACCTCAGAAAAAGAGGGATGAAGAAGAAAAGGAGTGAACAAAAGTGGAGACTTCCGTTGTGAGAAACTGCTCAGCGCTCAGAGAACAGAATTACAGTGCGTTGACCTTTACAACTAGCACAGCCAGTTATTTTACCAGCAAAATGGGGTTATTTGGGAATATCAGAGGAATTGCCATTCAGGATGGGCAAGCTGAGGACTGGTAAGTCAGGAGAGCAAAAAAGAGGAACAGGACTTTATAGGGGAAAAGAGGAAGTTGGGAGGAGCTGCTTTGAATGAAAATCCATCGGAGGAAAGTGAGTTCAGGGTGGTTGAGGGTTTGTCACTGGCTGAATCGTGGTATTTTCTGATTGCTTCTTCTGGGCAAGGAGAAATTCTTCCTTCCTCCTGCTGGGGTAGGGTAGTAAAGCAGTTGTCAAGGTAGTGTCCCTTGCAAGGGACTGTCTCTTCCTGTGGGATCTGCAATTGACCAGGGGCGGTGAGGGCCCAAGCGATCCCTTCCTGGCCTCTTGACTCATGTAAACGAGTTTTCCTTTGTCCGGCTTGACAAGTTCAAAGGGTAACCTAAGTTCCTCTTCTATCTCAGATACTTACCTTTTTGATTTTGCACTCTCCACCCAATTTCTTCAACTCTTGCTCAGATTTATTATCCGTTTGCATCTTTTCCTTGTGTCCTTAGACCTGCTAAGGACTGCACGGGACCCATCCAGTCAGTTATCACTCCGCCCACTCCACCCCTGCCCCCAGTTTTCCCCACCGTCCTCCCAAGTCCTTGGTGGTGCTGGGGGAGGAGATGGTCCCAGCTGTGGTTTTACTGAGTTCCATTAATTTAATCCCTAATTTCTAAGTCATAGGATTCCATTGGATGATACTTCCGTGGACCATTTTGCCATTTGGGAGCAGATAGAGGAAGCCTCCCAAGAGAGGACTGGGCAGCCTTGTTTTAAAGTAACAGAGAAGAGAAACAGTCCTTCTATTCCTGATGGCCAGTACACAGCATGTCACAGAATGCGTGATTTGCTGTGCAATCCACACAAAGTCCCATCCATCCAATCAAACCCTTATAAGAAGCAATTTCAAGTTTTCTGTGGGGTCTATACCTGCTCCTCAATCTGGCCCCCAAGGCTTTCTTCTGGAACGATAAACATCAGGATGGCGGTGAGAGGCAAAACCTCTCAAACTGGAGGTTAATTTGCAAAAATATTTCTCTTTCACTCTTAGCGTTAGGTGAGCATTTCTGAAGCTAAGAGTCCTAAGGACTCCCTGTCTGGTAGGGATGTTTGATACACACACGGACTAGCAATTTTAGAAAATGCTTTGAAAAATGATTCAAGACAATTTTTGCTCCAACGTTATGTTTTATTCCATATGCGTGTTAAGGATTTATTTACCAATAAAATTTACGGAGAACATACTATGTGCCCAACACAGTTCTGAGTGCTGGAGATCCAGTTGGAAACAAAACAACCCCTGGTGCCTGGTGGGGAGTTGGCTGATGGACAAAGCGAGGAGATGTGAGGTAAGAAGACCTGTCAGTTCGGTCATGTGCAATCCTCAGGTTATCCTCGGGAAATCATCGTAGCTGTTGAAGAAGTCTGACGTGAGGGAGTAATGAAATATCTCGTTATAACGAACACAGATCTCAGACCGCATTCTGTGACATGCTGTGTACTGGCCAAACATTATTGGCCCAGAGAAACAAAATATTTCATAGATTCGCCCAGACCCATTCAGTGCAATCAAGGTCTCCCATGATGGAAGAATAATTAACTCTAGGCACAAGCAGCAACTTTGCTGAGGCAGGAGGCAAGATTCTATGCCCTATAGTCAGAATCTTGCAAGTAGAAATCCTGCATTATAGGCTGGACAGAGACCACTCAGGAATCCCACCCCAGGGACCCATCCCTAAGAGCTGCAGAATATAGTTCTCAGAGGAATATTTGCATGCATCTCTAAGCTGTTTAAGCCAATCTTTGTATGTTAAATGCTTTAATTTCACCAAAGACAGCCCATTTCTAACATTACCATGCTAATTAATAGGTTGTTAGTCTCACCAATAAAAATAAAATTTGACATCCAGTATGCTAATCAGCAAATGTTGGTTGCCCAGCGAGATAGGGAAAATGGAAGGGCATGCAGTGGCCAGATCTGGAATGAGATCTGCCAGATCTCCCAACTGATCGGATGCCAGGGGGCTGTGCCAGTAGTGGGGTTCTTGACAGCAAGTCAGCTCACCTCCCCCAACATTCAAACTTAACCTTACTAGATTACCATCCTACTGACTATCCCTTCCATTCTGAAGTAAATTATAGGTGGAGAGGCCACTAAGGAGAGGTGAGGCTTTGGCCTGAGCCATGGAACGGAGTTGTAATTGAGTGTAAGGTACAACTCATGGGGATTTTGGATTTAGGAACAAAATTGCAAGAAATTTGCTTGAAATAACTATGGAACATCAAGTAGAGGTGGTCAGTAAGAAGTTAAATATGTGAGTCTAGAGCTCAGAGTAGAAATAAGACTGGAGATAAGAATGTGTGTTTTATTGGGCGCTTCATGGTAATTTGCGTCATAAAAATGATGAAATCACCACAGGAATAATGTAAATAGTAGAAAGGACAGGTTCCGGGAACTGAGCCCTGGGGGGACTGTGGCAATAAGTGGTCAGGATGATGGTGATGGTGGTGGTAGTGAAGGTGAGAAAAGCTAACACCTACATAGTGTTTACTTCGGACCAGACACTATTTATATTAGTTCATTTAATCATCAAAACGATCTGGAGTCGCTATCACCATTCATTCCATTTCACAAATGAGGAGACTCGGGAAGGTTAAGTAACTTGCATGAGGCCACAGTTAATAAGATGAGGAGGAGCCAACAGAGGAGACAGAGAAGGAGCAGCCAGTGAGCAGGGAGAGCCCAGGCGGAGTGAGGTCATGGGGCCAAGTGAGGAGAGTGATTCATGAAGACAGGAAATATCCTGTGTCAAATGCTCTCGGGTCAAGTGAAAATAATTTACAGGCATGGCCACCGGTGACCTTTCTGAGATCAGTTTTATTGGTGTGGGGTGATAAAAGCCTAATTGGAGTTGATTCAAGAAAGAATGGGAGGAACAAAGGTAGAGATAGAAAGCATAGAACACCATTTTCAAGGAGTGTTGCTCTAAAGGGGCGTAAAAAGGAAGGTGGTGCAGAAAGATGGAATTGGTGTGTGTGTGTGTGTGTCCTAATAAGAAGGACTCAGTTCAATGGGAAATCTTGTTGGCACAGGAGAGAGGGTAAAAACCTGAAGGGTAGTGTCATTTTAGAAGTGGACAGGCAAAGGTCCAAAAACCAAGGGGAGGGATCAGTTTTGGGTATGGGCTGAGAAAGCCCACGTCTTTACTGGCAGGGGAGGAGACCTGGTGTGAAGGCAACACAGGTTAGATTGCTCGGTACCCTTGGTGGTGGCATGTAGGAGTTCTCTCTCGGTTGCTTCTAGTCTCTCAGCGAAATGAGGAATGTCATCACTGGAGAGACACTGTGGTGGCTAGAGACGGGTGCTGAGGGATGAAATACTAATTAATAAGACTGAAAAGTGCCTCGAGTTGAGAAATGGGAAAGAGAGCCAGGCAGCCCTCCCAGTGTGCTTGAGGTTAGTGGTTCCGAATTAAAGGAAAGGTATTGTTTGAAAGTGTAGGAAGTGTTAGAAATGAAGCTTTGCCAAGACACCAAGACATAATAGATGCCCCAAACCAAAGGGCGGGGCTGGAACAAAAGACCAACCTTCAAAATAAGCGACTGTCATGCAGGCATGTTTTCTGTGAAACAAATATGGCCCCCAGTGGAAAAAACACCAGCTTGGAGATCTCTTCCGTCCCGCTCCAGATCACCCGGGAATGAAAATGAGATTTCATCAGAGAGACTGCGGATGTGGAGTGAGCTAGGGGACGAGGGGAGAAAGGCCACCTCAGGGGATGTCCTGTCCACATTATGGGAACTGCAGCCAGAAAGCCTCATCCAGGGAAGTACCACCTGAGAAAAGGTCCCGGGACAGTCCAGTCCCAAAGCCCAGGAAGAGCTCTACGACCAGAAGACAAATGCCCTGTTCGTGTCTTCCTGGATTCTTTTCCTTTAGGCTTTTCTCTCCCCCAGAGGTAGGTGGTTAAAACAGTGATCATCAAGCAGGAGCAGAGAGGGAAATGCTCTGCAAGGAAAGAAAGAGGAAGGACCAACTAATGCCTCTACCTCTGTAAGCAGACGTAGTCGGGGACCTATGGTGGAGAAACTTGTCACGAAACACATTTTGGACTTTAAGTTATTCATGAACTGAGACAGTGTTTATGAACTAAAGTAGCCAAGGGCTTTCTCTGGGTAAACAGTAAGCAGAAAAGTCAGGATACTAACACTGCACTCCCCCCTTTAAAATCCAGTGTCAGAGAAAGCTTTTCCCTACATAGTCAATCTTAACGTCGTGGTGAAAGATCAAGACGGAGCTGTGGCTTGTTCAATATATTAGCTGTATGATTTTCACATCTCTTCTTTTTAATACTCTTTTAGTAATGTAAAAAATTGTTAATTTATACATGTCAGTCACTGTGGAGAGTAAGCACATATTGGTGGTTCCTTCGGAAAGTTCTGGATGTGCTGATCAAACAAAGAGCCAGAAATTGAAAGACATTTCTTACAGCATTGACAAAATGATGGTGAAGGTGAAGGTGTGTCAAAATGGAGAGCCATGACTCTAATGAGCTGGAAGATTCAGCCTTTGGTTTCATTGAGCTCTCTGTAAAGTTATTTCTTCATATTATTACTGTAGTATTTTGATGTGGTTCTAAAATATTACAAATCATGCCTAATGGACCTCGTCTTTGAGTGATAAAAATCAAGCAGTGACAAAAAGTAAAATTTGGGTGATTGAAGTGTTTGCACATAGATTGGATTTCTAAAAATCTTGAGGTTAATATTTTAACCTCAACACTTGAGAAATGTGAGTATCTTCTGCCAAAGTGATAGGCGCATGCTTTGTCACTAAGTTAGGCCACCAGAGCAAGCCACACAAAGTCTTGGCATGCCGGGGGGAAAAGTTTTGTATGAATAGGATAATACTTGACCAACAAATTGTCTTGGGAAGAAAGTTGTATGGATTGGCGAATAAAATGTATAGAGATGGATTTCTGAAAATTGGATCTTATGGGGCTGCAGAAACATTCACCTTTAGTCTCTGATGCCTTGCATGTTATTCTCAAGCTATAGCATGAAGTCTCTGAACTTTTTGCATTGCTATGGAATGAAGCATACTAACATTTCCAGGAAGTAATCGATTATTTTCCCCTGATGAAATTAAAATCATGCTTTCCTGTAAAAAAAGAAAAGGAAATAATTTTTTATTCTCAAAAAGAGGGAAAAGAAAAAAATTCCATAGTTGCAAATCAAAGTGACACCCCTTGGATGAGGGCACACTCCATGGGGGCCAAGGTCATGCACTCCCTGTGAAACCTACATGACATTTGTGACAAAGGATTTTTTTAAAAAGATACCTCTTGAAATGGAAAAGCATGGTCTGGACATTATGGAACATCAATGGCACAAAGTGAAGAAGCAAATGCTACCAGTTATGTCTGGGGGCAGCTATTCAGCTTTGTAATTGGATGAAATGACAGGTGTATAGAGTCTGAAACAGCTCCTGACACAAATCGAGTGAAGGGGAAGGATTAAAAGACAAGTCTATGAATCACTAAGGAACCATGATGCAAGAATTATAATGTTTTTTCTCACTTTGCAAGATATGATATAAATGAAAAATGATACATTGTGATCAATAGTAGCAGAAAGACAGGTATGCAAATAAAAGAAGATATATTGGAAGGCCAACCTGTGCAACTTTATTCCCCAAGACTGCTTGTTGGTCAATCTGGGACTCATTATCCTAACTCACTACCGAAGGAAATAGTGCATTACAAATATGATCAAATCATACACACTTTTTTCTCCCTAGCACACCGGTTCAGACCATTTCTAAGGCTGCATGAAGTTCAACATAGGTTTAGAAAGGCATCAGGAAAGCCTGTGTCTAAGTCTTAAATATATGGGTGTATACAAATATATATGCAGAAAAAAATGGCCTCTGCTTACATCTACTCCCATCTTTGTCCCCCCACCATTGTCTCTTTCCTGGATTATTGCAATAGTCGACAAATGAACATCTCGGCTTCTGCCTCTCTACAGTGTATTCTCAATGGAGAAGTCAAAGCTGTCCTCATAAAATATAGATCAGATAACATCACTCCTCTTTTTAAAACCAAAGTCCATATAGTGCCGTATATAAACCCTCATGATGGCATATGTGTATATATATAAACAAGACTTGAATATAAATATACAAACAGGAGCTGCTTTTCTGCCCTCCCGCTACCTCATTACCTACTCTTATTCTCTTTGCTTATTGGGCTTTAGCTATACTGGCCTCCCTGAAAGTTCTGGAAATTCTCCCGTCTCTTTACCCTTGCAATTTCATTCATTCAAGCTAGAATACCCACCTCTCCCTGAATTTCTGCACTTCGTTTCCCACCTCCTTTGGGTCTTAGCTCAAATGTTACCTTCTCACTATGGTCTTTCTAGAATATCCTATGAAAATTTGTCTTTTCTTTCTTCCCCTTCACCCCTATATTCACCAGCCTTCTCTCTTGCTTTATTTTACTCCATAGAACTTATTTCTATCTGATAGACTATGTATTTGGTTAATTTGTTGTTGTGGTTGTTGTCCATTTGCCCCCATTATAATAGAAGTTCCATGAGGCCTGGATTTTCATGTTTTATTCACTGCTGTGTGGCCAAGGTGTGGATCATAATATGGCACCTAGTATACACTTAATATATGTTTATTGGATGAATAATGAAGCGTATTGATAGAGGCAGGAGGATGGCTTTTGAGATGAGCCCTACCTTGGTGAGTAGGAGGTAGTGTGCTCCAAAATGGCTAAAGAAAATCAGAAGATGAAGACAAAAAAGAAGATGGATTTTTATCCGAGACAAGTATGGACTCAAAGGCAAGTTTCATAACTGAACCGTACACACAAATCCCTTAACCTTGGGCATTTCCCTTTGGACTAGAAATGTTATATATGACTTGTGAGTTTTATTGTCTTGTTTCATATGATGTAATTCCCTTTAGTTTTACGCAAACACAGTAAAGTCCATAAAACCAAACTCAGAGTGGTAGTTATTTGAGGGAAAACACCCTGCCCACTTCCACAGAGCTCCATGTTGAGGGAGCAGCCTTGTGTTGGGGGAGAGGATGTGCTGTCATCTGTGGGCCATGAGTATGGCTAAGGCAACTGTGCCCAGAGCAGAGCATTGGAGTATGGATCAAGGTCAGAGCCTGGGAGCAGATGGGAGGCAGTCCTCCCTCAATCCTAAATCCACTAGTCAGAAATGATCTTTACGGGGAGGGAAAAACTGATACTCAGGATACATGTAGGTGCAGAAACAAATCCTCAAAAGATAAAATGACTTGTTAAGTTTCCTTAATGCTTTTCCTACACTTCCAAGCTACTCTTTGTATTCAGCTCATCTTTAACTCAAACATTTATGGACCCCAATTCCCTAATCTACTATATCGGCACAAAAATTCTTACACTTTAACTTATCTCAATTTATATGTCAATTTATATGTCTTCCAATACTCTCGGCTCACTGGATTTTACATGAATCTTAGAGATTTCTGAATCTACATTTTAGTAATTGTTAACAGTGGTTCTGCTTTCATCTACTTGGAATTTACCAATAATCCTAGTAAAAGACAATTAAGAGAAGAGAAGCTATATAAAACAATTGCTGCAATCCATGCACGATGTTCTTTTTTTTTTTTTCTATCCACAATTCCACAGCCAACAAGAAAATATCCCCCTAAAGAAAACCAGACTTCTATGGGTATTTTTTCCTCCTCCCTAATGTCTATGTTTCCTAAAGCCCATTTCATGTTTTAAGAAATGAGAAAAAGAGAAAAAAAAAGTTTATATTGGTTTGAAATCATGTGTGTGACTCTGTCCTTTAGAAGTGAAAACAATCCTGGTTCTTCCAAAGACTCGTCCCCCAACCTTTTTTTCAGTCCCAACTAGCAGAGCCCAAAAGCTGGACATCGAAAGCTCTGGAAATAATGTTTGGCTCCATGAAGTCACACGACATTGCAAATGTTCCATTGGCGTGTTGTTTCTTTCCTCTACAATAATTGCCTTTCTTTTAGATTTCAGTGTTTCCCTTTTGTGTTTACGATAACAGAGGGATGCTTTATTGCATTTCACCAGGCCGGTTGCCATGGTGATCAGCGGTTGCTGTATGCTGTAAAAATAACCCTCCTTCCTTGATAGATTTCACTTGAGTGAAAATAACCCTTAAAAATAGGTTGAAATTTACATACTAACTCTTCCAGCAGGTTCAAGGGGGGAAAAAGAATGAATTACATTGTGATTTGACAAGCTATTAGGCTAGAGGCTACTGGATGGGATTTGAACAGAGAAGTCTGCTATAGGCCAGTGTAAGACCCCCCAAATTTCAATACAAAACCATCAAATTTTACTGTGTCTGTCCTCATTAGTGTTCCATGATGGCTAAAAAGGTATATAAGGGAAAACTAAAATTTCATTTTAGTGGCATTAAAGTTTACAAGAGCTGGTGGCTCATGGATGATATTACGGTTTGGTCTAGACTAGATCATCATTTCTCAAACTGTGTTCCAAAGGACACTATTCTAGAAAATGTGCATAGGATTCAATTACAGAAGATGTTAATAAAGTGCTCTGTCAACAAACATATTTGAGAAATATAACATACAATAGCACATATTAACATGTTGATGTACCTGAAATATTCTAAAGCAAAGCTCCACTTACTTCTATTTAATAGGGACTCTAACTTTATTTAAGCATGAATAAATTATAATTATAAGAATCTCATTTGGGGAAACTTTCCAGATTTTTAAAATTCTTTTTTTTTGTGTGTGGCTCTTAATGATTTCATGAAGATGGCTTAAGAGACTAGAGGATCTCCTACCAACTTCCTTTGCCATGTTTTTGCCCAAGAAAATGAAGGGAGAAAAAAAAACAGGGCATGTAGTAGCGGTAAAGTTAGTACAGATAAAATGGGTAATGATTGATATGCAGGGAAAATAGATATTACGGCATAGTCTCACAGGAATTAACAGATTGTGTAGTAAAATTGGTTTCAGAACAAAATCAGACTGTTTTGCACCCCTACCTTAGTAATCTCAGGGGAATTAAGATGTTAAATGTCAACAAAATATGCCCATAATTAATTCTGTTTAAAAGTTTTTTAAAAATATTTTATTTATTTATTTGAGAGAGAGAGAGAGGGAGAGAGCACAAGCAGGGGGAGCAGCAGAGGGAGAGGGAGAAGCAGGCTGCCCTGAGCAGAGAGCCCGATGGGGGAGCTCTATCCCAGGACCCTGAGTTCATGACCTGAGCTGAAAGCAGATGCTTAACCAACTGAGCCACCCAGGTGCTCCAACCCATAATTAATTCTCGATTGTAAAGCAGTCTTTCTAGACGGCTTTTAAGTATAACACACCTCATAACTGTACCCCTTTCCAAGATATTGAACCCATCACTAATATGTTGTTGTTTTTCCTGCTTCCTTATTTCCACCAGGATCACTTCCTGGTGCAGGTGTTACATAATGATGGGATGTAATATGTTTTTCAAACTGTAAATCAAAATCTAATGATTTTTTTCCTCTCTATTTCCCAAGGATTTCTGGAGACTAAACAGTTACTTCTTGCAATTTAGCCAAACCCTCCAACTCTAGTGAGGTTGAAATCTTCTTATATGGCCAGCCTATTCCTCTTATTTTTCTGTTTATTGCTCTGAAGATATCAATTTTAACCAATATGCTGAAAAATTTCCAAATCACCTGTTAGCTTTGACCTCCTGTAATCACTCTTTTAAAAGAAGGAGCCATGGCCTCATCCTACCTGTACCCTGGAAAATTTATCAGTCATGATGAATTAATTTTGCTTATTCTTCATATACCTAAAGATAGCAATAGATCATGATGTTTTACATATACTCACATTGACAAATGTATGTGGACTCACACACAAAATGTATATTGAATTCAGTTCTAAGGATGGAAAGGAAAATTTTCTTTTTTTTTTTAACATTAACTCCTACCTTACACCATATAAACAAATTAATTTGAGACGGATCATGTAAAGCCTAAAGAAGAAAACATAAATGAATTTCTTTGCAACCCTGAACTAGGCAAAGATTTCTTAGGACACAAAAAGAAATAGCCTGAAAAGAAAAAAATAACAATAACCGTGTATTGGACTTCATCAAAATTTAAAAATTTTATCCCTATAAAGGCAAAATTTAAAAATGAATAATTTAGCCATAGACTGGGAAAAATATTTGCAATACATATATATGACAATGGACACCTGTCTAGAGTAAAAATTCCTACAAATCAACAATGAAAAAAAAAAAAAACAAGATGAACAATCTACTAAAAATACATACTTCATAAACTTCATGAAAGGGGATAGAAATATAGAAAGTAAGCATGTGGAATGGCCCTCAACATTGTTATTAATCAAGAGAATGTAAATTAAAGCCTTAATGAGATACCATTTCACCTTCATTAAAAAGACTAACAAACCCAAATGTTGGCAAGGATGTAGAACTCATATGTTGTTGAAGGGGTAATCAAATAGCTTCCAATTTGGAGACCTGTGTGGCAGCTTCTTGTACCATTGACCATATACTTAGCCTCTGGCTGAGCAACTGGTTTTCCAAGAAGATTAATATTATATGTATACAAAAAGGCTTGAGCAAGAATTTTCACGTCAGATTTAGAAAATTTCAATATGCCATGCTGAACAAGTGAAAACGGGCACAAGAGAATATTGCATGATTTCACTTATAATAGAAAATGCAGAACTAGGCTGGGGTGGGGGCAGAGAAATCAGAATAACGATTACTAGAGAAGAAGCATTGTCAGGAAAGAAAACTTTCTGGGGTAATAAGAAGATTCAGTTTTATTGGAGTGGTGATTATATGAACATACATTTTGAAACTCATCTAACTGTACAGTGAAAATCTGTGCCTCTTAGTCTATATAAATTACATCTGTATTTAAAAATACTGGTATAAAAAAATAAAAAATGACTGCTTTCTAAATTTTATATTTCTTTACAGGTACCTATTCAATGTTCTGGATTCCTTTCTGTGTTGCCCTCAGTCAGACTCATGAACTACAGAAAATGGACTAAATGAGCCTGTAACACGCAGTGTACATATTAATTGTTTTGTCCTCTCTCCAATTAATAGAAGGAGAAAGCAAATAGCTTGAATCTTATAGATAACCATCATTTTGGAGATACTCATTTTTGAATGTTTGCCTTAGGACCCCCCAGGAGAGTGGAACGGGCAAAACAGGTGGGTTTTCATCCATTTAGGTTCCATGTGGGACTTGAACTTGCAACCCTGAGATTAAGAACTTAGCTGAGATCAAGAGTCAGAGTCTTGGGGCACCTGTGTGCCTCAGTGGGTTAGAGCCTCTGTCTTTGGCTCAGGTCATGATCTCAGGGTCCTCAGATCGAGCCCCACGTCTGCCTCTCTGCTCAGTGGAGAGCCTGCTTCCCCTCTCTCTCTGCCTGCCTCTGCCTACTTGTGATCTCTCTCTCTGTCAAATAAATAAATAAAATCTTTAAAAAAAAAAAAAAAAAAGAGTCAGAGTCTTAACCAACTGAGCCACCCAGCTGCCCCAAAGCAGGAGAGTTTTTAAATTCCCATTTCGGACTTTGCTTCATCTGGGATGTTGTTGTTAACGATACTGAAGCACGATGTGTCTTTTCTCTGTGATGTCCTTCCTGCTTGAGGTTGGTGAGAGAAAAGATAAAGAAAAAGGAATAGGAAGGCTTTAAGTTTTTGTCTGATTTAGAAGGAATATTCCTGTTTTCAAACTATGAGTAGAGAGAAACCTCACTTTACCTGTTGTGTTCTAATCTTCATGTAGAAAAGCAGAAAACAGCAGAAAAGTTGGAAATGTTTGTGGACAAACATACTGCTATTCTCTATGCTGGAAAATACAGAGCAATTTTCTATGTAATCCTTGATCTTTGGTTTCTTCTTCTTCTTTTTTTATTTAGAGATGTATTTCTGAAAGAGAGTAAAAGAATTCTATTTAACCCTCTCAATGGCAGGAACTATTCGATATTCCTCTCTACAATGACCTTATATAAGAAACAGTGGCTAATTCAGAGAAGCTTTTTTTAAAATTTTATGTTAGTTACTATACAGTACATCATTAGTTTTTTGATGTAGTGTTTCATGATTCATTGTTTGCATATAACATCCAGAGCTTTTTCAATACATATATGCATGAAAAGCATGTTTTTAAAGATTTATCCTTTGTATCTTAAAAAATAATATGACAATTATCATATGATTTCTCTGATATGAGGAATTTGAGAGGCAGCGTCAGGGATTGTGGGGGGGAAGGGAGGGAAAAATGAAACAAGACGGGACCAGGGAGGGAGACAAACCATAAGAGGCTCTTAATCTCAGGAAACAAACTGAGGGTTGCTGGAGGGGTGGGGGGTGGGAGGGA
>CM053618.1:5327077-5354006 GCA_028646535.1 Procyon lotor | reverse complement strand
GGGGTGGCTGGGGATGAACACTGGGGAGGGTATGTGCTATGGTGGGTGCTGTGAGTTGTGTAAGTCTGATAAATCACAGACCTGTACCCCTGAAGCAAAGAATACATCGTAAGTTAATTTAAAAAATTAAAAAATATATATTTGTTGGAAGAAAAATATATTATCGTAGTTCTAATATCCTTATGATTAGGGTTTTCGTATCTAATTCTACAATGAGAGTTTCTCTTGCTTCATCCTAGAGAATTACCATCAGATTTGTTCTTTGTGCTTCCACTAGCACAGAGTGTGGTGTCACTAAGAATACGCCTGGCCTTTGTTTTGTGCAATTAAAATGTATTTACATTCCTATCTGGATTGTAATGAAGTTTAATAAATAAATGTTGATCAAGAGTTGAAATGTGGGAAAGAACTGATCATCACTGAATCTGGTGTGGGGGGAAAGGTCATGTAACAAGCAGTATTTTTAATCTAATGCCCTTACAGAAAAGCTGTTCACATGTGTATTTCAAGTTATATTTGAGGCTCTCTCTTGTCTCCATCCCTTAACTATTTCTGTGTCCTTGTTTTTGATTTTCCCTCCAGAAAGAAAGAGATAATGAACTAAGACAACAAGACTTGTTTTCCTGTAAAGCGAGGACTTTGTTTTCTTTTGATTGAGCATTCCATGGTGTACTTTGAGGTTGTGCTTGGAGAGAAACAAAGCCTTTGTAATCAGAGGCTAAGACAGCACATTTAAGCATTTAATGCTTGCATCTTGATGATTTCATTATTGACTTCTATTAAGCTCTCTCTGGGCTAAGAACCAAACTCCCCCACAGCTCTACAAAGCTGCGTTGCTGGATCTATTTGCTATTAAGTTTAAATCCTCATTTCTCCCCATGACACGCTTATTGGCTTGGGATGACTTCCTCCTGGTCTTACAGAGACATCTGCAGACGCTGCATTCAGTTTGAGCCCTCCATCCTCTCTCCTGCTCCAAGGAGCAGTTGCTCCACTCACCTATTCTCATGTGTCTCTCTCCCCTCTTTCTGTCTTTCTTTCTCTCCATCCCTCTGTCTGTGTCTCCCTTCTCTCTGCTACTTCACTCACTTTTCCCCTGGCCTTGAGGGCCATTCTTAGTTTGGAAACAGAACCAGATTCTTCTTGCAAGGTGAGTCCAACCATCAGAAGTAAAGTAATGAGATTATGATTAAAAGTACACCTTGATAGTGGAGTATCCATCAACCTGTCATAGAAATCTTATCTCTGGAGCCAGTCTCATCAATCTGACCTTTCAATTACTAGCCCCAGTCCATGACTCTAAGTATATACATCACAGAGATGGAGTATGAGATACACAACTCTTTGTTTGGTACCGACAATACTTGTTATAGTTGGATGTCTCTTTTGTAGACTTGTAGTTTCCTTTTAAAGTAAATTTTGTGAGGCTCCAAACTGGTCATTTTTACTTTGACCTGTGGATTAAGCTAACCCTGGCTACTGTAATGTAGAGTCTTCAGTATTAGGGGCTAACACAATGAGAGTTTGTTTTCACTCGGGTAATAATCAAAGGGGGTAGCCCTGCTTGGCCAGTGGCTTTCTTCCACATGGAAAGTCAAGAACTCAGGCCCCTCCATTTTGCAGATCTGCCACCCCATCCCCAGGGCCTGAGTGTTCTGAATTCAGTTACTAGACAAAGAAAGAAAATGAGAGATAACTAAGCTGCTTCTCAGGGGTCCTCGCTTTGATGTGACACCTGTCCCTTCCTCTCACATTCAGGAGAACTAGTCATGTGACCTCAACTGGTTGTAAAGGGCACCGAGGGGGAGGGGGTGTAATCTCAGTGGGGCAGCTGTAGCCACTCAGGTTTCATTACTACATAAGGAAGAGCAAGAATTTTTGGTGGACTGGTGGCCACAACCCCTTTCTGTAGTTTAAATAAATTTCTTAAGTATTTAATGTCTGTTTTAGTCCTGGGCTTCTATATTTTTTTAATTAAAATTTCAATTTATACCTGTCTTCTATTTCTTCAGATACATACCCCAGAAGAAAATCCTTTGTGAATTTGTGGTGATGATACCATATAAATTGGGGGCTGTAACATGTTTAGATGGAACATGATTACATGTTATAGCTATTTCAGTTTATAAGCTGTTGGCTCCATGGGATTGTTAAGAAGCACCCTGACTTCAGAAGCGTGCCTGACTAAAACTCAAGTGCTTTTCTGGGCATAAAGCAGAGTTAGCCATAGTGCAGAAGATCCTCTAATGATCTCTTAAAAGGATCTGAATCTCCCTCTATGCAAAGTAGACATGTCACTCACCCATCTCAGTGACCTTCTTCCTTGGCCTCTGTAAATATCTCCAGATATTTGGAACTAATAATGGCAACTAAGAGCCATTGAAAGTATTGGCTGGGCATTAGCACCCCAATCCTGGCCTCCCTCATGTGCACTCACTCACTGGCTTTCTGGGCTTGGTTCCCTTCTCACTCACAGTCGAACCAGATAAGGTCTCAGCTTTCCTCTACTGCTAATCTCCATTGCTTCCTTAGCCCTCTGATGTCCAAAATCATTCTTCCAAAATCAGGGAAAGAGGAGGAAAAAGAACACTGTTAAAGTTAGTGGATCATCTGTCTAGCTCTATGACCTTAAGAAGGAGACCAGAACCCTTTCCCTCGGAGATGGATAATGCAAATATCACATATAGTAATTTGAGAGGCCTACTCTTTCAAAAGTTTGAGTTAGAATATTTATAAAAACAATCTATCACTTCACAAACCATCCCATACTTCATATTCTGATTTCAGTGCCAGCAGGATGGACTGATACCACTGCAAAGAGACTCAGCAGCCTATTTGTCATCTTAGGCTCAGTTTTCAGGCTTACCTGCGTAGAGCAAGAGTTGACAACCCCTACCTCCAGACTTTAGTGTGCAAACACACACACACACACACACACACACACACATTCTGCCTCTGGATGGGGAGTGCCGCTAATGGATCAACTCTGTTGCATCTGACCACCAGCTGCCTGACAAAACAATTACTCCTATAAAATGTCTAATTTTTCATAGGGCATTAAACATGGTAACAGCTCTTGGCCAGATGTGTAGCTATCTTCAAGCAAGAGTTGCTCCAGTGAGAAGAAAAGAGGCCAAACGTCACCATTGGAAAGCATGTAAGAATTTCAAGGAGGGCATCATTGTTGTGTTAGATGACAGGAAGCAAGGCTCAAGGCGCTTATGGAGAGGACTTCTGTTTTGACTAACATGGGCGATTGCCCATCCAAAAGCTAGCCAATTCCTATCTGACTGGTTCCATTGTTCCTACAGGCTTTATCTTATCTTTTAAACAGTACCTACTTGGAAAGTTCTTAAGAGGATTGCACATGAATTACTTCGTCTACGTTGATTGCTGCTTATTGGGATATTCTGAGAAAAGGGCGGAGGCACTAAGACATCCACCAATTTAAGAGGTTTGAAATATAAAGAAACCTGCTTTATAATTTTAAACCCTGTTTAACAGTAACAATAACTTCATTAAAGAAGTTCCCATTGTGTGCAAATTCTATAATGGTTCTCGATACTTACCCATTGAGTTCTTACAATATCCTGAGGGCAGATATTTTACACAGAAACTGAGGCTCAGAGCGCTGTGAAATTTCACAAGGTCAGTAATTTAAACCCATGCTTAGAGCCCATGCTTCTCTCCTAATACACGATGCTTTTTCTAGCATCCGTTTCCTCTTTGTGTTGTTCATTCAAGAAAACTCTTTTTCTTTGTGTAAAGAAGGATCAAATGAGAAAATATATAGAGAATACCTAGAAAGCTAAGTCAGAATTGGAAGAATGCAAAATTAGTTATCTGCCAGCCAGTACACCCATGAACTGGCAGGTAAGATCTTTTGACCCTTAACAGATTGAGACATCTCTGTAAGATTTAAGGATCTGAGAGTTAAATCAAAACAGAAAGGCTCTAGTTTTTACAAACACTGCAAACAAATACTGAGTGAGAAAAATAGTTGATCATGTTTGTGAAGAATTGGAACAAAGATTTAATGGAGTTGTGCTTGCTAATAGTTGGAAACTTACAATAGATAATGAACTCTAGATAATAGTTTTTATTTCCTTATATCTTGCTCTAAATTGGATATGTCTTTCTATTAATGATAGGTAAATACTTCTGCTGTTTTTAAATGATTGTTATAGAAAAATCATAGTTTTTCAGAAAGTTCTATTTTTCTTAGTTATTTGTACCTGAAAACAATGTAACATAGATATAGTTATATACCACTGTTTATCTTGTAAGAGCTTATAAATAAAGTCTAGTTTTAATTTTACAAATCTAAATTTATGAGTACAGAAAAGTTCACTATTAAGTTCATTTTCTATGTCCCACTATCTTATGGGGATCTCTGTATTTCATCGAATCTGATAATTTTAGACTTTTAAAGACATTAAAACTCATTTAGCACATTGTTCTGCAAACATTTTCTATTATCACAGTCCCATGGATAAAAATTAAATTATACTTAAATTTCAGAGAAGTTATTGGGTTGGGTTCGATAAGGAAAAAAACTGTACATTAAGCTGACCGACCAAACTGCAAGGGAGCTCCCATCCCTGTCTCAAAGCCCTTCGGTTCTTTCCTACCCCGTTTCCTGCGGCGCTCCAAAATACCAAGTATGCGCATGTACGAAGGGTACAGATTACCCTCCCTGCTTGTGCTCGGACTCAGACCTTTGGAGAAGGGTCTCCTCTGGGCCCACCGGTGATTAAATAAATCTCCAAACCTCCTTGTCTCCAGTGCCACTTGGTTTTTCCACCAGGATCCAGTCCAGGTTCTACAACAGGTTGAATTTTGAAAGGTCACAAACCAGTGTCATAGTCAAGAATTTTTTAATCCTTCAAGAACCAATTTTTGTCTGCCTGGGGGGTGATAGGATCTCCCTATTGGGAGGGATCTCCCTATTGGAAGATAGGATCTCCCTATTGGGCCTAGCCCAATATTCTCATCTTACAAATGGAGAAATGGGTCTTTAAAAGGAGAAAAGGAGGAAAGCATATCATGATTCAATGGCAGGATGAGGAACAGGATCTGACTTTTTGGGTTCTCATGTCACTGTTTTTCCCCATCTTTTCTCTGCTTCCCTATCCCAAGACTGACAGGACAAATCTGAATGGGCAGAATATGGCACGCTGGGCCCTGAACCCCTCTTCTGGCACACAGCCCCCACGTTGAACGTGATGGGGAGCAGCTCACAGGCTCAGTGGCCCCTTCTTTTCCAATCTGATTTTCACCTGCAGACCTGCCAAACCAGAAGACATCATAAGGAGCAGGGCCGGGATCAACATTTGTGGTCACCCACACCACCAGTCAGGTTGAAATTCAGACCCTGTGGCCATTTTGCTCTGGGTTTCTTAGACAAAGAACCTAAGAAATCAATATCTACTGTTGACAGTAAGAGTAGTCCTTAAAACCAATTGCCTGTCTCTGGATAAGTACTCAGAGGAGTCAAGTTGTAATAGAAAAAAAAAAAAATGAAATGAGTTTTCTTTGCTATAGGATTGACCACAGAAAACATCTCCTCCTTCAGAGACCTTGACTCTGACTGGATCCCACCTGCAGCGGCATCCCTCAGCAGAAGAGCTGCTGAGAAGCAGAGGCAGGAACATTTCCTGCTCCTCTGTTTATGTGTGCAAGTAGTCCAGTACATTCTTAAGATAAAGCACTTAGAATCGGATTAAAGGCAAAGCAGGTAGCATTCCCGGGGTGTGATAAACAAGGCTGGTACCGAAAGCATTATGGTTATAGCTGGGAATTATCATGAAGAGTGGTGGGGTATTGAAAAATAAACTATTTGGATGTCAGGCTTAGTAATTTATTTAAATGTTATTGCTGCTCTGTGACTCCCAGTGGAGTTTCCCTCTCACATTTTTAATATCAAATAACTTTGAACGGCCCATATACAAATTTCATAAAATAAAATAACTCATTTTTGCAAAGCAATCTCAGGATTTTCATTTGCTAACTGATAGCAGTAACTCCAGGGTAATGAAGCATCAGTGAGAACCTCCATCCTTGCCTAGCAGATTGGTTGCTTGGTCTCGGTGGGTTGGAGGAGGTCCTGGCGCCATGCCCAAGTGTGAAATATTCAAGATCTTTTTCGTCAATATTGGGGTGGGGGGAGGAAAGCCACAAAGCACAGGAAAAAGGGGAGGGAGTCATCTTTGGATCTTTGATGCTCTATTAGTGATGTCATCTGTGTCCCGTGGGATTTGGAAATGCAGGTGTGCAAGAGTTACCCGCAATGGTCTAAACAAGATGAGAACTTAATTTTACTTATGTATCAGTCAAAAGAGAATGGCTGAATAGTGCCTCCAATTAAAATACCAGTTATTACTTTTTTTTAGAGGGGTTTGTCTTGCAGTACCAAGGAACTCTATCCTGTGATTTTGGATCTAGAATTCTCTTTAATGATTAATGTACATTCAGCATTTTAGGCAATTCTTAAAAGCTACATGACACATACATGATTATATCCATTTTAATGTGGAAAATAGAGGTTCTAGAAGTTTGAGTCCCTTGTTGCTCAAATTCACCCAACTGGCAGAGGGAAGAGACTTTATTCAAATTCAGTTTCATCAGAATAGCCATTCTCAAGCCATAGACCAGCAGTGTCAGAATATAAGTATCTGGTAAGGCCCTTCAGATACTTTTCCATCTAATTTCACATTTTCTGAGGGTGGGGCTATGCTTCAATTTTATTTGAATCCCCCAGAACACCGGAGTCATCTGGTAACAAGGCATAAAATTGAAAAGAGAATCTTGGGGTGCTTGGGTGACTCAGTCAGTTAAGCATCTGCTTTCAGCTCAGTCCATGATCCCGGGGTCCTGGGATCGAGTCCCACATCGAGCTCCCTGCTCAGTGGGAAGTCTGCTTCTCCCTCTCCCTCTGCCTCTGTCCGCCACTCTGCCTACTTGTGCCCTCTCTCATTCTCTCTGCCAAATATAACTAAATTATTTTTAAAAATTGAAAAGAGAATTTAGACTTCAATATTTCATTTTTTTTCAATATTTCATTTTTTATAAAAGGCAAAAGCAATGGTTACACTGGAATTGATATACTAGAAAAAAAGCAGAGATGACTCTTAGCACCATGAAATATTCTAAGATTAGATATCAGTATATTTAAAATTAGATTTCATGATTTTTAAAGTATGACTGATTTGCAAATCTAGGAATATATTTAATAAAATAATGTACATGCATGTTTCCACCTTTTGTCTTTGGAAGAATGTGTGTTTCCTGGTTCTGTGTTCCATATACAAAATGCAAATAAAGACACTGAGCTGATGAAACAAATTAAGAAGGTCCATGTAGCAGCAATGATCGACTCCATTCTCTTTGAAGGTGAAAATCTACGCATTGCCTTTGGCTGAGAAAATGAAACTCAGTTGTAAATAGCACTGGAATCTAAAACTGAAGAGGAGACATAGTGGAAAATATAGGTGTGTTCGATAAAAACCAGAAAACTTTGAACACTATTCAATATCCAGATGAGCTAATTTTAAAACCAATCAAGAAGCAGAATTTTGACCAGTATATGTCAAAGGTATAAACCTCTGGTTTTATTGAGAGAAACCTAAGGCTAAATTGTGTTGATGATTCAGGTGCTGGAATTCATAGCTTGAGTCATAGAAGAGAGAAAGTAAAGTTAGAGACGTCTTTGCTCGGTTCTAACCTTTGGAAGTGATATCTCAGGGGAAATATTCTGTTCCTCTTTGTTCGACTGGCAGAGTAGATAAATAATGCTGGTTGGACCACTCGTGACCTGGAGGTCTTTTCTGAGGTTCAAAGCCACCTTGATTTTTTTTTCCTATATGCCAACATGTGCAAACAGCACACGCGCTTACACACACACACACACACACACACACACACACACTCTGACACATTCACAAACAACAGCAACTTCTCCCACTACCTGATTATTTTAGTGTAGCTACTTGGAAAACTCCAGTTTAATAGAAAATCAGGCCCGAGTCAATATAATCACTGAACATTTTCTTGAAGGCCAGAGCGGCAGCAGTGGGGGATTTTATGCTAATAGCACCCATAATCCCATGCTAATTTATTTTATCAAATTAAAGCAACTGCTGCTCTTTGACCCCAGGGACCTTCCATTCTTTCTCTGGGTCCCCACAGTAAGCTTGAATCCGTTTAGTAGAGGAGTTTGCCAAGAATATAAATTAATAAAACAGGATTAAAAGGAGACACGGTTATAACCGATTCCTTAATCCCAGTGAATAATTAATGATAGTGATTCATGGTTTTGCTGAATTCTCCTTATATTTGAATAACAAGCAGCTTCAAAATAAACTTCCAATAAGCACCAACTGAGGCAAATTTCTGGCTAGTAAAGATTCCCTTGTAGGAATCCATGTCCTTGAGGCAGATTCTGGAGAGAATTGCTTGTTCCACATGCTTTTCAATTCACATTTCAGGCTGGAAGATTAACTCCACGACCCAGGAAAACCTTCCGTATTTAATTATCAAAAATATATTTTAGTTTTTTTGTTTTGTTTCATTTGTTTGTATTTTTATATCCTGTAAGTGAAATCATATGGCATTTATCTTTCTCTGTTTGACTTACTGCACTAAGTATAGTACTCTCTAGGTTCATTCACGTTGTTGCAAGTGGCAAGATTTCATTTTTCATGGCTGAATAATATTCTCTTGTATATACATACATGTATATCACATCTTCCTTATCCATTCATCTGTCAGTGGACACTTACATTGATTCCACAACTTGGCTGTTGTAAACAATGCTGCAAAGAATATAAAAGTGTACATATCGGGGCGCCTGGGTGGCTCAGTCGTTAAGCATCTGCCTTCGGCCCAGGTCATGATCCCAGGGTCCTGGGATCAAGCCCCGCATCGGGCTCCCTGCTCGGCAGGAAGCCTGCGTCTCCCGCTACCATCCCCTCTGCTTGTGTTCCCTCTCTCGCTGTGTTTCTCTCTGTCCAATAAATAAAATCTTTAAAAAAAAAAAAAGTGAACATATCTTTTCAAATTAGTGTTTTTGTTTCCTTTGGACTAATAGCCAGGAATGGGATTGATGGATTATTTGGTAGTTCCACTTTTAATGTTTTGAAGAGACTCTATACTGTTTCCCACAGTGGCTGCACCAATTTATGTCCCACTAACAGTACACAAAAAATCCCTATTCTCCATATTGTCACCAACACTTATTATTTCTTGTCTTTTTAATAATAGCCATTCTGACAAGTGTAAGCTAATATTTCATTGTGCTTGTGATTTTGGTTTGCATTTTGGTGATGATTAGTGATGTTGAGCATCTTTTCATGTTTCTGTTAGCTGGCTGTATGTCTTCTTTGGAGAAATGTCTTTTCAGCTTATTGGCTCATTTTTTTATTGAATTTTTTTTTTCATAATCTATTGTGTGAATTCTTTATATATTTTGGATAGTAACCCCTTGTTGGTTATATCATTTGCAAATATCTTCTCCCACTCAATAGGTTGTCTTTTTGTTTTGTGGATGGTTTCTTTTGCTGTGGCAACATCGTAAGGTAGTCTTCCCAATATCATATTTAGGTTCTCGTCTTACAAAAATAATTAGTAGTAAAAACATAATAGTGTCCAGAAAGCTAAGGTACCAAGGTTGGTGCTCCTTCACATATCCATTGAACACAGAAAAATGTATGTAATGCCTACTTTGTTCAAGCACTGTTCTAAGAGCTAAGGAAGCAATATGCACAAGAAATACAAAATCTGTCTCTTCATGGAGTTTATTTTCCAGTCTTGCTAAAATGCATTTGGTTGTTTTTCCTGAGATCTTTCTTTGAGAAAATATAACATTTGACTTGTGCTCAAAATGGTTCAAATAAACTCAGGTAAGGCTGAATTTTTCCATGACAACTGTACTGTTTCTGTCTGTTGCTGACTAAACTTATTTGAATAGAGCAATTGGTTAAGTTTTGGTTACCAAATAGAGTATAATTATCATTGCTTCCATTGGTTCCCCCATGGCTCCCAGAATACTGTCTTTCTGCATGGTCCATTTTTGTATGCTCTTCTTGTATATCTATTAGCTGGAAATAACATCAGAGGGACAGAAAGAACTTCAACTGAGACTGAATAGTTGAACATGAGCAACCCCGCATTCTTCCGTTGTACCCTGAACTATCCCCGGTGCCCTCAATCTTTCTGAACTACACTCTAGTTCTGCAAAGAGAGGGCTGCATTTAAATGCTCTATGCTACTGGTTCTCAGGAATCACTTGTAATGTCCCATTTTGTATATTAAAATGAAGTTCATTTGTAACATTCCTACAGACATGACTTTTAAAAATCAATATGATTCCCTAATTTCAAAATAAATGAGAAATCAAAGGAAATCAATGATAATATGATATAACATTTCAATATAGAGATGCTTAGGAATGCTGTAGTAGAAGTCTTAAATTAGTCACTGGATACTTGCTTCTGTATGTAGATTTACTGGGAATGTGACGGCTACAAATGCAAACTGTAACGTATGTGTTGTTTTGGGTACCTAACACCACAAGTAGTTCTTCCTGCAATTATGTGATTTTCCAAAATTATTACCAGATTATGTAAAATTTCTAACAAAATGAAACCGACTCTTTCTTCAATTGACATGGAAGTTACAATCTTGGAAAACTCAGTACATATGAAAAGCATATAAAAATATATAATACTGGGGCACCTGGATGGCTTAGTTGGTTAAGTGCCCCAGTCTTGATTTCAGCTCAAGTTACCATCTCAGGTCCTGGGATTGAGCCCCATGTTGGGGGTCCATGCTCAGCAGGGTGTCTGCTTGTCTCCCTTTCCCCCACCCCTCCCAACTGCACTTTCTCTTTCACACAAATAAATAAATAAATCTTTTAAAGAACATAAAATACTTTATATGTAATGTGGATTTAGGTTTAAAATTCAGATCATTTAAAGCAGATTTTTTGAGTCACAGATTCATTCTTCTTTGTTATTGTACTAGACTATACCACACATTGCTGGCCCCTGTCCACTAAATGTCCATCATTCTCTACAATCATTTTGGCAACCAAGAAAACCACTGCACATTTTTAAAATAAGTTCTAGGAAGCAATATCACAGCCTGTTAATGGCCACTGCTTGGGTTGTTTGCAATTAATTTATCTGGAAATTTGTAAAGAAAGAAATTTTTCTTTGAAAAAAAAATTGATCAAAGACTTAATGTTCACAATGGGAAAATCAAATCTACCATTTAATATCAAATATGATATTATTTCCAGGTTCTGGCCAAACATCATGGCCAGTTAGGGAATGGGATAAGCAGGGAAACTGGGTTTTGGGTCAGCTTAGTTTAGTTGCCATTTTATTCTATTTTCTCAATATAATGTATCTGAATTCCCGATTGGGAATGTTGCTTTCTTGGAAACTTTCAGGGATGGAGCTATTCATTTATTCATTTCCCAAATATTATGATTCCCTGCTATGTGTTCAATGCTGTAGAAGACCAAAGAATTGAAACAGTCAAAAAAGGGGCACCTGGGTGGCTCAGTCGTTAAGCAGCTGCCTTTGGCTCAGGTCATGATCCCAGGGTCCTGGGATCAAGCCCCGCATCGGGCTCCCTGCTCGGCAGGAAGCCTGCTTCTCCCGCTTCCATCCCCTCTGCTTGTGTTCCCTCTCTTGCTGTGTTTGTCTCTGTCAAATAAATAAAATCTTTAAAAAAAAAAAACAGTAAAAAAAAAAAGAATTAAAACAGTCACTTCCTGGTTTCATGGAGCTTCCTACTCAGTTGGGGAGATAAAGCATACAAAAAATGTGTAAAGCATACAAAAAATGTGAAAAGCTCCTGTCCTTACAAAAATTCCATAAATTTCAGTATGAATCCAAATCTAACAGCAGTTGCTCATACGATCTGCCACATAATCAGGTAGGTGAACATGAATTTTGTATCTAAATTTCTAACAGTAGTCAGGTTTCCCCCTCCCTGGAAACAATATATGGGAGAGTTCAGAGCTGTGTCTGGGACTTGTGGGGCCCAGACAGAACAAATTTGGTGAGGCTCCCATCTATGTAAATAATTTGATTTAAAAATATATTGCACAATTTGTGCACCTGTGTGAGATACGGTGACTTATTAATGAAGTTTTAAGGTGATCAATAGAAGAGGTATTTAAATATTTGTTTATTGTTCAATCAGTGCATGAGAAGATTATTTGTATTATCTAAGCACATACTTTCTTGTTCATGTGTAGGAATCATTTCTTTGTGTTCTTTATTGTCAAATATGCCATTCCTGACTATTTTCATATCTTCCACCATGAGGAAAAGATGAGAGAAATGAGTCTTTGAACATGTTTTTATTGAAACAATATAGGTCTTTTTGCCTGTGCATTTCCCCCAATACCATTTGTTTAATACTAGTTACCTCATTATAAACGATGCTGCATCATTCATCATGCCACCTGTGAATAGTCTTTCATTGAAAACTACAAATACAAATCTTATCTAAGATATGAAGAAAAATGTGCACAATAACTTTTTAATTAGTAACCTCTTGGAATTTTATAGTATAAACAACAGATCTTACAATCATGTCTCTCTTGAACTCTTGGGCAGGCATCACAGCATTTAAGAATGCAAGAGAAGAAATCTCTTGCAATGTTGGTTGTACCTCTGCTTTCCACACATCACCACCATTGGAGAGGATAGGTAAAAGAATCGAGGAAAGTGGCCTATTTGCTCATAGAATGTCCATCCTTTGTCCAGTGGATGGGCTGAATGATGGCCCACAAATAGATCAAGGTCTTAATCTTTAAACCTTGTGAATGTGAATTTTGCCTCATATGCAAAAGAAATTTTGCACATGGCATTAAATTATAGAACTTGAAATGAGAAAATTATCCTAGATTAGCCAGGTTGGCCCTGAATGCAATCACGTGTGTTCTTATAATAGAGAGGCAGAGGGAGATTTGACTCAGAAGAGGGAAAGTTGATGTGAGCATGGAGATAGAGGTTGGGTGATGCAGCTCTAAGCCAAGGAATGCTGGCAGCCATAGTAGTTCGAAAAATCAAGGAATAGATTCTCTGCTAGAGCTTCTGTAACTAGTATGGCCCTACTGACACCTTGATTTCAGCCCAGGGAATCTGATTTGGACTTCTGGCCCCCAAAACCATGAAAGAATAAATTGATGTTGTTGTATACCATCAAGTTTGTGGTATTGTTACTGCAGCCTTAACCAATACACCTAGCACCACTTAAGACTGACCTAGGAAAGCAGGATGTTACCACATTGATTTGAGGTAAGATAGGTTATTGACTGAAGGAAATAACTGGCATTATGGAGCAACTGTCTTGAAATCCCTCAGAGAATACAGGCTCAACCACCTACACAGTATTGCCCAACACAAAGCCATGATATTGGAGGGTTAGTATCAGTGATAAGAGGTACAGAGGGTAAAAACTTTATGCCATCCAGGTTAGCTCCCTCTAGTCCTGGAGACCAGAGTCATTACTACGGCCGGAATACAAAGTGACCAGAACTGATGCAAAGGTCTCCATATGCAGGTGAAACCCAATGGTCAAAGACGAACAACGTTAGCTCAAATCCTTGAATTCATGATCTCATGTGAGTGAATGCAGCTCCAAATTGGTGTGCTACCACCATTCTTGCAGTCAGAGCCTGCACAATACTATGAAAAGAGTACTTCATTTGCCAGAAAGTGTAACCTACTTGGTAGACTATCCTCCTAGAATCAGCTACTAGGCATGGCACCCAAATACAACCCATGGATGTGAGTCCTAGAGCTCCTTGGGACACCTGGCCAACTCCACATGTCAGATAGAAGGTCAGAGGGTGCCCCAAGTGAGACAAGATGAGACCAGGGCCAAGTTGAGTTCCAGTCTGGCTTAGGATGGCATTTATTGCTCTAGCTTGTCTCAGGCATTGGAAGAGGACTTAGAAATTTTCAAGGAATGTACTCCAAAGCTCCAGAGGTTGGGCGCCTGAGGCACAGGGCTTGGGTCAAAGGCTCTGCTTGTCTCCATCTAAGGGAAGTACTGAGAAAATTCACTAACATACTAAAGCAATAAAGTATATTGCTATGGGGGAGGATATGTTTTAAATTTCTGGTGAAATTTTCCGTGTTCGGTTGAAAGTTGACAATGAATGTGACTATAGCATGATTCCTCCAAAACAGCCTAAGTCAATGCAGATCTTCAGTGTATGGTTCAGCGTTAGTTACTTCGGTTTTCGTAATTTCTGAATAGACAGAATTTAGAGCTACTTGGAGGTTTTTATACATTGCAACAATAAAATAACTTCAATCCCTAATTATTTAATCAAGTATTTATTGAGAGCATATCATATGAATAGCACTATGCTAAACTCCTTGATTAGAACAAGGAAAATATCAAACCCAAACCTTGCTCTCAAGGAACTTATAATCTTTGTAGAAAAAGCAAGAGAGGGAAAGACTAATAAAATAAGTAGAAGTACAGACTTGACTAAAAGAAAATATTATCACATACAATTAATTCTTGTGTGTGGGGGGGGTAAGAGTGTGTGTAGATAATTTATTTTTCAAGTCAATCAGTTAAAAGGTGAAATTGCAAAGGAATCTCTGCAACATTTCTTATCTATTAGTTCACATTTGCTTTGAATTAGCTGGAGACTTGGGCAAGCTTTGGAAATGAAATACAATATATATTTAATCAACAATTCTGTAAATTATCCTGAAAAAATGCAGCACTTAAACCCACTTAACAATCATGCCAGGGGAAGCTGATGAGCTATTTTAGCATGTGAAAACTTGCCGTTGCCAATTCCCCCTCGGTTCCAGAGAAGTACTGTCTATCTTAAAACTGCCAAACACAGGAAGTAACCACTCAGTAGAATTTTTTATTTTATACACTCAAAAAGAAATGGGCTCTGAGTATCTTCCTTTACCTGGGAGATAAGACACTGATCATTTTGCTGACTCTCTCAGTTGGAAGGGAGCCAGGGTAATAATGGCTATCTGAGGATCTTCAAAGATTTAATCTTGGAGATGAGTTCTTTGCAGGGCTCAATTCCTTTTGCTTTGCCAACCTGTCTACTTTCTGAAATGGCCGTTAGCGTAAAGGTACCTGACAGAGGTGTACACTCCCTGAAAGCCAAGTTACTGAACTACATTTCCGTTGAGCTCAGCTGCACTTGTTGGAACAGGCTACAGGGCTGCTCGTGATTATGAACTGTGCAGCCTGGGGTCCCCGCAACCCAGCCCAGACCTTGTGTTAACTGAGCTCCAGCATGCACACAGCCCGGTTGCACATGCTGTGGGGCTCACGTGGGAGGGCCGGAGGTACAGCATGGGGGAGGAAGAGCGGGTCTGGAAGCAGAGCCTCAGTGGGAGGTCATAATTCATTCAGCACACATTCGTCTGCTCATCATTCATTCATTGAAGTTTTCAAGTGCCTACTTCAGTTCTCCCTGCTGAGAAGCAGTGAGGAGCAACACAAAGCCGCTCCCCCGATGAAGCAACACAGACAATAAGCAGATAAAACGAAACAAAAACACGTGTAAGATGATGTCAAGTAGTGATATGTGTTATGAGGAGAAATGTAGAAAAGTAAGCTAGGGTAAGACAAAGCTGCTATAACAAAGAAACCTAATACAAACCCTGTGGTTTAAAGAAGGGACAAGTTTGCTTCTCTCTCACTTGTAGTTTAAGAAGAGGGTTCTAGATTGGTCAGCTGTACGCCATATGGATCTGGTTTCGCTCTGTGTTGCTTCATGATTCCCTAGGGCCACATTGTTATCTGAATGCCTGTGACTTTGTGGCTTTTCAGCCTCAGACAGCAGACGGAGGAAAGAGAGCACAAGGAAGGCAGACCCAGGGCCTCAGGAGCTGGCCTGAAGGTGGGGGGGTGTGTGTGTGTGTCTTACCATGTCCATTTACATATCAAAATGAAAGGCTACTAACCACGGGGAGAAGGGGCCAAGGGAGGTTATACAGTGTAGCTGGGCAACTCTAATTCTATAGGAAAAGGAAAGGATTTTTACAGATAGCAGCCTCCTTCACAGAGAATAAAGGATAGACGGATGGGCCTAATTGTCAGATAGGATGATTAGGGGAGTTAGCTTCCAGAGGATGGCTTTTCAAGGGAGGTCTAAATGAATCGAAGGAGTGAGCCATCTGAATACCTGAGGGAAGAGTTTTCTGGACAAAGTACAAGCACTTGGAAATAGGGGAAAGCTCAAGAAGATTGGCTTTTTAGAAGAGGGAGATTCATGTTGTTTTCACAGTTAATGGAGAGAAGGGTAGGTCCCTCAGGCCCAGATCATGGGTGGCTCCTGGAAGTATTTCTCTGAGGACTGGTGTAATGGAAGGATCTTGAGGTGGTGCTGGCTGAAACTGGGACATAGTCGAGGGGTAAAGAGCAGCTGTGGAAACGTTAGAACACCTTTCTCCAGGTAAAATGCATTGGCCCTGTGGGCACCAGATGGGGAGGAGAGATTCATTTTAAGATTCTACCTTTCAACCGTGGCTGTCATGTGCTTCCCAAGAAAAGAGATTTTACTTCTTCAGGTTTATGTTGTTCATTACCAAGAACAAGTATTGAAATGTTCTTTTAACTGCCACCATCGTTCAAGAAAAAGATTACAGAAAGTACTTTAGCTTACAGTATTTACAGCAATTCCTTACACTACTTTCTGTTTTATTTATACTAATGAAAAAGCACTTAAATTCATTTGTATAGGCTGCTCTTTCTGAGAGATTGAGAAAAACGAATATGTGCTATGAATAGATGAAAATGACTTATTTTGTTGTTCTTCTAATAGTTGCTCCTGATAACAGGAATTTGAAATGCAGAGTGAGGTTTCGCTTTAATGTACTACAAAAACCACGGTTTATGTCGTTTTTCCTACTAATGAATGCCTTTACTCATTATTATCTAAGCAGTTTACAAATGGTGAAAAATTAAAATCTTACTGTTTCCCCTCAATGTTGGACATCACATTGAGATAGAGGGCTCTTCCCACTTCTTTCTTTAACGAGTACACAAAAATCAGACCTTCAGGAAATAAATTCTCCTGCTCCTCTGTCCTTCCATTGCATCTATCTTGGCAAAAGCCTCATCCTAAGTGAACTTAACGATCTACTTTATTTGAGTCTATATCTAGGATGCCAAGTGTTACTGGGAAACAAAAAAATACATCTATGGCCTGCAGAGTGGAGACACTTTTGGACCTTGCAATGCCGAGCAAGTCCGTCTCTAATCAATTTTCTTCTATGATCTAAACCTGCATGGTGGTCTCTAGCCTCCAGGTTCTTCAAACGTTGCACCCTTACATAGGTCCTCTCACTATCAAAAAGATCTTCCCTCCATACCAGTGTGCGGGAACCCTGTACTTCCTAACACCAGATATACTAATCTACAACACATACCCCCACTCTTCTTTTCTCTTGTCCACCTGTTAGGGTGGGAAGAGGTGCCTCTTTTTGTCAAAGACAATTCCCTAGCCTGTCCCTGGGGGTGCATCCTCCCTAGCATCCTGAGAAATTTTATTCATTGACCAGTGACTCTGTTTCCCATAGTTTCAATCTCTCTTTCTCTGTTGACTTTTTCCTATCAGCCTTTCAGAGTTTCTCCCATTTTTTTAGAACCCATCTTTCTTGTACTTTGACTTCCTTAAATTCCTTAGAATCCTAATCTGGCTTTAGTCTCCACCACCTCACTGAAAAAGCTTCACTCAAGGATGCCAGTGGTGGTTTGTTGTGAATCTGCTGGGTACTTGTAGATAACTTTTATGATGTCCAGAGCCTTGCACCTCACAGTGTTTTCTAGATGCTAGAATGGCAGCATCATCACCTGGGAACTTGGAAATACAGAATCCCAAGTCTCACCCCAGGCCTACCAAGTTGGAATTTCAAGAGGCAAAATTTCAGGAAATGGTATTGTAGCAAGCCCAGGAGACTCTCACACACTGCAGCTTGGGAATGACTGGTCTAGAGAAATAAAAAGAATGGTTCTTCCAAATCCCACACATGTGATCCAACATTGTTCATTTAAGCCTGGGCATTTGTCACAAGGCTGGATGGATACTCTTCTAGCCCCCATATTTTCCCTTGGGTTGAGAATAGTTGATGTAATAAAGGTTGTTAGCATTCCCTTCTGGACCATAGCTTGCATCTGTAGTTTTTGAACTTAGAGAAAAGTTGAAAAATAGTATAGTATATTAATATTTTCCAGGAGGTACTTTTGGTAGGTGGTGCCTGGATCATATATTCATACTCTAGTTGCAAAGAAGACCAGAAAAACATGCATTCTGGCTTCTGCATTGGGAAAGCAGAGATCAAATTTGGTAAGTTCCTGAAAAAAAAAAGTGTCAAAGATTCTGGCCAGAGAGAAAAACATGACAAACATGTTTACTGTAATTCTGAAGATATGTTCAGAGAAGCAGGTATGTATTGGTCTAACATGTATGTTGATGTGAGGCACCTTGCCTAAAAGTTTTGACTCTACAAGTTAAAGTCAGTGATACTTCGGAAACCAACCATTATTTTGATCAGGTCATACTACACACATAAATCTAAACATAAACTTTTACTTCTTTTTCAAAAAAAGAGAGTTACCCTACGATTTGGGACGTTCTCCCTGCAATACTTTCAAGTTACATCTTTCTGAATCTTTCAGCAGCATTCCATAATGTTTTAATGTTGCCTAATGCTTGTCTTCCCTGTAAGATTATAAACTCCATGAAGGCACAAAGCTATTCTGAGATTTAAGGTAGAGTCCATAATTCAGTGTTGGGAGAGGTCAACTGAACACCAGTTCCGTTCCAGCACTTGGCACTGAGTAGAATCTAGTTAATATCTTCTCAAGGATTGTATATGTTATCGTTGCTTCTCTAGGTTTACAATTTATAAATTTATTACCAGTTATACCTCCCTAAAGTTGTGTAGACATGCCATGAATTGACTGTTAATAATCAATTTGGAAAGGAGGAGGAAAAGAGATTCTGTCAGTGGAAGATATTTTTGGAGCATAGATGAGTGCTGTGGAGAAGGTTTTGTTTTGTTTGGCTTTTATTTCTGATTATTAAAATGGAGCTTGGGGTAGGAGGATCCTTTAAGATCATCAAATGTATACTGTTCAATTTTTAGACAAAAAGAAGGGGATCGTAAGGGGTTAGAGGACTTGTCTAGAACCTACGCTAGCAGTACTGAGCCCCAAATCGAGTTTCTCAGATCTTAGTTTATAATTACTTTTCTCCTAGATAATGTTCCTCCTGTATGAGGGAGTAAAGGTTTTCTAATATTTTATCTAAATATAGAATCGGGGGCACCTGGGTGGTTCAGTGGGTTAAAGCCTCTGCCTTCGGCTCAGGTCATGATCTCAGGGTCCTGGGATGGAGCCCTGAATCGGGTTCTCTGCTCAGTGGGGAGCCTGCTTCTCCCTCTCTCTCTGCCTGCCTCTCTGCCTGCTTGTGATCTCTCTCTCTCCGTCAAATAAATAAAATCTTTTAAAAAATATGTAGAATCAGGTATGTTACTTAACATCAGAAGATAAGATCTTCATGGTGGAGAGTGTCTTACAGGAGTGCAGAAATTCTTACAGCATCTTAAGGATCATGTTGCACAATTTCTCCCAGGTCAGAATTCCAGCTGCAGCATCATTATGCATCTGAATATACATGACCTACTCTTGGATCTGTCACTTTCTGCTTGTTTTCCCTTTGACATTTATTCCCGGCAAGTTTCAGCCACCTCACTTGCTAAGCAAGGGTAATATTTGCCCAGCTGACTTAATAAGGAAACTACGACGATTATAATGAGCCTATACATATGAACGTTCTCTGAAAAAGCTAGTTAAATACAATACATAATATCTTAGGAGAGGTTTTGTTGTTGTTGTTGTTGTTGTTGTTGTGTTTTTTGAGGGCCTCATTGTAAAACAAGGTGACTTCCAGAAGAATCTCTGTCTCTGGAAGTTGAAAGCTCTATCCATCATCAATTTCAATTCCATGAAAACACCGCTCTAAATGTGTAATGCCTCCCTATTCTCAAGCCCAGGGATGAGGCTTTTGTTCACCTCTGAAGCTTTTGTTTACTCTCCACCATTTAGATTTTCTGATTTGTTTCTCTGACTTTAATGCAAAGAATCCAAAGTACAGATGTTTCTCCTCTGTTCCTGGGGCAGGCTTGTAGGGGAGTTTCAAAGAAACAGAGCTCCGCCATATCTCCGTGGGAGACGATCTTTTAAGTGGTCTAGTCAATTCTTTGTGTGTTTGCAGCATGGTCAGAAAATTTCTGCAACAGTGTTACAAGTCCATTCCTAAGGATGAGAACATTGAAACCGCCAGAGGACCCTGGACCGGCTCACAGTGAGCCGGGAAGCAAGGATCACAGTCTGTGTTTGCCTGGTCCCAGTCTCTGCTCTTTTCAGAGATCCAGGCAGTTTGAAAAAGGAAAGGGAATAGTGCTGAGCAAGACCAAGGCTAAGAGCCAACTGGGGGAAGAAATAGAGTTCTAAGATTTTAGAACAGTACTTAAATTCTGCAGTTAAAAAGGAAAAAGAGATGAAGAAGTAATTTCAGGGAGTTTAGGAAAAGAGGAAACAGTTTATAGATCTCTTAGCTTGAGGATTTGGAGAATTGTTAGTAAATTTTATTGTTTTAATTTGAGAATGAATCAGCATCGCCTTGGGCAGCACAGCTGTCACTGTCGCAAGAGAATAACACCAGATCAATCCAGCAGAGAACCTTGGAAACAGGATTTTCCTCCTTCCCTCCCCCCATTCCCTCCCCCCAACCCTTCAATGCCCTGGAAGGAGGGAGTTTTTAAGAGACAGGGAAATTAGGGGCAGAATGTCTCAGTGAGCCGACCCTGTGCATTATCTGGAGTCCTAAGAGCAAAGTCACTTTACCCGGCACATAACTCACTGTTATTCTCGACTCCTTTCATGGAAACTGGGACAGATATTATTATTTAGGGTCATCGTGACCTGATCTAGACAAATGGAGACAATATAAGCAATCAAAGGTGCTGCTGTCCATCTTCTTCGATATCTTCATTTTATTAATTCCCCTTCTTGGTAAATAATGCTTTACCATGTTACAACACTTTCATGTTAGAGTTTCCAGATACTGCATGAAGAAGTGCCAGGGACAGCACAGAGGAGGGAACCTTTGAACTAGGTTCCAGAAGTAGAAGGAAGAGTGGGATTATATCACATCCAAAAGCTTCTTCCCAGCAAAAGAAAAAGTCAACAAAATGAAAAGGCAATATAGGAATGGGAGAAAAAATTTGCAAACCATGTATCTGAGGAGTTAATTTTTTAAATTTATTTTTATTATTTATTTTATTTTTAATTTAATTTAATTTTAGAGAGAGAAAGCACACAAATAGGGGGGCAAAGGGAGAGGGAGAGAGAGAATCTTAAGCTCAATATGGAGCCCCAAGTGGGGCACAATCTCACAACCCTGAGATCACAACCCTGAGACCCTGAGATCGCAATCTCACAACTCTGAGCTGAAATCAAGAGTCGGGTGCTTAACCGACTGAGTCACCCAGGTGCTCTAAGAATTAATATTTAAAATGTATAAGGAACTCATACAATTCAATAACAAAATACCAAGTATTCTTAAAAATGGGCAGAGGACCTGAATAGGGATTTTTCCAAAGAAGACATACAAATAGCCAACAGCACATGAAAATGTGCTTAACATCACTAATCATCCGGCAAATGCGAATCGGGACCACAGTGAGATATCACTTCACACTTGTTAGAATGGCTGTTATCCAAAACACAAGAGATAACAAATGTTGGTGTGGATGTGGTCTACTGGTCTACTGTGAGTGGGAATGTAAATTGGTGCAGCCACTACAGAAAAAAGTTTGCAGGTTTCTCAAAAAAAATTAAAAACAGAGCTACCATGTGATCCAGCCAGCTTCTGGCTATATATCCAAAGGAAATGAAATCAATGCTTTGAAGAAATATCTACTATCCCATGTTCATTGCATCATTACTCAATCATATATTATTATACTTATGATATAATTATCACATATATAAATTATGTAAACATATAAATTATATATAATATATAATGAAATGTTATTATATATATTTTATAGTCTGTTGTATGTATTCAACCATGGAGAAAAAAGAAAACTTTGCCATTTGTGACAACATGGATGAAACTGGAGGACAATATACTAAATGAAATAAGCCAGAAAAAGAAAGACAATTAATGTAAGATTTCACCCATGCAAAGAATCAGAAAAAAAAAACAAAACAAGTCTAGCTCACAGAGATACAGTAGAATGGTGACAGTTGACAGGGTTTGGAGGATGGTAGAAATGGGGAGATGTTGGTCAGATGGTACAAACATTTAGTTACAGGAAGAATAAGCCCTAGGGATCTAATGCACAGCCTGAAGACTGTAGTTAATAGTACCTTGTTGTGTATTTGAAATTTGCTAGGACAGTAGATCTTAACCAGTCTCCACACACACACACACACACACACACACACACACACACACACGCACAGTGATAACTATGTGAGGTGACATATATGTTAATTAATTTAATTGTGGCAATCCTTTTACAATGTATACATATATCAAATCATTATTCTTTTTCTTAAAGATTTTATTTATTTATTTTAGAAAGAGAGAGAGGCAGAAAGAGAGAGCACACAAGCACTCGAGCAGGGAAGGGCCAGAGGGAGAGAATCCTAAGCGGACTCCATGGTAAGTGCAGAGCCCAACACAGGATTCAATCTCACAATCCTGAGATCATGAACCTGAGCAGAAATCCAGAGTCTGACACCATGCAGACCGAGCCACCCGGGGGCCCCAATTTTGAATTCTTTAAATATGTACAGTTTTGTTTCTTGTACTTCAATAAAGCTAGAAAAATAAGTAAGTACATGAAAAAGTAAATAATTTAAAAAATAATAAAAGGACAAGTCACAAGCTGGAAGAAGATATTTGCAGAAGATATATCTGATAAAGGTTTATTATCCAAAATACATAAACAAATCTCAAAACTCAACAACTAAAGAAACTAACTAAAAAATGGGCCAAAGACCTTAACAGATGCCACACCAGAGAAGATGCAGATGATAAATAAGCATATGAAAAGATATTCACCACCATATGTCATTAGGAAATTGGACATTGAAACAACAGTGAATCGTTATTGCACACCCATCAGAATGGCCAGAATTCATAACACCAACAACATCAAACACTGGGGATAATGAACAAGAACTCTTATTCATCGCCAGTGGGGATGCAAAAAGATTCAGTCTGTCTCCTACACATCTACGGGACCGCAGAGTCAATGAGCAGTTAGAGAAGCCTGCTGGAATCCGAATGTCGGCAGGCTGACGGCTACAGGCTGTTCGCAGGATATTCTGAAGAGTGATGGGGTTTGTTTTCCTAATGTTAGGTGCAGACACATCAGAAATTTGGGTTACCCTTTAAGGTTCTGATTCACTCTTGAAGAGTGCTGAGAATTTCTAGAATACCTATAATCAAATATAAGGATAAAAATATTGACCAAATCAAAGGGAAATTTTTTAAATCTACCCAATAATTTAAATTAGCCATATCTTTTGCAATGCTTCCCCCCATTATTATATATGTGGATAATATTCTAACTATCCTAGTGAGTATGAAATGGTATCTTATTGTGGTTTTGATTTGCATTCCCCTGATGACAAACGACATTGAACTTCTTTTCATGCGTTTATTAGCCATTTGTGTATCTCTCTCGGAGAAACCACTATTCATCTTACTTCCCTATTTTTTATTGAATTGTCTTTTTATTACTACATTGCAAGAGTTCTTTATATAGTTTGGATATAAGACCTTTATAAGAGATGTGATTTGCAAATATTTTTTCCTGATTCTGTGGGTTGTATTTTCACTTTCTTGATGGTGTCCTGTGAAACACAAAACTTCTAAATTTTGATAGAGTCCTATGTATCTATGTTTGTTGTTGTTGTTGCTTAAGATTTTTGTGTTATTTCTATGACCCCAAAGTCATGTAGATTTACTCCTGTGTTTTCTTCTAAAAGTTTTAGTTTTAGTTCTTTCACTTAGGTTTTTACCCATATTTTGAATATATTTTTATATGGTGTGAGGATAGGACTATACTTCATTGTTTGCATGTGGCTATCCAGTTATCTCAGCATCATTTGTAGAAAAGATTGTTTTTTTCCCAATGGATGGACTTAGAACCTTTGCCTAAAATTAGGTTATCAGAGATGTAAGGGTTTATTTTTGGAATCTTAATTCTATTTCATAGCTAAATCTGTCTATCCTTGTCCCAGTACCCCACTGTCTTGAAATGTGAGTTCTGCTGTATTTTTTTTTTCAAGGTTGTTTTGGCTCTTTCATATCCCCTCCAGTTCCATATGTAGGTAGAGCCCAATGGTTGTTTTCTTAATTTTATTTTCAGATTGTACATTGCAAGTGAGGAAAATAGAATTGATTTTGTAAATTGATCATGTATTCTGCAACCTTGTTGAACTCCTTTTTAGTTCTTATAGTTTTTTTTAGTATATTACTTAGGATTTTCTATGTATAATATCATATCATCAGTTAATAGAAATAGTTTTACTTCTTTTCCAATCCAGATGCCTTTTATTTCTGTCTCTCGCCTAATTGCTTTGATTACAACCTCAGTGCAATGTCAAACTAGTGAGAACAGACATCCCTGTCTTATTCTTTTTTTTTTTTTTTCCCTGTCTTATTCTTAATATTAGGGGGAAATCTTCCAGTCTTTCACCATTAATTATAATGTCAGCTGTATATTTTTCATAGGTGTCCTTTATTCAGTTGAGGAAGTTCCCCTTTATTCTTAGTTTGTTGTTTCTATCATGAAAGTACACTGAATTTTGACACATGAATTTTCTGCATTTGTTGAGATGATCATGTGATTTTTGTTATTCATCCTACTGATAGGATATATTGCTCTAATTTATTTTTGGATTTTTAAACAAAATTTTCATTCATTCCTAAATTCCACTTAGTCACAATGTATAATGCATTTTTATATTGCTAGATTTGGTTTGCTAGTATTTTGTTGAAGATTTTCACATCCATATTCATAAGAGATATTAGTTTCTAATTTTCTGTCTTGTGATGTCTTTGGTTTTGGTATTGGGATAATAATGGCCTCATAAAATGAAATGAGGAATGTTCCCTCTTTTAGTTTTGGAAAAGTTTGCAAAGGATTGGTATTAATTCTCTAAATGTTGGGTAGAACTTAGTGGTGAAGTCATCTGTGTCTGGCTTTTCTTTATGGGTAGTTATTTAACTGTTAATTCAATCTCTTAACTTGTTATAGGTCTATTCAGATCAGTTCTTTCTTTTTTTTTTTTTTTAAAGATTTCATTTATTTATTTGACAGACAGAGATCACAAGTAGGCAGAGAAGCAGGCAGAAAGAGAGAGAGGAGGAAGCAGGCTCCCTGCCTAGAAGAGAACCCAATGTGGGGCTCGATCCCAGGACCCTGAGACCATGACCTAAGCCAAAGGCAGAGGCTTTAACCCACTGAGCCTCCCAGGCACCCCCAGATCAGTTCTTTCTTGAGTCAGGTTTAGTAGTTGTGTCTTTCTAGCAGAACTGCACTCTTAAATGTCACGAACCAGCATTTCTGCTGCCATTTAGGATAGTTTTTCACATTTTTACAGGGAGAGCGGGTGTTCAGACAGTACAGGAGGTATGGCAGAGTGATGGTCGCTGGCTGGTATCCACTCTAATTATAATATATGTTGTTAAATATTTTGAGTATTGCCCCCATGAATTACAAATTTATTGTTACACATACATCAGACAAATGCACGCACACACACCATCCTCCTTCTCTGTCATGTTTCTCTTTATCCTCTTCCAACATATTGGAAAACCGGATTAAGGACTCTTTAGAAGTGATGATGCACCAATGATGGGATGCAGTAGCTGGAAAAAAAAAAATAACAACCAAAGTACAATGGATTCAGAAGTCCCTGACCACATGGGAGGCACAATACCCCAATGATACTTTTTCCTCCTGGATTTCATTCACAATTACTAACTACTCTTTTTAAAGGCAATAAACCCACTCTTTTAGTAAATATAATGCTGTATCAGTATGAGGTGTTAGCTAAAGAAGAAACAGACTCTGAAAGCTTCTCTTATCTGATGACTAGTGAATCTAATAGATATCACTAATTTACAACCCATTCCCCATCCCCCATCTTTCAATTTGCTGGCCCAACTGACTAAAGGAGCTCAGTCCCACAAATACAGCTTTAATTATTTATTAATTTTAATCTTAAGCAACCTTTCTATCGAAACCTTAATGCATTATGAATGTGTTCACAGAGAGGGGATAATATGGTAGTGATGCCATTTCTTGGACCTTTTTTTATCTTCTTTTTTGATGGTTTAGCATCAACTTGTTCAAACAAAAAAGAGCGGAGACTGATTAAATATCAGGGTTGGACTATAATGAAAGGAAAGTCCATAGCAAATATGTAGTGATTGTTTTAAATCAAATGTGTGGGAGGGTGGATTTCAGGTGATAGCTCAGCAGTTACTCTAATCCCGACTGAGGCTGCCATGTGGTTTTTCATTTGGCTTACAAAATGGAGCTGGATTTCAACAAGTCCCTGCTGGCTGGCCCATGCGCCAAGCGCCACATGCCTTCTTCTTTGGCATCTGACAATATTGTTATTAATATTACAAGCTGAGAGAAAGAAGCCGCTGATGGTAACCTCTGCTTTGGAAAATTGTGTTACCTCGTTAAGGTTCTGAAATCTCCCAGGCTTCTCCAAGTGATGCGGGCAGTTTGAAATGGGAAGAGAAAAAATTTCCTTAAATACTAAGGGGTGCCAGGATTCTGACTCACAACATGAGCAAGGTCAAGGG
>CM053618.1:5263256-5326577 GCA_028646535.1 Procyon lotor | reverse complement strand
AAGGTGTTTTATTTGGGGGGTTTTCACCTCCAGCTCCCCCATTACAGCAAGTGAGAAACCTTGAATGTTACCTCATTATGCCTAGACACAATCAGCATGTGTTTGTACTTGACTTGGTACGTTAGACCCAGGCCAGTCTCCTTCACACTAACTGGCAGGCATGCAATGAAAGGGAAATGTCAGGCAAATGCACCTTCTGTGGTCAATGCCCAGAACTCTTTTCTTGGGCTTTGCCTTGCTTTTTACCTTTCATGTATACTATCCCATATCTCTAGGCTTTCCTTGTTTCCTGACCTCCATGTTTGAGGCAGCTCAGGCAAAAAACACATGGCAAAGTCATTTAAAATATTGGAAGAAACCTGCATAACAAAATACTATCTCTGAAAATCTGCCTAAAAGTCCTGAGTGAACAAATAAACCACCAACATACAGCTGATTGAAAACTCTTATAATCAGTTGAGCTTGTGATAAACTGGGGTGGAGGTGGAGAAGAATGGAAAATGGCATGTATTTTGTTTTGCCCATTTTCTTTCTTTCTTTTTTTTTTTTTTAAAGATTTTATTTATTTATTTGACAGAGAGATCACAAGTAGGCAGAGAGGGAGGCAGAGAGAGAGGGGGAAGCAGGCTCCCCGCTGAGCAGAGAGCCCGATGTGGGGCTCGATCCCAGGACCCTGAGATCATGACCTGAGCTGAAGGCAGAGGCTTTAACCCACTGAGCCACCCAGGCGCCCCTGTTTTGCCCATTTTCATGTCATTATGCTGGATACTTAATAAGCATTATCTTATCTTGGGATTGTCGTTTACAGTTTCTAATCGGGTCACTAAGGTGGAAGGAACTCTGCACCAAGAATCAAGTTTCAAGATCTTTCTCTACTTTTTATGCTACCTTCTTATTTTTCCTTTCTTAGCCTCAATGTTCCCATTTAAAAAATAAGACTAATGATAAAATACTGTCCAAGACCCTTCAGTTTCTTGAATTCCATGAGTCCCCGATAAGATGCATTTCTTGGTGTGATTATATAGGACTAGGCTTTAAATGTTTCATAATTGTAGACTCCTTTGAGAACCTGATAAAAGTTACTGTAGTAGACATTCTTTGACTTATCTTCCCAGTATCCTTTCCTTGGGACATCTTCTCCCTAATTCCATATGGTCCTATTGGGAAACAAGGAAGCATATGGCCCAGGCTAGGATCATCATAGTATTACAATTCTCTGGAGCCAGTATTGGCTCAAGGGAAGGACATGGGTCATATGAAGACCAACCATAGTCTTTCCAAATAATTTGATGAATTGGACATTGAGAATTGCACTTTTATTTTTTTGTAGGCTGTAGATTCAGTGTTGATTCATCTTCTGATGTGTGGAGAAGACAGAAGACATGACTCTAGCAAGAAACAATGGGTTAATCACATAACGAGACACAAAAAGGAAATGGGTTTGGAGAAAGATAAGGAGAGAAGGGGGGGGACAATGAGCTGATACTATTAAAACAATAAATCCAACCAACTTTACCCCTCAAATGTCCAGTTACACTAGTCTATAAATTGTCTCCATCTCTTTCTCTTTTTTTTTTGAAGTTTTATGTTTAAGCTAGTTTGAGTTGGTTTCTTCCACTTTCTTTTGAACCCATTCTTAGATTCATGGCTATGGATGCATTCTTCAGAAAATGAACAAGGCAAAAATGTCACCCATACAATGTATTTTAAGGAGAAGTAGGGACAGATATTTTCCTCATTTTAAGAGCTTCTGTCTCAGAATACCATAGCAATAAATGTTGGGATTGTCGTTTACTTTTACTTAGTTCATTATTAGTTACACAGTAGTTTCCTGTAAAATCTTATTCAGCTCTAATAAGAATGCAGACGGTTTTGTATCATTATTCCCATTTTCCAGATAAGGAACAGAGACTCAGAGACATTGAGGGACTTTCCCACTAACTAGAAAATAGTGACAAAGTTCAAGATGCCTTTTTGCTAGTTTTGCTTTTCAGAGAGAACCTAGGAAGTAATGTGGACAGAAAATGCCTTTCTAAACTCTCCCATTTATAGGATAGCAGGAATACAATTCAAGGTCATAATGAAAATTTGCAATAATTTCTCATATTATCCCAGCCAACTTCCCATTTCTAACTGATTTTTCTCACGTTGCTTCTCCAGCTTGTGAGCAATGCTCAAACCAAATGTTTAAAAAACTTTCCCCTTGAAGATTTAATGACTCCAAATCTGTATTTGATTACTTGGTTCCATTGGGGTTTGTGCTTGTGCAACCGCCAAGACAGAAGAGCAAGAAGAAATCTTGTTGGTCATGCATTATGTATCTGCTGTCACTGGATTTGGGCTGAGACCGAGACTGTGACGTCTTCACCGGGCTTAGCATTTACTTTGAGACGTTTGCTTTGTTTGAACATACTCTCTTCAGACTGTGAAGGGTTTAACTCATGAGTCAACCACGCACAACTATTCACACTATAAATTCCAAAAAAAGTCAAGGAGATTTAGTTTCTGGGTTTGATCTTTAAATGACCAATAGATTTCATCTTCTTGTAAGGCAGTTAAAATCCTTCCCTTCCCCTTTCCCTTCAACTGGGACAGCCAACGCCAAGGTGTTAATAAATGCTTTGGTAACATAACTCAGGGGAAAAAAATTAGGTGAAGTGGGATAAGAGTAGCTGGGTCTGGATCTACCATTAATCAGTTGTGTGATCCTCGATCAGCCAATTTACTTCTTCATTCCCACCTTCCCTAGTGGTGAGATGAGCTATTGGTACCAGGGATTCAAGAGGCTCATCCTGTGTCTGAAACTCCATAAAATAGAAACAACCAGCCATTTCATTTTGTATACAATGTAATTTGTGTTCTACCACACAGTTTTGGTCTTGGTTCCTATTTAATTTATTGACTTTTTTCCTTAAAGATTTATCTACTTATTTGAGAGAGAAATAGAGAACACGAGTAGGTGCAGGGGCACAAGGAGAGGGAGAGAACCTAAAGGAGACTCCTTGAGTGCAGGCTTGAGTCCAACATGGTCTGAGAGCCCTGAGATCACAGTTTGAACCAAAACCAAGAATCAGCCACTTAAAGGACTGTACCACTCAAGCATCCCAATTTATTGACTTTTAATTAAGTGTTCTAAGCAGAGCCCTAGACATAAAGGAAAAAATTTTTTTTTGGTGAAAATGTAATACTTGGGGGATGATGCAAATTCAAATTCTGGTTTAAACTTTTTGCTTTTAGTAATATGGTTCAAATTTGATATGAGACTATAGATGTGACTATGTGTATATTTTTATTTTCTAGAGAAATCAAAGATTCTCTGAATAAGATTTAGGGAAGTCATTGTAGATTCAGGTAATAGTTTTATTTGAGGTGTCACTGATTCTATATCTATAAGTGAGATATTGGTGGATGGTATATTTAAGATAATTTCCAGTTTGGCTTAAAACACAGAAAAAAGTAAAATACACAACCAATGTAACTACCTTTATAAAATTAATTTGGAAATCAGAAACCCTATGTTTTTATATATATATACCCCTCATACTACAACCACAAATATAAATGGCTCGTGGTATCTATCATTCTCTAGAGCAAACTAGTTTTCACAAATCATCTAAAAATGTTCTTAGACGTAAAAACAATCATCAGTTCATTGAATTCCCATCATATCACTCTCCTGTTAAAACAAAAACACCTTTAATGAGTTTCTACTGTCTATTAACTAAAGTGCAAATATGTCAGGTTGACACTCATGATCCTTCATAATCTGACCACACCCAATGTTTAAGTCGTATTTTACTTAGTAATTCTAGTAATTTCCTTCCAGATACTATTTTGTCATTTATTCAACACACCTTGCATTTTCCCACTGACATGTCCTTTGCTCATTCTCTGTTTATCAAAAATCTATCAATTCTTAACTGTGAGCCAAATGCTGCTTTCTTTGTGAATCTATCTCTTCTAATGAGAATTAATTCCTCCTTCCCTCCCCTTACCTGTGTTCTCACAATATTTTGTTGGTGCCTCTTTTGTGACACTTAACACACTTGTCTTATAGAATAGCTAATGTCAGAAGGCTGATAAATAGAATTGTCATTTGCTTAAAGGAAAGCCAACATATGAAAAATCAGAACTTATAAAACACATTCACTAGGAAATTATTATTTTCATAGCAAGATTCTTAGGCTGACAAGATAATTTGCTGTGAAATTCCTTGAAGTTTCAAATACTTTTAATGCACTGAATATTATTTGATTTATCACAGTTAAATTTAACTGAACTCTGTAGGGCACATACCTATTGCATAAATTGAGATAGTGAAAAATAAATGAAATTCATTTTGGTTCATAAAAATCTAAAACTTGATATCAAAGTGGTAGTATAATTCTGGACCATTCATTTTAAATATGCAGAATTTTGTAGACTCTGTGATTCTCCAGGGAGTTTAGATTCTCTACATTTAGAAGGAAAGCTCAGGCCTTACCTACTGCTTGACTTCTTGCAGAATCTTTGAGCAGGACCATATGAGACTTTAATCATTTTATGAAACCACCAATAGCCTTGCTCAGGAAATATCAACAACCATGCTGGGCAGAGGGAGTTGTTTGCTTTGTGCAAAAAGGGCATAAGGAAGCAAGAAAGACCTCCCTCTGCTGGAAAAACACCATGGTTTATCTGGACACTGAACTGAGCCTTTATTTTTTTTTCCCACTCTAATTCATACCTCCTTCTTTTCTTACTTCAAGTGCCAGAAAACTATAATCCCTAGACTCTCTTGCTCTCTTGCTTCAAGGGGTGGTTTTACCAGTGGGCAGGACAGGTAGAAGATTGGAGGGTTGGTGGAAGGGAAAATCCAGGACATCCTGTCTCTTCTCTCTTTATTTCATATGATGTATCTGGCCAGGGCTGTGTCCCTCCTGTACCTTCCCCAGGAGTTCTCTCTACAATCTTAGCATCTGCCAGGAAGACATAGCACAGTTGTAGCTTGGTCTAGTGACCCTGGGACCTGGACTCTGGTAACACTGTGCCTTAGATATGCATCTTCATTCCTGGGGGTAGCATTGATTTTTCTGTTTTTACTAATCTCTGGGCTGCCCCACTGTCTTTTTGGTTTCTTAATTCTTTTACCATGTGTATAAATAATTTTCTGCATTAAAACACTTCTGTTTGAAATACATAGAGTGGTTTCTGCCTTCCAATAACAGTATAAGGCAGGTTTCATTATTCCCATCTTGCAGATGAGACTGAAAATCAAAAGGTTGCATAATTTGCCTGAGGACTGAAAGCTTAATAGTGTCAGAGATACAATTCATACTTGGCTATCCTATTTCCATATTGCACAGATAGGCACAGGACTCCTCTACTCAAAGTACGTCCATTAACTTTGTTTATTTTCAAGTGGCTTTGTTTGTAACTCCTAATCAGGAGATGCTTGCATGATCTTCCTTCCTTTCATCTTAGAATTTACTTGTGGAGATTATGCATCATAAGTCATAGAAAGTATTATTACAAAAAATAGTCAAAGAACATTTAGTAGAAAAAAGACTCCGACATTCCTGTCAGGACAAAGTTGTCCTTTCTCTTCCTCAAAAAGCTCTGCAATGTCACATGTAAGATGATGCAGTCCAGGGTCATATGAAATGCCATCACTGGGGATCTCAGGCTTCATACTCAATTATTTTGCTTTTGAGATACAAGTGCACTAGAGAATTTAAAACCATGCAAGCTTGAAATCAGATTGCTTTCTTTCTTGGGTTATATGAAATCTGTTATTTGCCCTAAGAATTAGTCATTCACTCATTCATTCAACAAAAGTTCTTTTTGAAGATCCCCAGATATAAGTTATTCAATAAGATGCTGCAAAATTTCACTTAAAAAAGAGAGTATGAAAGGGTGCCTGGGAGGCTCAGTCAGTTAAGCATTTGAATTTGATTTCAGCTCAGATCATGATCATGGTGAGATAGAGGCCTGTGTTGGGCTCCATGCTCAGTGGGGAGTCTACTTGGGGATTTTTACTTTTCCTCTCCCTCTGCCTCTCCCCCTCATATATGGGTGCTCTCTGTCTGACAAATAAATGAATAAATAAATGGTATGACAATATCACACAAAAAATGCATATGTACTCAAGGACTTCCTCTTATTTCTGAAACCCAACATCTATCCTTGCTTTGGGCACTTGGTTTCTATCTCCTTCGCACCTCCTACCAAGATTATTCAGACACGTTCTTGTATTTTAGTTACTTCCTTCTGTAGGCATTATTTCCTTTTTAGTATTTCAATCCTTCTACCCTTCGTCCTATAGGTTCTGACTTTCTCCTTGGCAAATTCTGTTTTTCCTTTAAAGTTCTCCAAGTTAGAAGATCCCACCTCCCTTCTGCAGCACACACATATGTGTGCCCAGTTTTTTTCTTACTTCCAGCTCTGGAGGTAAGTAATTTCTGTGGCCACGAAGCTTTGGGCATCTGGACAAATAGTAAGAAACTGGGAAACCAAAAAGAATTCTTGAAAGAAGTAAGAAATAAACTAATTTTGGTTTGTGGCTAGGGCTGAGGGGGAAGCCCAAAGTAGCACGACGATCCTGGACATCTGGGAGGATGCATGAACTACCTGGATATATTCCAAATTAAAAAAAAAAAAAAACTGTGGATGTGTTCCCTTTGGCTCTAGGTTGTGGGTAATGAGTGAAAGTTCAGTGCAAGGAAACATGGAACTTTACAAAACAAGATGGGTACTCTCTGGATCTAGTGACCTTTCTGTGCTGCAGTTACGTGTAAGCATCAGTGAGATTCCACATGGTGTGACTGTCATAGAGAAAATTGAAGCACTTGGATGAACAACCGGACTTCATGATCCGTAAGGTCTCTTCCAACACTGACATTACAACCTGAGGCTCACAACGTGCCTAGATGCTAGATAAGAGTTCTATTTTTCCTCCCCAACTCCTAGTGCTCCATGCATATACTTCGCCTTTGTAATTCTAGACTATTCTTACTCTCAAAAGCAGGCTTTTTGATGTGTCTGAAGTATCCATATGGGGCCAAGTATGTGCTAAGAAGAAGAAAAATGAGAAACAAAAGATAAATTCTGTTAAACTCAACTTCATCTTTTTTCACAACCCGGCAAGGGATTCTCAAAGCAAAATGCCTACCTTTCTCAACTATATTTGTGCCAAGAGTCTTCAAGAAAATCTTTTGCAACAGAAGCAAAAAGGTCTGGATCCTGGAGAAAATTATCGGAGCCTTGCCTGAGTTTCTGCTGGTGGAGCCTCATCACCCAGGGCCGACAGATAATATGGTTATCTGCTGGAGTGGAACCAGCTCATTTGCATGTCATGAGGCGGGCAGCTCTGTGCGCCCAGGGCACATTAAACTTTTACCTTACACATGTCAAGAGTGCTTGGGCCACTGCCACTTTCTCCTCCCTTGCTCTCGGGCTTCTTTCTATTTTCTTTCTTTGGCTTTCACATCATGTCTACCAGAGTCAGCCAGGAATGGTTTCTGTCCTTTGCTCTTTGTAGAGCCCATTTGCCTCTCTTGTTCTGCAGCTACCAACAAAACAAGGCCTTACTCATAATCACAACTTACAGGTCTACCTTATCCTGCAAAATATACCTTGACCTCACTGCTCTCCTTCATGTGTACTGTACTCCCTTGGGACCAATGAAATCCCCCGATTCTTCAGTCTTTTATTTTGCTTCTCTCCCTTGTGTCTAGAATGTCCCACGTGATCCCATCAGTTTTTATGTTTCACTTCTATCCGTTCTTCAGGACTCAGCCCATGACAGCCTGGATGACTCAGTGTTTATCAAAGCACTGGGGAATGTGCAGGTGAGGAAGGCACCAGCATCATGGAGAAGGTGTTCTCTGCAGGCCAAGGCTGATGCTAGGAGATGCCATTTCAGGAAAGGACCCTTGCATGGAAAAGAAATGGCAACATTTCAAACGAATAGAGGATATGTGATCGATCTAAACCATCCAAAGTGTGATGGGTAGAATTATCATAAGGAGTGACAAGATAAGAATTGTCATTGGGGATCAATAAGAATAGTGTTATGTCTATAAAATAAGTGATATAAAATAGGGGTCTGTGGTCAGCTGTTCCCCCAAAATTCCATAATCCCGCCTATCTGCCAGATCTGAGACAGAATTCAAGTCAGGAATTCGCTGACTGGAGGACAGGTGAAGTTCCCAGGAAAAAAAAAACCTCTGAATCATGGCAAATGTTACCAGGTAATGATCCCCTTGGTCCCTTCTATGGAACTACCAACACGGCAAGGGGGTTATGGGCATTTACTTAGGAGATGATACACAGGAGAATATTCAAATATTTAGAGGGCATGGGGTCCAGGATCACACTGATACCTAGGCACTTGAAGCATGAGTATACTTCCTTCCTTTAGTCTAATGAAAATAGGAGCCAGGCAATAAAGATGGTCCTTGCCCAAGCCTGAATTACAGTGGATCTACAGACTCATCATTAGTCATTCCCCACTCCACCTCATTCTTGATGAACACCAGAACTCCATATTGGTACCCTTGCTGTGGGATTTGAACTATTATCATGGGAAGACCAACTGAAAGCCTCTGAAAGTGCCTCTACCCCAGATCAAGAGAGTAAAATAAAAGCAGTATGTTAACAAAGGGCTGGTTGCATGTGCATCCTGTGATTCCATCAGTCCTGCTACTTGGGCATATGACCGGGCAAGTGTAAACAATACCTCTGAATCATTTATGACACTCACTAGAAAATGTTCACCACAGAAGAGATACTGAATAAAAAGTAAACAGAGTGAGTCAGACAACAAGCTCAGCCAGCCTCTATCTTTGGTAGCTCAATAGGCACAAGAATGGCGTGGCCATGGTGGCAGAGATGGAGGTGATGTATGGTCAAGAGCCTGGGGTCCCACTTACCAAGGCTGACCAGGGCCCTAGCCAATACCACTATGGCAGGATTTCTAGGATGTTTACTCTATTGTCATGGGATCCTGAATAACAGCACATTGGACCACGGCAACTACTTTAAAGCAAAGATGTGTCAGTGGACACCTGACCACAAGTTCCACTACTTCTCATTGCTGTAGCTAGCAGCTGCCCTCTGATAGAATAAAAAACACATCTTTCATTCATGCTTGCGTCTAGTACTTTGCAGAAAGAAAGCTCACACCTAAAACCCTACTCCTGCTATTTGCTATCAGTAAAAACTAGGGGAAAAGATGTGCTACAATGACTTCCTATTTAATATGTAGGAGAAACTGGACTCTGGAATTACATTTGATTCCTTGAAGCTCCTGTGAATACCATGTGGGATCTTTCTCCTTCAAGGCATCCCCTGCTTTTGGGGAATTCTCTCTGCATCAGTCAGTCTTTGGGAACAGTACCTGTAATATTTTTCATAAGTTATGCATGCCTGCTCCCTACATGCTAGCTTTCTTAATGACATTTTTCTGCACAATTACATGGATAAGCTATGCAATGAAGTTGATCCTTTAAGCAAACTATGGCCTATAGACCATGTCTGGTCCACCATCTCTTTTTGTAAATAAAGTTTTATTGGAACACAGCCATGCTCATTCATTTACTTCTCATCTATGGCTGTTTTCATGCTGCAGGGGTGCAGCTGAGTAATTGTGAAAGAGAACGCATGCCCCTGCAAAGCCTAAAGTATTTATTATCTGGCCCTTAATAGGAAAAGTTTGTCAACCTCTGTTTTAACTCAAAGGCTGAAGATAAAGATCAACTTGCCCACACTGAGCAAACCTAAACCCAAATACCATTTTCATATCTTTCTCTTTCAAAAGTGAATATATTTTTTGGCAGGTATATGATCTGGCAACGTGGGTCTTGACTCTGCTCTATCATCGGCAGTAGTGGAAGAGAAGGGCCAGACAACAGGCTGAAATCACTCTGTAAAGAGCTTCTTTTCTAGAGCAGTGGTTTTCTTGAGGATCTGGGTCTTGTGTTCCACTTAAGACTCTCTCCAACTTCCTATGAGTTTTTCCCCCAGTTTTGTTGAGATATAATTGACATATAACATGTAATTAGATTAGCTTAAGGGGTATGACGTAACAATTTGCTACATTGTACATTGCAAAATGATGACCATGCTATGTTTAGTTAACATCCATCATCACACATACAATTCTTTCTTTTGATGAGAACTTTTAAGATCTACGGGCCCTACAACATTTAAATATGCAATACAGCATTGCTAACTACAGTCACCATGCTCTATGTTATACACCAGTACTGACTTGTCTTACAACTGTAAATTTGAACCCACTGACCATGCCTGTGGCAACCACTAGAGTTCTGTTCTATGTTGGATTTTTTTTAGATTCCACATACACTTGCTTATTACTTTTTTTTCAGTGAGGATTCATTCCCTAAAGTCTCCACCAACCACACCCCTCTTTGAGCTCTTTGGAAGGACTCATTGGCAAACGCTTGTCAGTGTGTTCTGAAGATGAAATCTCATTATGTCTGTATTAAATATTATTGATTAAGCAAAACTTCTGCTCTTTCTTCCGTCTTTCCACTAATTATATCCATGTTTCATTTTTCTAAGTGAACATCAATGTCACACAGAGGATTTCCTATAGAAAAGCCGAAAGCCCAGCACTATCTCCCCTAAAACAAATAGATTTTTCATTGAAATCAACATATCTTTCTGAATCGAATAGGTTTTCATGGGGCCAATAAATTTCTTCAAAACAATGCATTTTTATTACAACATATTTTTGTTCAAACCAATACTTTTTGACAACCAGATATTAATGACCTGGCCACAACTATAAATTTACCCCAAACTATGTGTTTTCTCAGCAGAAAATAATTTTTCTTATACAAACACATTTTTATTTGAATCAATCCTTTTCTGAAATCAGATATATTTCTGCAGGGGACACTGGGAACCTCTTTACTAAGAAATGTCATTTTGTTTAAAGGAACATGGTCTGAGTTTCAAGCTTCCCTAGTGGCTTACCTTAAATATCTTTATTCAACAATAAGTAAGGTAAAGGCTATTAAAAAAAATCTACTTTTTTTTTCATCTAGAAATGCAGAAAAGTATCAATAGGCACTTCTTATAGAACCTTAAAGAAGCAGAGCTTCTGTCTCATCTATTGTCAGGGCAGATACCAGACAGCAGTATCCTTCTTCCTTAAGAAAAGCAGATAAGGCTCATGTCCATCCTTAGAAATGCTCTGTAAACTCACAAACAAGAGTGCACACAGCCGCAATATTACAGCCCTCTCTTTGGCATCAAGTAGCAATTACTGTATTGCTCTTTTTTTAAGGAAAGTTATCTTGCGTTTTCAGATTTTCTCTGTATTTAACTGAAGACTAGGGAAGACATACTCTAAGGGAAGAATATTATTATTACTAGTCATTTGTTCACATCAGCCTCTTTTTCTTCCACAGAAGCAGGTCCCATCTTCTCAGATACTGAATCTCTAATCCTTCTCACATGGAAACCAAATACGAAAAATTCATACGATTGACTTAACATGTATAAGGAGTTTCTGGTCCCTGAAAGGCATAAAAGCAATTCCTAGATAAACTTTGCCAGTTAGATGTGATAATAAGAGGTGTATTTCCAGGGTTTCCTATTATTTTTCTTTTCAAGTATGTGCCCAGTTGATCAGCTTAAGGCCTCAACAAAGATTCATCAATTCTAGAATGTCTAGGGACTGCCATCTTTGTCTCAACTACAATAAATTTATGGGACCTGTGTTTCTTGCTACCAGTATAAGCACATTCATTTTTCTGTTTCTCACTCATTTTCATAAAATAATAAAAGAAAAGCACAAAGGGAATGTTCAAATAATTACACGATGTTTTTCCAAACAAAGGTAGCTGTGCAGCTAAAGTTGGGCTCTTGGTTGGCAGATTATATAGTCATTCAAAATAGTTAATTCTTGCCTAATGTAAAGACGTTCACTTTCAGTGTACATGAGACAATCTGGGGCTAACAATGTATGATGTAAAAAGACCTGTGTTGTCAAAAATTAAGGACCTCACTGAATGGAGAAAAACATTGGAAATGGAACACTCAGGTTTTTATATTAACATATTCACCTATTGTTAAGCAATGACTAGGTGCAGAAGGCATCGTGATAAACATTTCACATCCATTTTCTCCTTTCTATCTTAGGACAAATCTACGAAATAGGTATTCTTGTTCATTTACAGAACATAGGTACAGCCCTACCTACTTCCCTGGTTTTTAGTGACACTCAGATGAAGACATGAATGGGAAAAATATCCCCAAACAAGAGATTATAATAGAAGTGCATAAAGTAACACTTAGTAAATGCAAGTTCATTTCTCAAACATGGATTGTGCGAATATGTTTTGGAGAAAAAGATGGATTTTTTTTCACACTTTTTAATTAATGACTTCATGTCTCTGTGAAAATGTGTATGTGGGAGAGACAGCTTCTCGCTGGCAGTGGAAGAAACTTGTGCATCAGTGAGGGGATGTAGTCGAGATGCAGAAAAGGCAGCTGAGATTTCGTGATGTGGGTTATAAGATGAATGTCCAGGTTACAATGAAGTTATAAGGTAAATAAGTGAGCAATAATAGTAACTATATCATACATTTACGGAACGTCTTTCTTTAAGCTACAAAGCATTTTTACTTAAACTCTCCTTTGATCTTCACAGCAACTCTGAAATAAACAAGGTAAGAGGGTAATATCCCACTTAAAAAAGAAGACACGAATTAAAAAAAAAAGAAGATACCGATGTCGAGAACCATCAGGTGATTGTCCAAGAATGGGCAGCTTCAATGATTGACAAGGCCAGGGCTACTGCACTTTACCATATAGAGAAGTATTTAGCTCTCAAAAACCAGACAGAACAAAAGCCCAGAACAGAATATCACAAGGACAAGGATCAGGGGCAAACACATGGCACATGTTAGACACAGCATTTTCGAGTCTTTGACCTCTTTTTTTTTAATTTTGAATCCCCCTGAATTTTAGTTATCTGCTCAAAGCTACCCAAACCACTGCAACTGAGCCGGGACTGAAGTTTCCTGTTTTCTGATTTCAAATCCAGGCTTCACAGAAGCCTGTCTTGTGACCCTGGGGCCTGGGATAAGAGAACAGAGAGTGGGATTTGGGGGCATGTGTGTGTAAGGGGGTGGGTAACCGGAGCCCTCCTTAATGTATGGACCATGCAAGGCATGGTGGGGAGATGATGGTGCGGGTGACAGCCTGGGCATGGGGGTGTCTCCGAGAAGACTCAGGAGGTGGAGGACTGCAGCAGGAGTGGCTGCAGGCATTGCTAGCCATGCTTGGCTGAATTCAACAGCAGACACTGCCATATGGGCGAGGCATAGGGGCCGGCTCTCTGAACATAGGAAGACAAATTCTGGGTGGAAGGGGAAACCAAAAATATCAGACTGATTCCATAGAACCATCAAATCCTCATGAAAACAAAGCCCATGCTTTGCAAATTCAATCTAGGAAGTATCATAGTTTGTATGTTGGAGCACCTACGCTTTGCTGAGCTCTGTGGGAACCAAAAGGGTGCACGAGACTCAACTTCTCTGGACCTCACTCTACTCATCTGTAAAATAAGTGGATTGAAATAGTTCATTTTCAAAGGCTTTGAGTCTTTCATGCTGTGACATATTTGCTACCTGATGTTATTTGCAATCTGGTGGTCACAAAGGTAGGATGTCAGCCATGGGGATTGGAGCCTGGATCTTCTGAAGCCAAGTCCTCGGTTCTCTCTACCCCAACTGTGCAGCTCCCATTAACTTCACTGCAGGTGGAATTCCTGATGGAAGAGTCCTTACTGGTCACTAAGCCCAGCTGCTTGCCCAGCCCTCACCCTGTTCTGGAACAGCCTCATCGTGTGAACCCCACAGCTGAGCTGACGTATCCCACCAGCGCAGAAAACTCACTCAAATCAGAGAGAAGTGGTTCTATTTTTGCAAAGCTACACATTTTAGTTGTCTTCCTTAAATTGAACTTCCACTTCCTGCCCACCATATAGAGCCATAGCAAACACATCCATGTCTCCTTTTAGATATCTGACTCATTCATAATTCTTGGCACTGGTCTACACAACAGGTTGCTGCAGATGGTTTCTGGGATTAATAAGAAGTCATAATTTGGAGAAAGCGATGACATTGTTCCTGAGAAACATTTTATTTTGTGCCAACTGTGAGGAGGATGTTGCCCTTCGCACAGGGCAGGAGATGGTGGCCAGTAAAGCTCAGGTCACTTTCTCAGGTACAGAACCACTCTTCCTCCTGTATCTGCCTCCTCCCTCTTTTTCCTAGAGACACAATCACACATCCCACTCACTGTTTTTAGCACCCAGATTCCTACCAAACTAGGATAGTTGAATGAGGTTTTTGCAAGACCAAGAAAGGAGACAGACATTTCTGGAACACAATAATATAAACTATTTTTATAGAAGGGCTTGTTTTTAAGGAGGTGCTTCCCTGGCTGGCTGCTCTGCGGAGAGGCCTTTTTGTTTCCTCCCTGACCTTACTGCACAGTCAGGCAATTGCAGTAATAGGTCTGGATAACACAACAAGCTTCCAAAGATTGTGGGCACAGGGAATACTCACACAGAGAGGAAGATGAAGATGGGTCTTACCCTCAGTATCCAAAGTAAGACATGTAGTCACTACACTATGTTAAGACCAGATCATTATTCATTCATTAATTCATTCCCTTAAATAATAAATTCAAACAGTTATTATGTGCAAAGAACTTTATAGGAACCATGTTTTATCCTTGTACCAACAGCTTATAAGCTATTTGGGAAAATGAGACATTAAATTGCAGCATAAATTAAAAGAATTTCACAGAGGGATTTAACCTTAAGTACCCAACGAGTGGTATGAACAATTATTGCTACAAGTTCACGGGAAGAGCATACTTTGGAATGATTAGGGTAGGTTATGTTGGAAAGGTAGGCATTCAGCTAAGTTGGAATTAGATAAAGTGAGAGGAGAGAATCTTAGCAGTGGGAAACAAGTCAAAAGTGCAAAGGAAAGGGTATCTCAGTCAGTTTTGGGTGTCTCAGGCAGTTAAGTATCTGCCTTTGGCTCAGGTCATGATCCCCGAGTCCTGGGATGGAGCCCCACCCACATCAGGCTGTCTACTTGGTGGGGAGTCCACTTCTCCCTCTCCTTCTGCAGCTCCCCCTACTTGAGGGAAAGTTTAACTGTAGCCAACTATTTTCAAAAGTAATTTAGTGAAAGAATAACCTGGAAATGTAGAGTATGGAGGATATGAATATCACGCTAAACAAAAACATTTTGATCCAGAAAGTAACATGATGGAAATTATGTTTAGAAAGAAAGAACATGAAATGGGAATGGCTAGGAGTGTCAGAGGACGATGGATAGAGGGGAGATTCCCATTAGCAGGATTTTGTAATAAGTCAGGTGGGAAGTTTAAGATAGTGGAATTAGGGAAATAGAAAAACTATTTATGAGTGTATTGCGAAGAGGAAACCAGTGGGATTTGATGACCGATTGAGTAAGAAGAAAGAAGGGATTCAAAGATGAATCACAGATTTTTTAATTTGTGAGTTTTATCATTGAAAGAAGGTTTTGAAGGCTGTGGACATGGAAGGGTATGAGGGAAGGAAGCAGGGATTAGAGAGGAAGAAGGTTGCAATAGGTTCTGGGTAGATTCATGCAATTACCTCTGTGCTGTTCAACCTGATAGTCAGTGACCTCTGACTTCTGACCTTGCCTCGTTGCCCTAGTGTCCCATCGTACATTCTCCTTACAGCTGCCACTCTCCACAGGGGCAGTACTGTAGAATCACCAGGGGTAGGGGGCTTTAAAAATTCCTACCCTGGGTTACACCCCAACCAACATCTCAACAGGTGGGTTCTAACATCTATATATTTTTTAGAGAGGATGAGGTAGAGGGAGGGGCAGACAAAGAGGAAGAGAGAGAAAGAATTTTAAGCAGGCTCCAGCCTGGAGTCAGATGTGGGGCTTGAACCCACAACCCTGAGATCATGATCTGAAATCAACAGTAGGATGCTTAACTGACTGAGCCACCCAGCTGCCCCATGCATTTTTTTTTTAAAGCTTGCCAGACAATTCCATTATCCAGCTAACATGGAGACCATAGCCTTACAGGTATTTATTACATACTATTTTCCCTTGGAGATACACCTTCGAATGGGCAAGAGGCATTGTGATAACTATTGCCCCATCTCAGCAACCAGCACTAGCCGCTACTCAGGTACTCAAATCACCAGTGTGGGTATATCCTTGGCTCCTCTCTCTCCCTCACCCCTGCACTAATTACCAAAGTTTACAATTCTACCTCTTAAATAGTTCTAGAATTTGACCTCTTCGTCCCTGCCCATCACTACCTCCTAGCCCAAGTCATTTTTTCTTGCAATCCATATGATTTCAAAAGCCTCTTAAATCTTGCAGCCTCAAGGTCCTTCAATCCCATACCAATACTGTAGCTAGAAAACGTCTTATAAATGCAAATCTGGTTATATCCCTTCCCTGATTAAACTTCAGCAGTTCCATAAGGCCATTAAGATGATTTAAAGGATATTCTGTGGTTTGTCATTTGATTACTTGTCCAGTTTTACATTTTGCCATTTCCCCCTCACACTCTGTGATCTGGCTGTACTAGATGTTCTCTTGCTTCTGGAAACTTATTCATAGTGGTCTCTATGCCTGCAACACTTTTCTCCTCCCTGCCCATACTCGTATTCTTTTACATTACTCTTGTTTCTCCTCTTTATGGCCCTTCTCTACTTTTCAGCTTAGATGGCAGATACTTTTGTATGAAAACCTTCAAAGGCCCTCTAGGTATGGATTAGATGTTCCTCCTTTGTGCTTTGCCCTTACTATAACATTTATTACACTATTTATTTACCTCTAAGGCTCACTGATCCATTAGTTTTGTAAATACAATGACTGTATCAATTTTGTTCAATATTTTATCATCAGCAAAATGCCTAGAACATAGTAGATGTTCAATAAATAATTTGGAGTCACCATGAAATGAATCCCCTGTTATTATATTACAAATAACGTGGAGGCAGACACAGGCACTGATGTACATTAGTTTCCCTACAGTGAACACCAAGCAAGAAATAACTGCAGAGACTATTTATTCAGTCTTCATTCTGGTGTCCATACAGAAAACCAGTAGAAAAAGAGAACACTGATTTTAATCAGTGCTGCCTAAAAGCACAAACACAGGAGGGTAATCAAAATTAATCTAAATGTTTATCTCTTTGAAAGAACATTGCTAGAATAACAAATAAGAAGGTATCATCATTTGTACAAAGGCATTAGATGAATGAATCGAACTAACAGATCAGTGTTGGTGAGATACTGACCCTGAGAACTTAAGGGGGATGCGCTAAATCCAGAAACTGACTGATGACGTCTACTGCACTCTATTAATCCCACACACTGACCGAGCCCCCACTTCTGCTGTTCTCAATGTTCCTGGAATTTAGATATACACATAAGAGCCACTATATTTTCTTATAAAAAAAGATGGAGATGAAAGGCAGTAGCTTCTATGTTTTGAGATTAAACTCCTTCAGGAATACAGGAGGGAAATTAAAACGGTTTGGATTTCTTCTCCCTTGGTTTCCAGCTTCTCCGTCACCCAGAAGAGGCTTGACAATCAGGGCCAAGCCAGCGTGCACCATCAGAACCGAGCCTGCTACCTTTGTTCATTCTTCCGTGGGAGGACGTTTTAGGCATGTAGCCACGCCCTCTGAGACACAAGAGTGAATTAAAAGTGGATTTAGAGAGCACCCAGCGATGATAAACTGCAGTTCTCAAAGGAATAAATCCACCTCCCAGATTCCCTTTAGCTGTCGAGGGAGGGACTGAAGAAAGCATCAAATTCACTTTGCACGAGCAGGTGCACTGCAGCATGGCGCCCTCCTGGTCCTCCTTTGCTACAAATAATCCAGTCGAGTAAGAATTAAGGCCCTGCTTATATATCTCAGGTTCTGACGTTAAACAAGATTGAGGAATTAGAATCACACCACAAAGAGTTGTCTGGGAATTGGATTCTGACCCACTGAACGACAAGCTTTCTTAGAAGTATGGGTAGAAGAGGCAGAAGAGTCCTTTAATCCCAGGAGCATCTCGTACTTGAATCTCCTCTGTGGCACCCGGGCTGCAGGGAGGTCTACCACGTGCTCACTGTTGATGGAGAGTCTTTAGCAGCCAAGGGTAGGAGGGTCACTGGAGTGATCGCCAGGGCCCTACTTCCCCTTGATCAGCCTGGCTGGCAGCTCTGCATCTGCAAGACTTCTCTTGCTTCTTCACAGGATGCAGAACCACATAAACATGCAAAAAAGGCCACCCTGAGATTCTATCCATCCCAGAATTCTCCCTGACTATGACTCTGCAAGCTATCTGTTGGCAAAACACCGTGTTTGTCCTTCATGGCATCTTCTTGGGGACTGGGGAATGATGAAGAGCCATCATGTGCTTCCCTATTGTGGACCTCTCACTCATACACTTCATCTTGTCTTTTTCCTCAACTAAACTCACATTTCTTGAATTCCAACTCTGGCCTAGAATTAGGCTAAAGGCTTTTTCCTCTTGGAAGATATTTGCTGGGATTCTGCATTGGAGCACTTGTTACTTGTCCCACTTAGTCTCTTGGGGTGGCCCCTTCTTGTGGTCTTTCATTTGAGAGAAAGAACAACATTAAAATTAAGATTATGAGCCCCTCTTCTTATTAAGTAGAATATAATCTATCATCACTTGTTGGTTGATTGTGGATTTATTGTTATTTTTACCTTTCTTTTCACTTGTCCTTATTTTAATCCATTATCTTTAGCATTTTCCATTGAAGTATATCAACAAGATAGAACCTCTCAATCTGGAGTCTTTTGCGGTAAGGGACATACATTTTAACTTTATAATTAATCTGAACTTTGCATCCTATATCATTAAATATGTATTGGTTTTAATAAAACATATTTTAGGTAAATATTAATTAAAGTCAATGTTTATCTGTGACTTTACATTTCTTCTGGCAGCTGAAGAGAGAGCTAAGGAACAAACATTTTCTATATTAAAAAGAAAAGAAAAGGCTGCATTTCTACCCCAGAAACCCCTGCTGGCCTTTTATAGTATGTCCCTGGCCTTCTCTGGTACACCCCCCAAACCTGGATATTCTGGGCTTTCCTATAACTACCAGGCCCAGGAGACTATCTTCCTCCCCAAAAGCCCACCTGATGCTCAGCTGTTTTTTATCCATACTTCCATCAAATGAATTTATTCAGGGCTTACTGTATTCCAGGACCTATACAGATACTCCCTAACTCTCCTTTTCTTCCTCTAGTTCACCCCTCATCACACAACCCTGTCCTCTCATGAATGTGGAATACAACAAAGGCCTTCAAAGAATAACCTACCCTGTATGAGGGTCCCCAGTGGCTTAATGTTGTAACTTCTTGTCTTGTTTTCTGTTAGTCAACTTGGATCAAAGAGTCCTAGTTTTCACAAGTGAATGTTTTTGAGCCTCCTATATACCTGGCACTTCGGCCTCTAAGCTATTTTCTCCATATGAGTAGGTTATGGAGACTAGAGATAGCTATTAATTTACTCTATGGCTAATCAATTGTGATCTTGCATAAGCCACTTAACTTCCTGAGGTTCCCTTTCCCCCCTGAAAAATGGGAAGAATAACACCATGTAAGGTGGCTGTTAAAATGAAGCTTCAATAGGTCTAGAAATAGAAGACCCCTAAACGGACATGGCTCATCATTCATCTTCAGCAAGCAAATGTATCTCAGGATCCAACTAGAATCCAAGTTCCAGCTGTTTCTTTTCTTTCTTCTTCTTCTTCTTTTTTTTTTTTTAAAGATTTTATTTACTTATTTGACACAGAGAGAGAGATCACAAGTAGGCAGAGAGGCAGGCAGAGAGAGAGGGACAAGTAGGCTCCTTGCTGAGCAGAGAGCCCGATGCAGGGCTCAATCCCAGGACCCTGAGATCATGACCTGAGCTGAAGGCAGAGGCTTTAACCTACTGAGCCACCCAGGCACCCCTCCAAGGTCCAGCTGTTTCTTACTGTGAGAATACCATCAGGCACGGTAGACACACGTGATAGAAGCACCAGCAAGTAAGGCATACCAACAAACTCAAATGAGGGAAGGTTCTAGAAAAAAATTGTGTATTTTAAAAACATGATAGTCATCATAAGAAAAAAATAGGATTTTGATGGAGTTCTTCACTTCTATTATACATTGAATTAGGGATGCATGAGGTTGGGAGCAGCCACATCTTTTTTATCTTTACAGCTGCTAAGGGAGTTAGGCCTGCTTAGTAGACAACTAGAAATTCTGCCTTTTAGTTAAGTGCTAAAAGCAACGCAGCAGCTCTACCTGCTCAGGTTTTTCTTCAAAAAGAGTAACCGAGCAACAGTGAAAAGACTCCATTCTCTGACTTAGTAGATGAAAGAGCCAATATCTATTGAGCACTTATTGTATGTTACTGTGTTAACAGGGATCATTTCATTTGGATCTTGCCAATATCCCAGGCTTAGCACATGAAGAAACTGATGCTCGTGGATGCAAAGTCATGGGCTATGAGCTATACGGCTACCCGGGTGGAGATCCGGGATTTGAAGCTTAGCCCCTCTGCATCTGGAGCCTGAATGCTTCAACCCTACACTAGACCGTCTCACTGTTTTCCCAAATGGCAATTTCCAAGGCAGTCCGTATTAATGTATTTTAGGACAAATTATTATTATTTATTGAAGTGTAACTGAAATATAATATCCTGTTACTTTCAGGTGTACACCATAGTGATCGATATTTTTATAGAATGATCCCCATGATAAGTCTAGTCACCATGTGTCACTATGCAAAGTTATTTATAATATTTTTTACTATATTCCCTATGCTATAGGTTTCATCCCCACGGCTTATTTTATAACCGGATTTTGTACTTCTTAATTCCCTTCACCTGTTTTGTCTGCCCTGAATCCCAGCCCTCACTGGTAAACCAATAGTTTCTTTCTTTTTTTTTTTTTTTAAGATTTTATTTATTTGACAGAGAGAAACACAGCGAGAGAGGGAACACAAGCAGAGGGAATGGTAGCGGGAGAAGCAGGCTTCCTGCTGAGCAAGGAGCCCGATGCCGGGCTCGATCCCAGGACTCTGGGATCATGACCTGAGCCAAAGGCAGACACTTAACGACTGAGCCACCCAGGCGCCCCAAACCAACAGTTTCTTATATCTATGAGTCTGTATCTATTTTGCTTTGTGTGTTCATTTGTTTTGCTTTTTTAGATTCTACGTTCAAGTATAGTATACACTATTTATCTTTCTCTGCCTGACTTATTTCACTTAGCACAATACTGTCTAGATCTATCCGTGTTGTTACAAATGGCAAGATTTCATTCTTTTTTATGCCTGAAAAATATTCCATATATATGCTATATATATAATATATATTTTATATATATATACATATATATATATATATATATATACATATATATATATATATATCTTCTTCATTCATTTATCTGTCAGTGGACACTTAGGTTCCTTCCATGTCTTGGCTGTCGTAAGTAATACTGCAATGAACATAAGGGTGCAGATAGGTCTACAAATTGGTATTTTAGGTTTGTTGGGATAGATATCCAGAAGTCGAATTGCTGGATCATATGGTAGTTCTATTTTTAATTTTTGGGGGAATGTCTGTACTGTTTTTCATTGTGGCTGCACCAATTTACATTCCCACCAACAGTACAGGAAGATTTCCTTTTCTCCACAACTTTGCCAACACGTGTTATTTTTGTCTTGATTATAGCCAGTCTGACAGGTGTGATGTGACATCTCATTGTGGATTTGATTTCCATTTCCATGATGCTGAATGATGTTGAGCATCCTTACATGTATCTGTTGGCCACCTGTATGTCTTTTCTGGAGAAAGGTCTATTCAAGTCTACTGTCCATTTTTTAATGGGTTGTTTGTTTTTTGATATTAAATGTGTAAGATTTTTACATATTATCGATATTAACTTTTATCAGATGTATGGTTTCCAAATGTCTTCTCCCATTCAGGAGGTCACCTTTCTGTTCTGTTGATGATTTCCTTCGCAGTGTGAAGCCTTTTAAATTTGATATAATCCCATTTGTTTGTATTAGCTTTTGTTATCCTTGCCTGAAGAAACTGTTCTTTGGACCATGCAAAGACCATGCCAGAGAGCTTACTGCCTATGCTCTCTTCTAGAAGTTTTACAGTTTCAGGTCTTACATTCATGTCGTTAATCCATTTTGAATTTATTTTGGTATAGGGATAAAAGGGTGCTCCAGTTTCCCTCCTGTGCATGTGGCTGTCCTGTGTTTCCAACATCAGTTACTGAAGGGGCTGCCTTAGGGCAAATTATTTTTCTTAACTGCTTCTTTCAGTATAAACTTTATATGAATGAAGAAAAAAAAGTGTTGAAGAAAGGGAAGCCAGAAGCTGAAATGTGCAGGACAAAAGATTGCAGAACCTTGGAAAGAATTTGCAGACTGACACCGCAGAGCGACGTCAGCTAGAGAGGGTTACCAGGATGGAGTCCTGAGGGATAACCGGTTGGAGTCGCTCTGTGTTCTTTGGAGTAAGGAGCTTTATAAATAACCAAGGCTACTTTTCTCTTTAAAAGAGAATTAAGTAAATGTTGATTGTTTGCTTAACTAGCACAACTTGACCTTTATTGCTAGTGATTTTTTTTTTCTTCCTGTAAAAGGCAAGACCCTTGAGATCATAGGGCATCTTCAACATGTGGAGCTGCCCAGAATTTGCATTGGAGGTCCCCAGAAAATCATCTTCGTCCCACACAGCCTCGCCCAGGCAAGCATGCGAAGTGCACGAAGTGCACGGGGTAAGCAAAGGGCTGGGTGCCATGGCATTTGTTTTCCATTGAATAGGATTAGGGATTCTGACATGAATGATTAATCACCGCATTGCAGACGGCTGACGAACACAGGAAAGAGTCCACTCGGAATGGATGGGGCACGCAATCTATTCCAAACAGCTGCTGGGTGTTCCTGTCTCTCCCACCCTCCCCACTCTTTCCTTAGGGCCCTGACTCCGGGCATCTTTCTTTCTCATTCCCTTTCTCCTTTTCTTTTGTAACTCGATCTTCTCCCTCTTTTTCTTTCTTGCACAATCATTTCTCCACCCACTCTCCCTCCAAAACCCACCTTTGGGGAGGTTGGTTCTCTCTTGCTCACTTCCTTTCCACCATCAATCCCTTGGTGTCTTACTTGTGAGCCAAGCCTGTACCTGAGTCTGAAGCCTTGCAGGGGTGAGGGGGATGGGGTGGGAAGCACTCCAAGGGCTCCTAATGGAGGGGACTGGAGGCTAGATTCAAAAGCATCGGGCTGAATCCCAGCTTTTCCCATCACACTCCCATATACCGGGGCGATGAAGAGGAAAACGTCCCTCCCTCCATTCAACGAAGAATATGAACAGGATGGCACACACACACCATGTTATGTCAAGAACACAGAAGTAGGAACAGGATTTGCTTTTCTAGGTGTCTCAATTTTCCAGGCGTTATACAGTAACTCCCTTTCTTATGGAAGTAGGTGTAGAGGGGGTTATTTTCTCCATGTTTGCGATAGCTTGTTAATCTGCTGTTTGACTTTAGAATAACGTTTCCTTTTTAACCATTTGGCTTTTGGAATGAATGCTGTGTTTGCTGTAACTCCCCCCTTGGAAGGTGACACGGTCATAAATGCTTGAGTATTGGAAGTGAAGAACAAGAACCCTGGAGTCTGATTCTCCTGTTTCATCCCTGTCTTTACCCTTCTTGGTCGTGGTACCCTCCGTCTTGCATCATCATGCATCTGAATCATCAGGAAAACTTGTAAAAATGCAGATGACTGCTTCTCAGTCCCAGAGTTTCTAAGTCTAGAATTGGGTCCAAAAATGCACATTTTTAATAAGTTTCCAGGTGATCCCAATGCTGATGGTCTGGCAATCCCGTTTGCAGAACCCCAGTGACTTCCTCGTCCTACGTGCTGGGCATTCCTTCCACAATTATAAGTACATGTTGGGTCTGTGGCTTAGCATTTACAGCTTAGAAAATCTAGAGCTACTTTTAGAGAAAATAACTGTTTACTAACAGAGTTGGCCGACTGTCCAATACAAGTATCTTGTGGCCAAGGTCATCTAAGACAAAAATAAAAGCTGTCATCTCTCCATCCTCCAGACACACACACACTGATAGAACTCCTCTTTCTTGTACCACACCTGATGACGTCTCCCTATGTAACCTCCTCTCAAATTCTTCACATTCACGTCCAAGGTGGTGTTTCACGTAGAAATGTGACCCTTGTGTTTTTAAGATATCACCTGCCTATGACTTCAAAGTGCTATTTATATACTGCTGACACTTGCACAATGTGGATTGGGATTGCACGGGTCCACTTACACACAGAATTTTTGTGTCTGTACCTTACTGTGTAAGTACCAATACTTACTGTATTGGTAAATACAGTATAATATTGTAAATGTATTTTCTCTTCCATATGATTTCTTTTCCACAGTTTCCTTTATTATGAGTACAGTCTATAATACATAGAACATACAAAATATGTGTTCATTGGCTGTTTATGTTATTGATAAAGCTTCCAGTCAATAATAGCTTATTAGTAGTTAAGGTTTTGGAGACTCAGAAGTGATACACAGATTTTTCCACTGCACAGGGAGTTGTCACCCCAACCCTCATGTTGTTTAAGATTACTTATGTGTGTGTGTGTGTATGATATCATATATACACAGATTATATATAAAACATATAAATATATGTATATGTTATTTTATATTATATATAACAAAATAAACACTATTATATATTATGTAAATATATCATATATAAAATGTAAATATAATAATAATTATATATAATAATAACACCATATTATATTTATATGTATTTTACATATACACATAGTATTTTAAGTTGTATGTTTGAACTTAACACCTGCCTAAGATTTTAAAGTGGTACATATATTTTAGATACATTTTAAAGTGATATAAATATATATTTTTAAGATGGTAAAATACACACACACAAACACACTCATATATTATTATTTATTTTTTTTTTTTTAAACTAGGCAGGCCAAACAAATTAGCAAACTGCCAGGACCTCCACCTGTCCACATTGCAGTGTGACCACCTGCCACCAGGTGTCCTCTTAGCAGGCTGAGATCAATTAGTGATTGGAATTGAAACTCTATGTCATGAATTATCTAACTTTGGGCAATTCGAATTTGGTTTCGCTAAAATTACATCATGGCACTGAGGGCATTACAAAGAGTTGCTGACAAAAAGAAAGAAATGAACAAACAATCCATAAATACTAGACTCAGTAATAACGCTCAAGGTAGGTCCTTCCTTCTTCCTCTTATTATTCACTTTTTTTTTCATCCAGATGGGGTTCTCTGAGCATATAGCAACCAGTGTAAAAGTTTTGAACGATCTGATTTGCAATAAAGTGAAACCGCCTCAAGTGTCACCCTCTCTGGGGTATTGGGTTTATAAATGTTGTTAGCTTCTTGAAAGAAATGGCTCCAAGATCCAAGGCTGGCTTTTCAGGGACTAGTCCAACAGGGAAAAGGCCGTTGAAGGTATTGGCTTCTTACAAACTCACATCAAGCAACCCTGTCTATACCACCGACCCCACCCACTGTAAATCTAGTCCGGTGGGAGGAATCGTCTCAGTGTATTTGAGAATCTACCTCAAGTGGAAACCTGAGAGAGAAAATGAAGGCCATTTGGGTTTGATGAGGAAATGTGATCTTAGGTGATTGCTGTAATACACATGGTCCCAAAAAGCTGAGCTGTCACATTTAGCTAACGGATGGAAGCATGAAAAACTTTAGAAATATCAAAGCTTAACATTTTTCCAGTAACATTAATTCACTTACACTGTACATAATTTTTTCAGATTACTCATTAAGCAGTTAAAATAGCTTTATATAGAATATGAGAAATATGCTTGCTTGTAAGTGACGAGAGTCTCTCAGGCTCTGTATCTCCTAACTTTTTTTTTAAGTACAAATTTGTACCTGAGTGCTTTATTAACATAGCTTTTTGCATATAATTTCCCTAGTGGTTTTTTGTTTTAAGAGAAAGTATGACTGGAACAAAGGAACTGCCGCTATTTAATAATGTTTGCATTCAAATATTCTACATAGATTTTAAGTTTAGCACAATGATGGGGTGCCTTGCGAGGGGAAGTCAACTTCACCATTTTGTTCCTGCTGTGCATTTGCAGGCTTCTTTTTAACCAGGCAACCCTGAACAGTTGGAGAATAAAGAGAATAAAGCTTTAGCAAGAGACGGCTTCCCTCTTGCCCCTCTCACCCACACACCAAGATCTCCCTTCTTTTTTTTTTTTTTAAAGATTTTATTTATTTATTTGACAGAGAGAGAGAGATCACAAGTAGGCAGAGAGGCAGGCAGAGAGAGAGGCGGAAGCAGGCTGCCCGCTGAGCAGAGAGCCCGATGTGGGGCTCGATCCCAGAACCCTGAGATCATGACCTGAGCTGAAGGCAGAGGCTTCAACCCACTGAGCCACCCAGGTGCCCCAAGATCTCCCTTCTTATACACTGTTAATAGTTATCCTGGAAGCTTCCCTGGGCAAAGTCCTTAGATCTTGAGGTCCTCAGAGGAGACTTGAGACTGTACAGCCCCACTTTCTTCATCAGAGCCTCGTCTTGTCATAGCTCTTAGCACAGATGTCCTGTTCTCTGCCCCATGGCCGTGGTGCATAACTGGGTTACTCTGCGAGTGGGTGGGAATGGGGCTATAGAATATCACTGGAATGTGACTATTTGGCCGAGACTCTCTTAATCATTAATGTCCTTATGTGCACAACGGGAACATAGCCCTGAAGTCATAGGATTGTGTTAAACAAGTGGAATTGGGTTACGATGACATGAAAGTGCCTATAACATCATTTTTGCTTTGTTTCCTGTGCGGTCACTCCTCTGTCCCCACACGTCAGGAGATTCCAGAGAATCTCAGTATGAGGACGGGTCTAAGAGATACCTTTTGTTCATGATGTATTGGGCACAGGTGATTCTTGTTACACAGCACCGTCTGGATCCTCCCAACACCACTCCAACCATATTGGGATCCAGTAAATTTTAATCCTGGTGAAAAGTTACAATTTAATGCAGCAACATAAATTTACTTGCACAAGGAGTGATGGAGAGTTCGGTGTAATTGGGTAGAATCTCTCTTGGGAGGGCAAGGCTTGAAAACCTCTCATCTGCTGTCATGAGAGCAAAGGAATCTGAGACCTTAGCATATACGGTAAAAACCTGGAGCACAGATTGAGGATCCTTGGAGCTTGGGAAGGGCACCTTATGCTCCACTGAGGTTCACGCTCAGGTTGCCTGACAACTGAGGACTCCAAAGGAAATGCTGTCTAAAAGCCTGTTTATCCTCTGTCAGGCCAAATGTGGGCATTAGGTTTAGGGAAGATGGGACAATGGCTTAAATAAAATTTGGGAGGCTATGGGATCTGACCTTACAGGGATAGTGCTAATTATGTTAATTATCTGGGACACCCAGCTTCCCACATTAGCAGCCCAGGATTCTCCCTGTGCTCCTTCCCACACAAACAAATTGGATGGAAGTGAGGGGAAGAAGATGAGTTAAATTAAATCATGAAAAAATAATTAATTCTAATTTTCAAAGTAAACATTAATTTAAGCTTCTCCAACCCTCCTCCCTGACCACAAACAAACAGACAAAAAGATTTGTTTCCAGAGACAACATTCATTTGCATGTATGCTCTGGAGACCCAAGTTGAAGATTTTCCCTCTTCGGGCAGGTTGAGCAACAAATTGGAAGCACCAAGAATCAAAGACCTTCCTTTTCGTCTTTATTTTTTTTTGATGTAAAGACATTGTGGGAACATCTTTTTTAATCTCAGAATCTGTAGTGTGTAGCACAGTGTCAAGCACAGAGTATTTGCTTGATAACATATTTTTTTAATAAATAAATGGTGACTCCGGAGTCACTTAATGATCTCAGTCCTTTACCTCATTTTACTTACATATATATAATTATGGGCATTTGTGAAGGGGGGGTTGTTGTATATAATGGACATATTGAGGCATCTTAATGCTTGTCAGGAAAACGAAGTTTACATGGTCATATACACATTATTCACCATAGCCCTTTAAAAATCAAAAGTGAGTCATACTGTTTTTATTCCAACAGATTTGAAAAGTAAGCTTTTCTTACTCTTTTCTTTTTTTGTTTATTTTTCGGCAGCAACATTTGTTGATTGACACTTGGTATTATGAAAGATTATAGTATGTGTGCTGAAACACACACTCATTCTACATAAAATAGATATGGGTGATTTAAACAGATGAATATTTCTGAAAGATCTGATGAAAGACAACAGTATCCAAAAATAACCATCTTCATCCCTCTCCAAGGCCCAATTCCAACAAGCAGTGACCTTCAACATTTTAGCAATTTCTTTTGGAACTGATTTCCCTGCTGTTTAATAATCTGCTTCCTCTGGTCTTTCTTAATTCTGCATTTGTAGACATTGTCTTTTTTTTTTTTAAAGATTTTATTTATTTGACAGAGAGAAACACAGCGAGAGAGGGAACACAAGCAGAGGGAATGGTAGTGGGAGAAGCAGGCTTCCTGCCGAGCAAGGAGCCCGATGCAGGGCTCAATCCCAGGACTCCGGGATCATGACCTGAGTCGAAGGCAGACGCTTAACGACTGAGTCACCCAGGTGCCCCTGTAGACATTGTCTTTTGACTTCCTCATCTGTGAAGTGAAGATCGAATCCATTCTCTTTTGCCTGCACATTCATACACATCCCCACCACTCTCCATCTTTCCCAGGGTGATCAACTTCACACATTTTCGTGTAAATTATAGGCAGTGTTTAAGTTATGAAGGTTGTAAAATTATTGTTTGGCCACTGATTGCATTGTGATTACACTTCCATTTTATACAATATTTTGTTTGGTAAGAATCATTGCCATGGTTTACATGTGTGACCTTATGATGAATTTGCAGTAAAATTTTTGACAAATGGCTAAAGCTACACCCCAAATAGCCAAACACAGAGGTAACCTCTCAGTCTGCTTTGTTTTATCTTGCTTGTCTGTTCAACCACGCCCTGGCTCCCATCAGAGGATCGTTCTCTCAGTCTACCATATCGGCATCATTCTGAAAGTGTTGCTCTTGCCCCATATTAAACTCCCCTTTTCGTGGTTCCTTTCCACATCTTATTTCCTGGTTTCGTTCTTATGGGGGAGTAGGGTATCTTCCAGTAGTCGCTGAGAAAGTACTCATGGAAAATAAAATGTTGAGACCTTATCATCCTTAAGCACATCTTCATTCTACCCCACCATCTGATTAATCTAGCTGAGGAAGAATTCTAGGTGTCTTTGAAGACATTTAAGATCTTTAAATACTTTAAAGACTAGGTATCTTTAAAGACATTTCTCTTTTGTCTTCTAACTTCCATTGGCTTCTGACTTACAGTGTTTTTATGTAAAAATATAAGATGCCACCCTGATTCCTCGTCCTTTGTACAACAACAGTTTTTTTCTCTCCAAAAACTGAGTCATTCCTGGTGTTCACAGCTTCACCATGGTGGACCTTGATGGAGAACTGTTGCCTTTCCTTGTGATGAGCTCTTACTGGGCTCTTTCAATGTTTAGATTTATGTCCTTGACTTTGGGGAAATATATTATGTTAGTAATTTGGTAACATCTTATTCTTTTTCTACAACTCCTATTGTTCAGATATTCGGCCCTATGCAGCTATCCTCAAATTTTATAATCTCTCCTTGATTTTTATTTGTCTGTGTGTGTGTGTCTGTGTGTGTGTGGGTGTGTTTGTGTGTGACTTCTTGCTCTTTAAAAGATCCTGTACATAAAATCTTGTCCTTATTTTATTCATGAAATCAATATCTGCTTGGATATTAATTATAGCATTTTTTTCTTCTATTCCCTGTTTTTCTGGTTTTCTCCAAGCCACTTTCTTCCTTATCTTTTTCCTTCCTTACTTCTTTCTTCTCTTTTTCCTTTTTCTTTGTTTGTATGTATTGGTCTCTAGCTTATGTGTTAGGTGTTTTTCTCTGATGTCTGGTGATTCTGGTCATCCCTTTATATTTGAGTGAGATGCTAAAAATCTGATTGTATGTGGGTAAAGCTGATAGACTTGGAGCCCTCACAAGAAGGTTATTCTAGGTCCCTCCAAAATGGAAGCTGTATGTCTCATCCTTGCCTTCATTTCCTCAGAGAATTCTGAAATCTCTTGAACATAGTTGTTAAAAATAAAATAATATTGGCATCTATACACATTTTGTTTAATTTTACCATCACATTTTAAAGTAATGGGTCTTTACAAATTTAGTTTTGAAACCACAATGGGGTAATATCCTGTATGCACATCTGGAAGAGACAATTTATAATTTATCATAACTTTTGTGATGGAAACTTTTAACAAAAAAGTCCTGCTCATAACGCAGTAACAGCTAAACTTCTGTATGAGACGACTGGTTGGTTTTTGTTCCCCATGGTTTTCTCTTGTGATTCATGGGGGCTAATATGAAGCAGTACTGGAGAGATTCATAAAATAACCAAAATGTGTGGGACCACCATATGGCAGGGCCAGGCTTCACTCAGGGAATACTCCCCTGTAGCTGTACTCACAGTTCTTTTTTAGTGCCTTGACACTGGGCTTCGCTAGCAGGAGAAAAGCAAATGAACACACAGAAATCCAGCACCTTCCTCAGTACAAGGGACTCTTCAGAACCTAGAAGTTAAGAAGACTCAGAGTTCAAGTTCTACTAATTTATTAAATGGCACTGCCCTCATGACCTCACACAGGGAGTGCTCTGATAGAAAACAATGAATAGTGCACTTGCTTCTCACCTTAACAGCTGGCCTGAGATTGATATCTGCCATTTCTGCCTTCACTAGGGTATCAGGTAATGAGAGCTGGTAAAGGATTTGGTGACGTTGGAATGAAAGCCTTTTATAATACTAACAACTGTCAGAGTGTTTAAAAAATTGACATGGGACATTGTTTCCAGCAAGAAGTTTCTGTGGGATGTGATAAGCAAGGGGATATCAACTCATATCAACACCATCAAATAATACATTGCTGGTCACCAAAGAGGCGATGCATCACATGAGAGATGAATGAGGTTATTTGTGCCATTTTCAATGCCATGGAAACAGAGAGGGTGCCTATGGCCATTACTTCAAACCTGTAAACCTTGCATCTTTGCTCCCGAGGGAATATACTCTAAATTGACCAAGGTCAGAAAGGATTCAAGAAAAACTCAAAAAAAAAAAGGAAAAACAAAACAAAACAAAAACCAAACTTCCCAGATCATTGCTGGACACACACACACACACACGCGCGCGCACACACACATACACACGCGCGCGCGCACACACACACACACCCCCCTGAGTGGTAACAGATATGGAACTCAAGGTAAGCAGCACATGAGTTAACAGGTATACTAACAACTGATCTTTAATATAGTCTAAGATAATGGAGCTTTCTGCAAGATAGTTGATGTTTATAAACAACCTGGACAAATGACACATGACTGACAAAGATTCTTTGCTTTACAAGAGGATATCTATCTGAGAATTCCTTTCCTGAGCTTATTTCTCAGAGGTTTTTGAAGGGTTTCAGATTGCTAACTGATGCAATTGTCAGAGAGTTAGGCTTGAGGGGAGAGGAGTGTGGGCAGCTCTTCCAGGTGGAAATTAATTAGAAAAAGAAAATAGAGTCTTTGAATTGATAATTTAAGGGAACTGGAAAACTAAAAACTCACTCCTGGCAATTTGATGTTTGCAGGGCTTTTCAGAAACATAACTTTGGGTAATTGGCAAACTACATCCACAAACCCCCATAAAATTAATATTTATTTCTTCAAGGCTCCTTACAGAGAGCACCAATGATAGTTTGTTAGAAGAAGAGGAACTCCTGTCTTTCTTCTTGGCTTACACCAGCAGTTCCTAGACTCTTAAATTTCATAATAAAATCAAAACAACTAGCAAGAAAAGATTTGTGTGCAGGGGGGGGGGGCAGAGACAGACAGGCTCACCAAATTTTTTTGGAATAGAGATTTAAACAAAGCAAAATCTAATATCTTCTATTATCTTAACTTTTCCTTCATTTCATTCAAAGACACAATAAAATCTTTAAAAAAATAAGTAAAATCCCAAAATAAAAGGCAGTTCTTTATCAGCTTAAAATAAATTAAAACATTTTTTTTTTTATTCCATGGTCTTGTAATTTTCCATCTTGGAACATCCTGGTAAACACTTCTGCATGGGGTAGCAATGGTTATTAGAGAAAAGCTCTGAGCTACTGATTCGGCCCTCACCAGACCCTGCAAGGCTTCTATTTGATCCCAGTGTAGCTAAGTTCCAAAGCTGGAAAGGGACTTAGAAGTGGCTTTGTTAAATCACTTGTTTTCCTTTTAAGGAATGAAGGCTCTGTCTTCTCTGGGGAAACCCTGCTAACCAGGATGTGGATGGGATTTGGGCCAGCTCTCCTGTCCCAAGCACTTGATAGTGCTGCCTTCCTCCTCTTTTTTTTTTTAAAGATTTTATTTATTTATTTGACAGAGAGAGAGATCACAAGTAGGCAGAGAGGCAGGCAGAGAGTGAGGAGGAAGCAGGCTCTCCGCTGAGCAGAGAGTGGATGCGGGGTTTGATCCCAGGACCCTGAGATCATGACCTGAGCCGAAGTCAGAGGCTTAACCCACTGAGCCACCCAGGCGCCCCTGCCTTCCTCCTCTTGCCTGAGATGCTAACATTCCAGCTGGGCAGGATGTGGAGGTTCTTAAGGGAGGTCTTCTGGAAGCTGAAAAGGTTTTTATCAAGAAATATATTTATTGGGTACCTATTGAGAGAAAATCCTGGTGGAGAGAAAGAGCCTTTTTTCTCAAGTTGAGTATATTGCGGTGAAGGCAGGTCAAGTGCATGAAAATAAACTTACCAACGTGCAGTAACCCGGGACTGAACATTTCACGAGCAGGCAAATAGCAGGGATCGGCGGGGCCTGGGAGGCTGAGTAGTCATGTGCTTCTGGGGAACATTTATAAGAATCAGTGTTGTCACATGTCATTTGGCTCGTGGGCCCAGAACTCGCCTGTGACTCTCTGAGCTAAGAAGCAGTCTTGCTAGACTCTCACAAGGGCTTTGGACATCTCCACCTCCTGTCATTCCCTTCTCACAAGACAAAGAGTTTTGAAGAGGGCAGAAGGATGAACAATGAAATGCAGAACACCCTTTTCCATCCTCATTAAATGATGCCACAACCTTCACCGTGTAAATATGCTCTTGACCTTGTGGGACAAACTCTTGAAGCAAATTTCTCATTTGCTGGCCTCTCCCTGGGCCTTCTGCAGCATACTGTCGCTCAGACAAGTACTGTTCTTAATGGGTTTATAGGAAAGGCTTGGCCTGCCTTTCCATCTGTACCTTCTGCTGGCTCCCTCCGAAAAGCGTGAGCTTGCCATACGACATTCCCTTGAATTATTTAGATTGGTAAATCTTTCTGCATCTCACATCTTTAGTCCATCTGTTAGCCGGAGCTTTGCCTTTATAGGAAGTGTCCTTTATGCCTGCTGGCATCTGTCAGCAGAAAGCGTCCCTCTTTTATTCATGATCTTCTATGGGAGAGGGTACAAGCTGCAGAAACGCCGCGTGCCTGGTATGCATTTCATTTTAATGGAAGATTACATGACTGGGGTGCTGGTTTATTACCTTGCTCCACATGCCTCCATTCATCACCTGGCAGCCCCCTCACCCAGCCTGTTTGGAGGTGCTGGCCCTTCTGCAGCCCCTTGAGCCCAGCTTTATGCAGGAAGTGCACTTGATGGCGGAGAGAAAGCTCATCCTTTTAAAAAAAAGATGAAAGATCACGAGAAAGGAAAAATATATGATGGAGAATCATGGGCCGCGGGAAAGGGGAAAGGTCTTGACCTCAGGCTGATACACAGATGCAAACATGGAATTATTTATACAAATCACTAAGCGCATCGGAAAAACACCATTTCATCACTGAGTGTATTCCCCCCTGAAAATACGCTCCCAAACTTATACACTTTTTTCCTATTTCCCACTCACAGGATAATGAAATCTCTGAGAGGCCTTCTCATCCATTTTTTCCTTTCAATGCAGGAATAGCCTTCATAATTCTGTTTGCCATAAGAAATAATCTACAAGGATTTTTTAATTGTTTTATGTTATCATTTTTGATATTAGCCTAAAAATAACCAATATAAGGAGAACCAAAATAGGGTGACCATATATCCTGGTTTGCCTGGAACATTCATGGTTTATGTCTATTGTATCTAAATTTTTTTTTAAAGATTTTATTTATTTATTTATTTATTTATTTATTTATTTATTTATTTGACAGAGAGAGAGATCACAAGTAGGAGAGAAGTAGGCAGAGAGAGGGGGGGAAGCAGGCTCCCTGCTGAGCAGAGAGCCTGATGCGGGGCTCGATCCTAGGACCCTGAGATCATGACCCGAGCCGAAGGCAGAGGCTTTAACCCATTGAGCCACCCAGGCACCCCTATTGTATCTAAATAAATGCCTGACAGTTATTTTTGTCACTTTTCTTTCACTCACAAACATGAGCCAGTTTAGATCCTAAATTATGGTAATCCTCATAAAATATCATCTGAATGGCTACCTTATAGGTAACTATTGCTCATATAATGTCAGCAATCGTGTTTACTTCTCCACTGGTACCATTTCACACTTCTTTACTTTGTGTGTGGGTATGTGTCCAGGGAGGAAAGGACCAATATCTGCATTTGGAAGATGATTTCTCCATCTACTGAGGCTCTTTTTCAACATAACATTCATTCTTTTGCTTAATAAATATTTAATGAGCACCTACTATGTGTCACATGCTTCTCTAGATATTGGGAATGCAATGTGAACAGAACAAAAGTCTTAGCTCTAGTAGGACCTACATTCATTGACAGTGACTAAGATCACATTCTGATTGAGAGCCTTTCACAGTTTATTGTACATATTTACATTTATGAAGGATAGGCAGTGTGTTCTAGCCCTAGGGGAGCACAGACTTTGTCAAGTGGCCCACAGAAGGGGAGTGAGACCAATAACCCTTTGGAGAGAGAGAACGAGGTCCAATGCCCCTTCAAAGGAAACACTGATCCAAAAGCGCTCACTACAGGTAAGTTGTGTTCCTTACTCCTTCCTCAGTATTTGAGTTTCTTTGAAGGTAATCAGGAAGGATGAAGTCCTGGCAATTACTCTGAGGACCTAAGGAAACAATGGCAAGCAACAGAGTTAGATATGGGTCGATTCAGCAAGCACAGATGAGAATTCTCTGATATTTGATTAAAAGAAAACCCTGGAAAAAACAACAACAAGTCTAGGCTTTTATGAGGTCATCAGTGAGAAGATAGCATAAATACTTAAAAGTGTAGTTTGTTGAAAATTCCCTCAATTTCATCTTTCAAGTCTTCCATTAAATTTCTGCTTCTATGATTATGCTTTTAATTTTCAAGAGTTTTTTCTTGTTCCCTGAATCTTAATTTTTTTTATCATCCTCTTCGAAATTTACTAATGTAATAAAGTCATTGATCTCTCTGAAAGTATTAATTACACTTCGGCTGTTAAAGATTTCTTCCCTTTGCAATTGTCTTCTCTTGATTTTGGTCCTGTCTTTAATGTGAGGTGCCTTTTGTAAATTATAGGCTGACCTTTGATGGTCCACTTATAAGAGTGAGGTAGTCAAAAGACAGAATCTCCAAATGCCTGGGAAGGGCTCGTTGGCTGTTGGGGTTCACTGTACAGTGATTGGGTGGGAACCACATATTTTTACTGGAAGATCTCCAAATGCCAGTTTCTGTAAGTCATTTCTCTTTGACATTCAGTTTCCCTCGAGTGGTAGCTTCCAGACTCCTGTGTGGAGACTCTAAGCTGTCTGCATTCTAGATGGTAAAAGGAGTGTGGGGCCTGGAGTGTCTCGAGGTTCAGAATGAACACTTTCACTTAACCCCTTGGCCCTTTATGGCACCTGATCTCCTTTCTCTATTATGCCTGGTGTTTCCTTGCCTGGAATCGATCTCATTCATTTTCCTCAAAGGGTAAATAAAGCCTCTTGTCTCAAGCCAGGATGGGGAGAAAGTGGGTTAAGTGTCTGGCTTTTGATTTCAGAGTCATGAGTTCAAACCCCGGGTTGGGCTCCACATTCAGTGTGGAGCCCACTTGAAAAAAATGATATATGAAAAAAAATGATATATGGCCATTTTCTTTCAGATGATGACAATCTATTTAGAGTTTTGGTCTCAGTAAGTCAGGAGGTTTGTTAGAAATGATTGCAAATCAAGACTGCTTGCTCCTTATTTTCCCGACTAAGTGAAGCCTCAACTCGTGAAATTTTCCAGCCTTTTGAGAGGGTAAACTATAGAGAGAGGAGAGCCTCCAATTTCTTCCACTCTCCAGATACTGCATTTGAGCCAGGATGACTAGGTGGTGAGAAGCCTTGCTGAGCCGGGAAATTTCACTAGGAATGTCCTCTCAGCTCTGAGGTCCCTCTGGACGGTTGCCTCACATCCCAACCCCCAGAAGGAGCCAGTCCTTTGTTTCATGCTCTGTGGTCACCATCTTGAAATTCTTAATAATTTTTGAACAAGGAATCCTGTGTTTTCATTTTGCACAAGGTCCTGCAAATTACATAGTCAGTCCTGTCTGCCATAACACATGAATCCCTTGCAGCTGAGAGAGTGGAGGGTGAATTTCACAGTCCTGCCTCCTCATTGTGAGGAAACAATTGGGAATAATCATAGGAGCTATCTGAGTTTAGAGATCATAAGAAACAGGAAAACAGCAGGTACAGATCTACGTATCCACGAGATACATAGATATGAATCTACAGTTGCAAACCCGTGGCTTCAGGTTCCAGGGGCTGGTATACTGGGGCGAGGCTAGCTATTGGCAAACTGAAAGAGCATGTCTTATATAAAGACATTCAAATTCAATTTTAGAACACTGGGCTATTGGGCAGAATATACAAGTGGGTCACCAATTTGTGAGCTGTGCTTTGACATAATCCAGGAGGCCGTTGCATATCCACGATGATTCCCCATGACACCTGCTTATTTTGCACAGTTGTGTTTGTTGTTTTTTTTTTCCCCAGAACTAAAATTTTTCTCAGTCAAACTAGGATGTCAGGTCAGTTCATACACTGATTCCTTATTATTCTTCCATTGTCTCCCAAAGGTATAAATGTGTATTTTACAGCTCGGACACCTATTTGGCACCGGGCCTTGTGCTGAATCCTCCTGTTTCCCTTTACTTTAAGCAGCCTCACCCTTGTCATTCATGCTGTATTTGATATTTGCTGTAATATGATTAGATAATTGTGGTGAAGGCATCATTCCCTGAGCAGATGGGCTGAACATTTAAGGTGAGCCCTGTAGCATGGTGAATGAGAGAGCTAAGAACCTGGCAGAAACTGAACAGAGGTTTTGTGTGTGTGTGTGTGTGTGTGTGTGTGTGTGTGTGTGTGTGTGCATGCACTCATGCGTGTGCATGTGCATGCTCTCCAAAAACAAGATTCACCCCAAAACAGCTGGCACAAGGTGGCCCAGTCCTGATTGTTGCTGCAGGGACTCCCAAGGGACCAGGGGAGTTATAAATTTAGCAGCTGAACATTGTTCCCTTTAATTTCTGAATATTACCCAAGCTAAACAGGGACTGACAGAGGTGGTATATTATGCAACTCCTTCTCCAATTTAAATTACTGTGTTAGCTTTCTGCCAGTGTGTTTACATACAGACATACACCTGACCTGAAGGGTCTTATCCTGAATCTTGGGCTCTCAGAAAAAGAAATCTGAAGTCTTTTTGGCCTGGCAAAGTAACACTTAAGTGCCCACATATAAGATCTATAAGGTATAGCCAAAACTGTGAAAGGCTTAGATTGACGTTCCTATTCTACTCGTGTGGCATAGGATTTCACAGATCACTTAAATCCCCTGAACCTCTATGTCCTTCACTGTAAAATGGGATCATAATGATAGCTACGTGATTGGGTTGTTGCATGGATCGGATGAGATAATTGTTCTTCCTGGATGGTCTTTATAATTCAGTAACGCATTTAAAGGGTTGGTAAACTCTACTTTAGATGTGAAATCCAGCAATAACCCTTTCTGGTGGAATAAGGAGAGAATCTCTCATGAATTAAAGTAAGAAAAGCTACTCCTATCCAAATAAAGTACTTGTATAAAAGTATTTGATTTACCTAAAGTGGAACAACTTTAGAGGAAAGAGAACACTGACTACTTTGGATGGAGCCCAAAGATAAGGAAGAAAACTGAACTTCCTAATTCTTAGGCCTGTAGGTTCCTTAAAGTTTAAAGATCTAGGATTTAGAGATATAAGTAATATAAGTAGATATTGAATTATTGGAATACCACCAAGAGTCTTGTCACTGATCGTTGTTCTTTCCAAAGGATACTGATGATGTCATTTGGATCATAGAAAACCAAATCATACTGTGCCGAGGCATTCCTGCTCACTGCTTTTGCATAAGGCCTATTAACTTCCATTTGCTCCAGTACTTTCCCTAAGATGTGAGTGCACTTTATTGTTAAAAATTTAAGCACTCTGGGGGCACCTGGGTGGCTCAGTCGTTAATTGTCTGCCTTTGGCTCAGGTCATGATCCCAGAGTCCTGGGATCGAGCCCCGCATTGGGCTCCTTGCTTAGCAGGAAGCCTGCCTCTCCCGCTACCACTCCCTCTGCTTGTGTTCCCTCTCTCGCTGTGTTTCTCTCTGTCAAATAAATAAAATCTTTAAAAAAAAAAAAAATTAAGCACTCTGAAGGGACAAGTGCACCTAGGAGCCTCCTAAGAAATGATGACATGGGTGAACTCTACACATGAAGTGGAATTGAGATCATCCTGCACACTGCCTTCCTCAAAATCTCACATGGTAGGCTGAATAATGACCCTCAAAGATATGCAGGGACCAATCCCTGGAGCCTGTGAATGTCCCTTCCACAGAACGAGGAATTTCCAGGTGTGACTAAATTAAGGATCCTTGAGATGGACAGATTATCTTGGATTATGCGGATAGTCTCTAAATGAAAAGGGTAAATGTCTTTGAAAGGAAGTAGGAGATATAACAATAGAAGAGAGAGGTTGGAGTGGTAAAGGAGGAGATTGGGGCTCAAGGAATGCAAGTGCCCCTAGACAGGACAAGGAAACAGAAACTCCCACTGCCTCAAGAAGGAGCGAGACCTGCCATGACTTTGACCTGGCCCTGTGAAACTAAGTTTGGACTTGCACTCTCCAGAACCATAAGAAAACTTATGGCTGTGTGTTGTAAACTACCACATATGGGGTCATTTGCTTAGCATCCATTGTAAACTAAAATAAACTGGTTTCATCATGCCCTCCTAAAAACAGGTAATTCATAACAATATCTAAAATGCATTGAGCATCTATTCTCTACTAGACATTGAATTAATTTTACATACCTTACTTATTTAGCTTCCTGGCAAACTTTTGTGGTTGATATCAGCATTATTACTATGTTATTGAAAAGGAAAATGAGGTGCATAAAGGCTTAGTAACTTTTCCAAGGTCACCAGCTAATACCCTGGTTGGCTTTATTGTTTTGGACCTGTCTTACCCCAGTTACTCGGTGGCAACCTTCATAAAGGCAAAGGTTGTACCTTAGCCTCCTGTGTTCCAAATCAGTTCTCATCATATTGCTGATTTCAGATGAAGATAAAAATGAACATGAAGCCCACCTGAAACCATGATGTCAGCCAACGATAAAACAATTGTATATGTGTGAATTTCATCTTCACCCATCTGTTGAAAATTCTGCTAATTGCATAACAGAAGATGCATTTGGGTTCCCTCTGCAGTTAGCACCGCTGCATTTTCTCCTGTCTTGTGGCTACAGCCACAGGAACACCCATCTGTGAAACTGGGTTCCCATGCTTCTTATTGGCTTCTTATTGGCTGCCCCCCCTTGCTTAAGTGATTCAGTAGGAGGAAGTAGATTGCTTGCGAGAGATCTGTCATGCAGAGGCCGTGCTTGTGGTATTTCATTAGATGCCGAGGGTGTTTGATTCAAAGTTGACACCGAAGCCTAATTAAATACTATGCCAGTGCACATATTCTACAAATTAAGACACAGCACATCACAGAGCCCAGTCTAGGATGAGTTAAAAAGGGAGCTGTCAACATGCAAAAGACCCTGTTAAGCGCTGTAAATACAAATTTGGAATTTAAAATGCAAATGGATGGGAGCCCTGTTTCCTCTCAAACTGGAAGGGAAAATTAAGTGGGATGGAGTGAGTTTTATTTCATTTTCACTAAGCATTGAGTTTTGACTGCAGTCGCAACTACGGTATATTATAGCAGTGTCGGAAATGGTAAGAGGAGCTGGCCCACAACTAACAACTCACTTCGGGCTCCTCACTAGCTGCATGAAAAGCAGGAAGCACACCAACCCCAACAATGTTGACAAGTCAACACACGGATTGAAAAAGTCAACAAGTTTCCATACTGAAACACGCAGGACCACTGGTACTTTCCAGATCTGCACAGCTGCGGGAAAGTTCTATACCTGACTCTATCAGGTTGGGGTGGGTGGGGTACTGGGGATGATAGCCAGAGAGGTCCTGAAAGCCACGGTGAGGGCCTCTGGAGCTGCAGAGCCAGGAACGGAGCGAAGAGTATCGTCTGTGACAATCTGAGTTTCAGGACAGCAGGGAGCAGAGTGGGTCGCAGGAAACAGTGACATAAGAGCTGGAGAGATTTGGGGCCCTCTGAGGTGCTTTACTGGACCCCAGCTCCACCCTTATTCCCATTGCTATCAATTATGTATAAAAGGGACGGTAGCCAATGAGAGGTGGAGACGAGATTCCATCCATGGTATGTAGTTGCTTCTCCAGTTTACTAGTTCTGTCTTCCCTTCCCGCTTCTCTTTGAAATGCTATTTGTACTCATCCTGCAAATACCAAGTCTTCACTATATTTGTGCTCCGAGGAAACAAACATGAATACGAAGTGGTTGTTCTCCTGAAAGACTGTGTGTCTGAGAAGTTGAAGAAGATAGAGACATCTACCTTACCAGCTTCCTTCGAAGAGATAGATGCTTCAGTCGAATGATGAAATATTTGAGCTGAGCTGTCTTAAAAGTCAAATATGGTCTTCATATAAAAGCTATGGGATTTTATTTACATAGAGAAACTTTCTGCGGGAGTCATGATTGTTTATTGTATTGATTTTTCAATTTTTATAAACTCCTGTGGACTTGATGTGTTGGAATAAAGATATCTCTGAAACAGGTAATTCTCATTTCAAAAAAAAAAGTCAAATATGGACTGTTGGATTTGAAGGACTAAGATACAGACTGACGTACTTTGGAAACAATGTTTTAAAGTAAAATCACAGAAAGAATTAAAAAGGGTAATGTAAAAGACAGGTCCCATCTATTCAACTCAACCAAAAGAATCATGAGGTGGTCACTTTGTTTTCTGAGTTGTTTATCTGAGGATAGCTGATTCTGAACTATTTACATGGCTTTTTCAAGGGGCTGGCATGGCAGCACTGACTCGAGTTTTTAATTCAATTTTTTCTTAATATATGAATAGACTTGTGAGGCAGGGATCTGATTGAACAACTAATCCAGAAAATTGGATAGAGTTAGTTTTATAAACCTTGTCATTGGATCATTAAAATTGTTTAAATCCTGTAACCTCTTCAGAAGAAAAACCCATAAGCCTTGGTTAAAGCTCCATGCCAATAGTCAACCCAATTTATTTTGTTTCTATTAAAATCAGTTCCCACCATATGTGCAATAATCTGTTAAATAAATGGAGAACACAAACACATACGAATGCACATACGCACACATGCACACACACGCGCGCTATTTTCTGCTCCTAAGGAGATCAACGTTCTGAGGGAAGAAAGAGATTGTGTACATGAAAAAACTGTAAGACTGTAAGGCATTAATACAGTCCATGATAAGGCACTAGATTGAATACAATTCAGTGCCAAAATCTAGAGTAGAGGACACGTTCTGTGGGTAGCTAAGATGGAAGAAAGGAAAGCAGGAATAGCTTAATTAAAACTGGCCAAAGTTAATAATCTTCTAACTGTATCAACACTACCATCTTAAAGATTTAATCATTTTATTGCCGCAGGTAGTTTGAGATGAAAAGTGAAGATGATGTGGATCTATCAGAAATTGCAATTTTGTAAAATTTGACAAATGTTGTCTGATTGAAAGTTTCCATCTTTAAAAAAATATCTTTACCATGTTTAATTTTCTTAAAATTATGGTGGAAAATTGTGATTTTTCAAATTTATCTTGATTTTAAGGACGAATTAAATATAATTTACTAAATAACATAATTGTAAGAAAGAAAACTGATTGAATGGCATTTAATGGATTTTGCTAACTGAAATAATTAAATGGTAATTGCCTAATAATGTCAAATTATTTTCTGCTGTATACAATTGTTAATTACATACAAAGAAGAATTGAACAGTTTATTGTTTTTTTGGCAACTACAATGATTGAATAAACTAAGTGTCCAATTAGTTGTGTTCTATTCAATGAAAAGATGATAACTGATTGAAAAGTAAAAGATGAATTTAGTCTTCAGACTCAGTAAGTAACACCACATGGAATGAAAATCCATATTAAATCAAGAAAAGGAATGAATCATATATTCATCTTTCTTCATCAATAGATTCTGTTAAAACTAATTTTTCTATTTTAAGTGATTTAGAATACAACTTTATGCCTATAATCTTTTTTTCTCCTGAAAAAATATTTAACATAAACAGCCTGCTTCTTTTTTTTTGGTTAGAGAGAAAGGGAGAGGGGAAGGGGCAGAGCATTTTAAGCAGGCTCCACGCCCAGATCGGAGCCTGACTCAGGGTTCGATCTCATGACCCTGAGATCATGACCTGACCTGAGATCAGACGCTTAAAGGACTGAGCTACCCAGGTGCCCTAGCCTGGCTCCTTTCTATGCAAAGACACAAGGACCCTTCCCATCATGTAAGAGTGAAGTAAAGAGAATGACATATAACCTGAAATCCTTCATGAACCCAGGGAGGGCTTATAAATAATAGGACTCATAATAAATTATTACTGATGAGCCCGAGAGGCTGTGACCTCATTGCCTTAAATACTCCCAGTCACAGGACATATTCTTAGGGGAAAATTCTCTTTTTGTCCATGTTGGCAAAAACATCCATCTTTCCTTCACCAACAATTGCACCTTTGACCACAGTAGTATTCAGAGAGTACTTAGAATGACCAGAGCCTGAATGCAGCTAAAGTTCTTGTCCCCCAGGCGCAGGTGTGCATCCCTCCTGGCGCTGTCAGTGAAGAGCATGGGCCCCTGTGGCTGAGCATCTGTGTGGGGTCAGGGGCCTCAGCTGGGTCGACGCTCCAGGCACTCTACCTATAGCAAGGGTGGCCACAGAAGCTTCTCCACCCAGTGAGCAAGTACTGCTTCCACAGGAAACTGATGACAGTATCCCGGCACCTGGGTGGCTCCATCAGTTAAGCAACTGCCTTTGCTTAGGTCACGATCCCAGGGTCCTGGGTTCGAGCCCTGCCTTGGGATCCCTGAGAAGTGGGGAGTCTGCTTCTCCCTCTCCCTCTGCAGCTCCTGCTGCTTGTGCTCTCTTGCTTTCTGTCTGTCAAATAAATAAATAAAATCTTAAAAAAAAAGAAAGAAAAGAAAAGAAAAGAAAAAAATATGTCCCAGAGGAGAGAGTAGGAAAACAACAACAACAACAAAAAGAAGAAGAAGAAGAAGAAGAAGAAGAAGAAGAAGAAGAAGAAGCAGCAGCCAACAATAGAAACCAACAGACAATGTTAGAAATAGGAGCGAGGAGGATAAACAACAATCCGGAGCTGGTGCAGTGCATTCAGCCACATGGTGAAAATTAACCACATGAGTGTTTTGATATGATAGAGACAGAGAGGTAGATAGATACAGATGGGTGGGTGAATGTCTGGGTGGATGGATCAATCGATTGATCTTCATTAGAATTATGTGATTGATTATAGGACAAAACTCCTTTTTTTATTTTTTATTTTTCTCTTAAGATTTTATTTGTTCATTTGACAGAAACAGAGAGAGAGCGAGCGCATAAGCAGGTGGGGCAGTAGGCAGGAGAGGGAGAAGCAGGCTCCCTGCTGAGCCCAATGAGGGCCTCACTCCCAGGACCTTGGGATCATGACCTGAGCCAAAGTCAGATGCTTAACCTACTGAGCCACCCAAGTGCCCAAGACAAAACTCCTTCTTACTCATGCCCACCATGCCCACCAAAAGCAGGCAAAGAAAATTCCACATTTTTTAGATCTAAAATAAAATGTACTGTTGGGCTCCTGAATATTCATTAATATTTCATTGTAAAATGTATTTATGGTAAGAAATCAAAATTCAAATAATCTTCTGAAACCAGCCAATGCATCTCCACCAAGTCCTGTTCCCCAGAGGTACAGACTAACAACTTTTCTCTAGCTTTCTAGAATTTTTTGAGGGGAGGTGGGTGGAGGCATCTGTGAGAGCAGTTAGACAAATCAACACAAAAGAATCATCAATAAATAATATTCTGCAATTTGCTTTTTTTAACAAAATATAGGTTGCCTTCTTAACTTCTCATTCTTTTTAGCTGCATAATATTCTATCATGTATTTGTGCCACTTATTTAGCTGATCTGCTCATGAGGGAAGCTTAGAGTACGTTCAGTCTTTTAGTAATACAGGCTTGTTGAATTTTAAAAACATTCAGGACACACGATTGAAAGCCAGCCAGTACAGAGACAATTCATTAAATAATAAGCCAGACTCAAGAGATAGCAAATACAAGTCTGTCCATGTTCTCTCTCTCTACTTAGCAGTCTACTAAGACAGCAACAGAAGTGATTCAATTGATTATAACATTTAAAGTGGATAATTGGGAAAAAAGGTGCAAAAATAGAGGCTCAACTTTCTATCTATAAAGTGTCACTGGCTCTTTACCCTTTTCTGGAAAGTGATAATAAATCTCATCATCTCACGAACATCCCTACACGAATTTACAGTCATAACGCATAATTTATATTAAAGGGAAGAACTATGATGAACTTACATGATATGAAATGGACAATGACCATGGTCTCATTCTCTGAAGCTCAAAAAGCACATTACATAGGGGATCAGGTCAAATATAACTATTTCCCCCTCAGTTCCCTACTTTGAAATTAAGGCTCCATATGTAATTCTTATTTATCTATTTATTTATCTTAGAATTTCCCACACTCTAATTCAATTGGTCATTGCATGTTTTTTGAAAACTCTTCATGGGCCAAGCACTGGGCCAGGGTAGAAATACAAAGATGGATATGCTCTGAAGTGGTGTGTACCTCCATGTCACTTCAAGAACATTCGCAAAGGGGAAGCCATGATTCCCTCTGCCATTTGGTATCATTACATCTGAATTCTTTCACACGGTCCTACTTCACACTTTCCAATCCCGTTCCCTCTCCCGGGCTCTGGTTCTCAGAAGCAGCAGGGAGCTCGTGCAGCTGCTGCTCAGGGAACTTGGGGGTTGGGGTGGGGGTTGGAAAGGATCTCGGTGGAAAGAACCCTAACTGGTAGTTTGTAAGTGCAAAGGGTTTGTGTATGTCAGGGACGTGATGCCTACAGGGACTTTGGAAGATGTTTGGCAACAGGGTAAATCGAAGAAAGAATTTTATTAAAAAGTGAAAAGTGGAAGGCAGGTGGTGGAAAGCCTGCTACTATGAAGACCAGCCCTAGTGGAAAGGAGATGTAACTGCGGAAGTGTTCTAGAATAAGAATGGGGAAGACCGAGGGACATCTGAGTACTGGCATGAGGGAAAAAGGGCACATAAGATTTTTTAAAAGCTGATTTGTTTTCCCGCCTGGGTTGGGGGAGGGTGTTTTTTATCTGTGAATGTGTCACTCTCACCAGAGAGCCTGGTGCTATGTGTGTCCCCGTAAAACACCCCGGCTTCCATTAAACAAAGTGCTCTTCTTAAATGCCTTCCTTGTAAGACCTGGCTGCCCTACCCTGAGCCATTAGTGGGAACAGAACGTTAATAAGGAGGGACTGTGGTATCTCTAAGAGAGGTTGACCTCCTTCAGCGGAAGCAGGGCACCCATTACAGTGTAATGATAAATCACAAGCTTTTCCCTTCCATTATTTTCCCAGAAGACTCTTCTCTGAATGCATAAACATACTGGAGGGAGGATGAAAAAAAAAACAGGCAACAGATGAAAGAAAGGTGAAGGAAGAGAGAAGGGACAGACAGACGCTCAGCAGACTCCAGTGGGATTTAAAATAACATACGCATCATGCACACCCATGTATTTGCATAGAGTGAAAGTTTAACATAACCTCAAAAGGAAAAATCTCCAGAAAAATGTATACATGAACTGTAGGATAAAAGGGCCTCACTCTGAGAATTGTAAATACAAATGACATCTCTAGGTGAGCTACTATTAGGGTGTTTTTCTCCCTATTGTTATAAATTCAAAGACAAACTAATCCAAGGGATGAGCAAGAGCATAAATAATCGATAAATTTATAACTGAGTTTATTATCTGCTTTAGCCCATCTTTCTGCTATTTATTGTGATCCCCTCACATTTAACAGGAAGTAGCTTTCAGGGGAAAACATTTGCTGGGTTCTCCTCTCTCTCTCTCTGTCTGAGAGTGAGAGAGTGAAGTGACAGAGCGAGCCCCGGGGGACAGTGCACCAAGAGGCAGAGAGAGAGAGAGAGAGAGAGAGAATCTTAAGCAGGTTCCACACTCAGTGCAGAGCCCGACAATGAGGCTCGAGCTCATGACACTGAGATTATGACCTGAGACAAAATCAAGAGTCAGATGCTTAACCAACTGACCTACCCAGACACCCTAGGACTCTCCTGTCTTGATACACTGATCAAGAAACAATACTGAGGTATAGAGCACTCTTGCTGGGCATATAACGATGTCTACAAGATCCTTCTCTAGCTCTTGCCAGAAACCTGCTCTTATATGTCATAGCGTTGTGGCCCTCAGATGTCCTTTGCCTTTAGAGCCTAGGATATAGCCAAACACTGAAATGACTTTCAGGGTTCTTGGAAGATGGCTGCTGTTCAATGGAAACAGGATCAATGTGACAGCATGACACAAGTGAATAAGAAAGGATCCAAAGTGGCTGATCTCAACACTCTGACTTTTTATGGTTTGTCTATGTGGATGAAAGAACTCATGGTGAGTGTGTGGATTAGTCAGACTGTCTCTGCCCAGCTCAGAACATCAGACTCCATCACTGACTTTGACTTCTATGTTGCTTTTTTTTTTTTTTTAAGATTTTATTTATTTGACAGAGAGAAACAGAGCTAGAGAGGGAACATAAGCAGAGGGAATGGTAGCAGGAGAAGCAGGCTCCCTGCTGAGCAAAGAGCCCAACGTGGGGCTCGATCCCAGGACTCTGGGACCATGACCTGAGCTGAAGGCAGCCGCTTAATGACTGAGCCACCCAGGCACCCCTATGTTGCTCTTGATACCAAGAGCTTCTTGTTCAGACTAGATTTTCCCATCTTTGAAACCTAACGTCTATACAAGATCTTTGGCATGACTTTCATCAAATTCTCAAGTTTATTTCCCCTTCTGGTTTTCCCTGGTATAAATCCAATAATTTCACTCTAGTCCAGTGGAAATGGTCTCTTATTTAACCAGCTCCAATCCACTCATATGAGAATTCAAGCAAAAAGGAACTTCCATGTTCAAGGACATACTCCAAAATCATTGGTCATTTTTTCCCCTCTGTCAAGCATCCAGTTCATTTTGAAATTATTCCTCCACCATATTAGAAATGGTTTCCCTCTCCTATCTGAAATTCTCTTTGCATCACTTCACTTTTATGAGTGATCTTCGTTAATACCTGTGTTCCCTAAGCAGAAGAAAGCTGAAAAGGATTTTCACTTCTACAAAATGGAAATTTTATAAATAATTTGCCTTTTCACTTTATTATTTCAGCTTACAAAAGTTTTCACAGGAACTAGACGTCTACTATCAGATACTGAGGGAAACTTGTATATCATATTTCCGACATTGACCTTCTAGAATTTTATTTAAAAAAAATTATTTTGCATGTCCCCTCTCCTACTCTCTTTACTTCCTGATTTTTTTTGTTTTGTTTTGTTTTATTTTAGTTTCATAGCTCACTTTATGAGAGCGACAGGTATCCATCCCTCTCTTTATTTTAGTAAGAACTGCAGCTCACACCACTTGCCCAGTAGAGGACCAGATCATCTTTGGCTTGAGCTGGGGAATATTTCCTCCCAGACTGCTGATTTATGTCTCAGATTTTCCAAATATTCTCTAATAGTGCTTTCCATCAATAGCTACTTTATATGTACAAAGTATTCATTGCCTTCTAATAACCTGGACTGCTTTTTCCATAGCTTTGTTGCTAACATCTATTTTTTTTGACCCTACGTCAGTCCAGTAACTCAGTCATTTTGAGCCATCATGATTTTCATCCCTTTTCTGATTTATTAGCAGACTACTCTCTCTCTAGTATGCCTTTCTTCCTTAATATATTTGTGAAAGACTCTTTGACCCCAGCTGTCCTGAATGTTTTACTGTGCTCGCTGGCCAAGGCTTTTGCAATGGGTGCAGTTTTATGAATCTCAAGATGGGTTTGCTTTTAAAAGCTGCCCTTTCAGTTCATTTAAATAAAGTGTCTCCAGCTGTGTTTATGCTACCAAATCATTTGTAACCATCTCCTCCACTTTGGCCCCAAACATTTTTTATTCATAGACCTCTAGATTGCAGCCACAATGAGCTCTTGGTTTGTACTTTGCTATGCATCTATAATACCACTATTTGCAAGATTTGTCATTCGTTGTTTCTGGATCTGTCGATCCCATTTCTGGATCTGTCCTAGTGCCTGTGTCCTGAGATCAAAACACTGGCTTCATAAACAGAATCCGCATTGTAATCTCTCTGTTCAAAGACCTAGACAGTATTTCCCATCACCAGTTTCTAGAACCTTATGGTGTCCAGTTAGCAGCCCACTCAATCTACTTGAGGGGTGGGGAATGTCTGGTCCTTGGGACTGCCTAAAAGCCGACTTATGGGCTAAGGGATGTAGCCCACAAGACTTGTGACTAGCTGACTTATTTAGTTAAGGAATTTGGCTCACAATAGCCAAAAATAAAAGATAATCATACTAGTTTTTAAAAACTATATTTTCAAGATGGCAATGACTAAAATTAAGAGTCCCTTACTGGGGAAATTGTCAATTCCTTATGTCTTCTCTCCACTGTTTTACTTTATCTTCCATTTTATTTTTCTCTTCTTCACTGTTGCCATTTGAATATTCCTTCAGATTCACAAATATATGATGGTTTGAATAACTTTTTCCCCATCTGTAATGGTGGTGCCATACTAATAAAATTGACAAACACTGTGTGGTGAGGTTGGCTTTTCCTTTGTAGTAAGAAATGTTGCCAGTTCAATCATTACACTTGGACTGTGATAGAGCATTGACTATTTATTCCAAAATTGATAGGTTATCAACTATCAACACGGAGCATTGTACAAGGGTGAGTGTGAGAACAGGAGACACTTTGAATGTGTGACTTGAGAGCCCAGTAATGCTAGATTTCCTACACTGAGTAGCCCGAAGTGGGAATAACAATAATAATAATAATAATAATAGTTAATACTAATAATTGACAGATTCTAAGCCAAGTCCTGAAGTGAAATTTGAGAATCAAACTGGAAAGACAAAATACCAACATGCAGTTCAGTTCAGAATACCAAAATACAGTTCAGAGAGATGGGATAAAGATTTTATCCTGGAAGTAGAACCAAGAATTTACAAGGTGGCCTTTAACTCTAAGCCTGATTTCTTGCCCATTTGGGCTCTAAGAGCATGATCATCAATGCCACAGCGTCTAAATGACTCAAAGTGTTCCCTGTTACATGAAATGTCTTCTATCCCTTCCTCCATCAAGAGATACAGGAGCGGGGCGCCTGGGTGGCTCAGTGGGTTAAAGTCTCTGCCTTTGGCTCAGGTCATGATCTCAGGGTCCTGGGATCGAGCTCTGCATCGGGCTTTCTGCTCAGTAGGGAGCCTGCTTCCCTCTCTCTCTGCCTGCCTCTGCCTACTTGTGATCTCTCTCTCTCTGTCAAATAAATAAATAAAATCTTAAAAAAAAAAAAAAAAGATACAGGAGCAATAATCTAATAAGCCCGTCCACAATTAACTGATAAAAAATTAAGTAATTATTTTGTTGATTCTTTGTTAGAAAGCTTCAGCTGAAGTTCACAGGGAGTTGCTTATGTTTTTGAGCTCATGGGGATGTTTGGAATCTAAATTAATGTTTACTAATATTAATCATAAATTTAAAAGCTAGTGAAGTCCTAAATCCAATATGGTATGGAGGATTGAATCCTGGAAAATTAAAAAATTTAAAAAAAAGACATTCATGAAAATAGCAGCAAAACCCAAGTAAAGCCTGTAGTTTAGGAAATAGTAATATATCTTTGTTCATTTCTCAGCTTTGAGATATATACCATGACTATAATGTTAAGAGAAACTGGATAAAGTTTTTCACTATCATTGCAACTTTTCTGTAAACCTAAAATTATTCAAAAATAAAATGATTATTTTTAAAAATGATATAAAGCAGAGTCCACAACATGATTGTTACCATCACTGTCTTATTTTTCCTCTTTGGCAACATTCAACACCTTTATTGCAATGGTTTAGTATGATACTCTTCTTTTCCAAAAGCACAAATTTTTTTTTTATAAAGATTTTTTTTTTATTTATTCGACAGAGAGAAACACAGTGAGAGAGGGAACACAAGCAGAGGGAGTGGTAGCGGGAGAAGCAGGCTTCCTGCCCGGCGAGCAAGGAGCCCGATGCGGGGCTGGATCCCAGGACTCTGGGATCATGACCTGAGCCGAAGGCAGACGCTTAACGACTGAGCCACCCAGGCACCCCTCCAAAAGCACAAATTAATGGTAAAAGAAATTAGATCGTCAGTTCTGTGGTTATCATTAATCTATGTATAGGAGGCATTTATATTTAAATAAAAAACAAAGAAAACAAAGACACAAAAGCAGCAGAAACAAGCTAAAAAATAAACCTAAAGTTTGTTTCCCTTCTTCCTTTTTATCTAGACTAAGTTTCCTAAAAGGTTGAGAACTTTGGTTCTTGGGTGGGAACAGGATTCATTTGTCAGGATCCCGTGGTGCCTGACTCGGAGTCCCCCGCACGTTTTTCTTCCTGCAGCAGCTGGAGATGCTATTTGGGTCTTGGTCTGCACACCCAGCTCTCCTGACAGCTGCAGACCCCTTGGGTCAGAACAAGCCACGGTGGAATTCTAATCTGACCCCACCTCGAAGACCTGGAAACTGGTGGTTGCTCCACAAATGTAGCTGAATGAATAAATTAGATTGAGCAGAGAGCTGGGAGTAGAAGCAGAGAGCAAAGGGCTCTCCTGCTCTGGTCTGCCAGATGTGCCGTTCCTGACCCAGGCCTCATCCCTGAATGTCTCCCGATGCTTGTGGGACGATAACTCCCCGCTGGGTGTTGTCCTGGTCTAGGAAAGGAATTTGCTTTGCCCATGAACTCCCCGAGAGGCAAATGTTGTCTGGAGGGAATAATCAGACCCTGGGGTCAGAATGGAAGAATTTCTCAAGGAGCTTTGTTCTTATCGTGAATTGCAGAAAGTCAATTGGCTGTTGAAAGTTGATTTGGCATGAAACACAGCATTAAATGGCATGATGTGGCATAAACAACGGCTTTATATATGTGTGCCTGCAATGAAGGGGTAGTGACAAAGGGCCATAATTCCAGGAGGAAATTCCTTTGGAACCCCCAACTGTCAAAGAGCTGGATGGGCTTGTTCCCTGACATCTTTTCAGTTAAAGAAGCTATCGGAGAAAATAATTATGTGACAATTTATAATCATTTCTGCCACCGCCAATTGTTTCTAAGCAACTTGTACTTTGAAAGCTACCCTTCTTTTGTGTGGCCGATAGAAGGAATCTCTGAATCTTGATGCAAGGGAGTAAAAAGGAAATAACAGAGTGATTGAGAGTATGGGATGGAGGTCAGATTCTCAGATGAAGGAATCCCAGTTGGGCATTTGCTAAATATCTCTGCTTTTCTGGTTGACCTGTGTAGGTGATAGCTGTTGCTGCATTATCTTTATTGAAAACATAAATATTTCAAAGGTTTGTGATAGACTGTGGGTCTATTCTCTACCCCCCAGTAAAGAAGGGCATCTATTGCTTGGAAATAGTTCAAAGGTGTAGCCTCACCCCACCCCCAAAATAAATCTAATTCCATAATTAGAAACCCCTTCCTTTTGTCCTAAAGAATTCTAGTCTGTGAAAATGCAATTGCCCCTGGGAGAAGAAGCGAATTAAGCTTTAGAAGCCATTACAGCAGGTTAGTGTAGCAGACCTTTTCTGGAGGGTTTGGGAAAAAGAGAAAAGACCTTGAGGAAGAAGAGGAAAGGAAGGAGCGCTTCTTAAATACATTTCACCTGTATTCACACTTAGCCCTCACATGACTCTCGCTTCCGGTTTCAGATGCAGAAGAGGGAACTCACGGACAGGAGGCAAATTGCCCAAGGACAAGCAACTGGTAACTGAAGGATCTGGTGTTTAAATCTGGCGCTTCTGACTCCCAAGTCCAGGCTCTTCCCTTTGGAAGTAGCTGAGAGACACAGAGGGACAATCAGAGATAGAGAGAGCAGAGGACCACTGACCTTGTGATGGGAGGAGCCGGCCGTTCGTTAACTGTGGCTGCTGGATCTCAAACCCTGACTGGGTGCAGTCCAGCAAAATCTTTTTTTTTTTTTTATATTTCTGACCCTCCACCGTAGACAGTGGCAGATGAGGGCAGTGATTAGCTCTCTCATTAGTTCTGGACTCAGCACAACATCTGGGTTTCAATGCAGTCCCTGCTTGCTAATTATGGGACTTGGAAAATACACTTCTTGCTTTCTTGTTCCCGTATTTGTAAAGTGCAGGTATTAACCAAACCTTCTTCCTGGAATTCTTGTGATAATTAAGTGAAACACTGCATATGAAGTGCTTTATACCAAGACGGAGACAGAATAAATGCACACTGTTCCCTGTTAGAATTTCCGCCGGGAAAGACGAGGGGGTAGTATCCGGTAAGGATGGGTCCTTCCAGTCTTTCTCAAACAGGAGCATTCCCTCACTCCAGACTTTACGACAATGAGGCTTGATTTTACAGTGATACTTGAAACTTCTTTTGTTTTCGGTGGTTTTTTTTCCTTCCCATATGGGGCTCTCATCTCATTACAGTCCTGACACCTTACTATCTCTGAATATGGAGGAGAAAAACATTCGAAGTGCAATTTTCTCAGAAAAGAGAGACAGAGGGAGACAGGCAGAGAAGTGTCTGAAATCATTGGAAGATCGGGAAGGAGCTTTATGCCAACTCATGCCTTTTCTTCAAGGATGGTCAAGATTTCCCCATTTCCCTTCCCCATTCTCCACTGCTGTGTCTCTTAAGGGTACAGATGGGGAGTCAGTAAATGGGAAACAGTAAGCAGGAGGATTTCCAAAGGATAGTGGAACCATTCACTCATTCTCCTATGAAAAAGAAAAGTTGCAGGGCATGGCAAAGGGAGACCTTTTCCCTGTCATTCAGAAAACGCATCTGGTCACAGTGGGGCATAATATCCAGTAGGAAATACTCTTCTACTAGAGGCTGCATTTTAGATTGAAGGACGGGAGGAGGAATAAGATCTTAAGGGCCACTTGAATATCTCCACTGAAAATGGATTGGGTTGGGATGGCCAGGAAGGGAAGGGGAGGGAAGAGGGGGCTGATATACAAAAAAAAATAAAGCCCAAACACCCAGGAGAGTCCCAGCCCCTTAGCTTGTAATAAGTCAGCTTTTGTTAGCTTGGCTTTTGAGTATTAAGCACTCAGTTCATCTCCATTGATTTGTAATGAGGCTGGGAGGCTCACAAAGCCTTAATCAAGCCGGGATCCTTTTAAAATGAACTCTTCTACGGAAGAGAGCTGGCAGATAGCATCTGTGCCGAGCCCTGTTGGAGAGAGCTCACTGTCCCCATTGTCAGGCTTACACTGGCCCAGAGAATGGGGTAGGGGCTTCATTAGTCTGATAAAAACAGACAGGCCAACTTTTCATTAGAGGGATGCACAAATCCACTTTACTTGGCTTTCCTCCTTTACATTATAAAAGCATTATCAGGCCCCAGCTTATGGGACTCATTATTCCATACAAACACCCTGCGAGGAGGTGGGGAAGGGCTGGGAGCTGAGCCCTCCTCTTGGAGTGGCCTTGAGCCCTAGCTTTTCAAAGCAAGAGAACTGGATTAACCTTGGGCCAAGCTTCCTATCTGATGAAATGATGCTCCACACCATCATCTACTCCATTTTTTTTTTCTACTGTCAAACAAGAGAAAATGGCAGAGCTTTTGTCCTTTTGCAATAAGCGCAGTGTGTCCTAAGATTTATGCTTTGGGATTGTGGATCATAGAGAAATTCTAATGCTGGTGCGTCTCAAGGTCTCCGTTCTAGTAAGACGGTTTTAAGCAAATTAAGTAAATCATTTGTTCTGCATCATGTCTCATTAGGTAATCACAGAAAATATAAAATTCTATAGTAGATTTAATTAAAACTTGAGGGCAGAGGCATTGTTATGGTGGCTTGGATCAATATTCTTGATTTAACTTCCACAACAATTTTCAATTCCATTCTCGGCTTTCTGCTACTCCACGTCTTTGTTTTACTGACTTTTCCGCCTATGTTCCCAACGCTCTGAGGAACTGACATGGCCCGATGGGTTCCTGTCAGTACAGTACAGACCCCTGGATCTTCTTTTCCCCTCACTTATTTTTTAAAATTTAAATTTAATTAGCCAACATACAGGACATCATTAGTTTCAGAGAGAGATAAGCTGAGGGCTGCCAGAAGGAGTAATTGGGAGATGGGCATTCCCTCACTTCTTTATATATAATCATGGATACTGTTCAGCCCTGTATTTTGTTGGATGCCTTTATTTTCCACCACAAACTGTGTTACTATCTGATATTGTCTTTAGATTCAGGCTTTAGACTTATATTCTGTAAGATAGATAACAATAATAATAATATGCAGTATCAGTATGTGTCCCGAGTTACGCAAAATAAGTCTATTTGAAAGAAAGCATGTCTGAATAAATTTCCGATTTGCAAAAATAAAAGAACTCTTTATTTTAAAAAATATATATATCGAAACCTTCATAGGAGAGAGCTAACTGGTATCATTGTGGAAAACCCAAATGTTGGCTGTACTTTGCAGCTCTAGACTAAGCAAATAACTTACTTTGTAGGCCAACAGTGATCCATGGCTTCATGGAAAAACTTGGGGTTGGACTTGGAGGAAGCTGGCATCCACACAGAGAGTCAAGGATTCATTGCATTCCCTGCCACAGCTGAGGCAAAAGTATGACTTTACCTGAAACTTCCAATGCCATCATCCATCCATACATTCTTTCAGCCAATCACTCAGAAATGATGAATTCTACTAAAAATGGCAAGGCCCTGACCAGCTTTTAGTGAATTTTAGCTTCTCCAGAGATCTAGGCATTAGCATCTTATTTTGTATTGACAACCGTGCTCTCAATGTGTGCACCAAAGAGAGGTGCTCTCAAAGCACCTCTCTTTGGTGCTACTCTCTTAGATTCAGAGGCTGGGAGCTGCAACTGAGACTGATGGAACACTGGTCAATGGGAGGAAAAAAAAAAAACAGATTGCATACATGTGCAATGTGCACGCATGCAGGAGCGCGTAGTGATGAGTAACTCAGAGAGAAGGCTAGCCTTTGGGGCCTACATACCATCTTAACAAAGGACAATAAGTGTATGGAGAAATGACAGGACACTGAAAAAGGGGATTGGGCTTGTAGGGCCAGTGACTATGGGAAGGTAGATACATGGGGGAAAATAATGGAAGGTGAGGTCACTTCAGCAAGATTTGTGCAGACCTATTTGGTTCTACTCTGTCTTGGGGATTTATGGTTGTTCTTGCTCTAGGAGAGGGGAAGAGAACATCTTCACAGAAGGGAATTTATGTCTTGCTTTTAGGCATGTAGGTGGGGGGCCAAGAGCTCTTTCTGCATTTGCTGCTTCTTGATTGTCTTTGGCTCAAAATAATCCTTATGCCAAAGTGGCATATTTGGGGATGGCCCATTCTGATCCTCAGGGCCTTAGGATCTGACCTATGTGGGCCAAGGGCCTGACACCATGGAACATGTTGGGGTTACAGAATCAACTCACATTTGCAACAACCTTGATGCTGAAGGTGAGGCATCCTGATCCATTTTTCTCTCACCCCTTTGTATTTTTAACTTCTGACTCAAATAGGACAGAGGTTGAGGAGCCAAGACCTTGACTGTTTCTATTGGTGGAGATCAGGTGATTCAGCACCTCAGGTAGTTATCCAGCTTCTCGAGGATGGCTCTTTGATTTATGGTGTCATCTCAGGACATTTCCCTGAATTAGGCCCCTGGGATCAGTCAGGCACAAAAATAACAAAGTGTGAGGAGCACAGTTCTCCAAATTGTGACATGACATGATAGGAGATAGATATTATGCTTTTCTTCAGGAATGTCTGAGTTTACTAGACAAAGGACTGATTTTACTTATGAGAGAGAAGTATTTGAGGTACTGCCAGGCATATACAGATAATAGCATGTTTGATGAAAAGAAGAGTGTGACTGTCTTTCCTAGCTTGTGTAAATACTTGTGAGAACCAGTTTCTGCTCTCTGGATTTTTATGTGAGGCAAGGGTTACCCATGTTTACACTCAAAGAAGAATGTAGCTTTTTCTGAACTGGAACTGCCATATAGCCTTATTATGAATAGCCTTATTACGAATATATATTTGTTATTCAGGCCTATACTGGAGCCCGAAACCAGTGAAAATGAAGGGTTTTTGTATCATCTGCTTGAGACCAACCACATCATGGCTCAAGCCTACTTGAGATAAGCCATTTGGTCTGAATGTTAGTTTTCTTCTTTCAATGAAGAGTTAATTTCCTTTTCTTTGATATAACTGGCACTAAAGGGCCTAAAGTACTTTGTTCTTTTTAGTGATAAATCTAATTGAGTCTTAATCCTGAAAACAACCTCTGGTTTGGCACTTATCCCAAGAGAGATGGAGTGTGGGAAGGAGGTCAAGCAAAGGGTGATAAATTGAGGAATTATGGATCATACCTTCAGTTCTGTTCCTTTAATTGCTTTTAGCATCACTGTGGAGAAAGACCAAAGTCGAATGACCAAGCACTTAATGAAATAAAGCAAGAACCAAGGGCCCCACAGGCAGGAGTAGGTGCACTCTGGTATGGGGTTTTCTGAGATCAAATCATGGGCTACTCCAGCTTCCTCAGATGTTAGCAGTGGAATAAGTACAGTATTGTAGCTGTAGAGGCGCCAAGCATCTCAAAGCAGCTCTGATTCTAGTCACTGTGAGTGGTATGAGTGGGCTAATACCAAGCTGGGGGTAGGGACAGCCTCTCAGGATGCTTGGGACACTGATATGGCATTGACAAAGCAAGAACAATGCTCTCGAAGTAGCTACAGAAGTGGTTGAAAACAGTCTGATGGCTCTGTGAGGGCCTTCCAGTGTGGACAAAGAGACCCAGGAAACTTGGTCCTTGGCCATGGTGGAAATGCAGAAAGTTCATCAGGTTGCAATGAGGATGGATGCTGAGACCCTGCAATTCAGATGCCCTTTCCCTAGTGCCATTATTACTGTGGTGAAAAGAACAAGACAAGGTGGAAAGAGAGAACACAAGAAACTGACTATGTAGTTAACCAAAACTCAGAGTTTAAAGCCAAAAAGATGATTTCTATGAACTGATAAATCTTCATTGTCTACCAGCAGAAAGTTATACATCCATGAACCTTGGGACTACAAGAGCCCCAATAAGAGTTCCTGTAAGCTCCTATAAGTTTCTCCAACAACTGAAGATGTCGTAGAAGAAGTAACAAAAATCCAATAAGATAAAGACTGAAAAGGATCCTACTGACTTGGAGAAAGAAGCAATATGATGCTTGTTAGGGAGTTGGTTGAGAGATATATCTGTAAGCATAGAAGGCATGCTGAAGAGTGAATGGGGAATGAGGATCTGGACCTAGGGGCTGTAGCTGGATGGGAAGATCAGGGAAGGGGAAGAAAGAAATGAGATTGGAGAATAAATATAACAAGACTTTGGGTCAAGTAAAGAATGTGGTTGGAATGCCTATAGGCTAAAGCCGAAGCCAATGGGGAGAAAGAGAAAATATCTAGGAGGAGGGGGGATATGGGATATAGCAACATGTGGATTGGTTATTGTGGGTAGGGAGAGATCAGCATGGCACCCTCAGACAGGAAGAAAGTCAAGGAGAATGGTTGCACTGCTCTTTAGATAAAGAGGGTGATAGGTTGAAGGAGGTAATGATCGATTTCATTTCTAGCAGCATCTCAACTAGACACCCCTGCATGGTCACAATCTCCTTTGGCAAATCCTTTCAATGGCTTTCTCTCTTCTAGCATTTGAGATCACGACATCTCATAGAAAGTCACCGAAACCTCTCCTAATGATCTCTTACCCTCTCTTTCAACCTTGTTTCTCTTGTCCTCCTCTGGTTTCTCGTACATTCATATCTAGTCTCCACTGGTCTGCATGGCATCTTCACATTGGTTATGTGCCATGTGTCTGACAGGCCAATGTCCTCATATCCACTATTTCCCCATAAGCTTCATAATGAAGCCAGTGGACAAGGTAAATCAGCCCGTGTGTCACAGTTTTTCAGCCTACCCACCCTGGGACTCTACTTATACAGAGAGTTAAAAGCACAAGAAGGGGTGCCTGGGTGGCTCAGTGGGTTAAAGTCTCTGCCTTTGGCTCAGGTCATGATCTCAGGATCCTGGGATACAGCCCCGCATGGGGCTCTCTGCTCCGCGGGGAGCCTGCTCCTCCCTCTCTCTCTGCCTTGGAACATGTTGGGGTTCTCTGCCTACTTGTGATCTCTCTCTCTGTCAAATAAACAGTTAAAATCTTTAAAAAAAAAACAAAGCACAAGAAAAACCTTTTGCTACTAATTTTTTAAAAACACATGAACCTTCTTCCCTTCCTTTATCTATTTTTTTTAAATCATAATGAAAGTTCTTTTTTTTTTTTGAAAGTTCTTACTACTCACTGTTGGCCATCTTGGAGCTTTCTTGGGCATGCAAAACATTTAGAAAATCATTAAAAAATAGGAAATCTAAGATTGAGCATGTGGCACCCTATTTTCTTCCCTTGAACCAAGCAATGCTGCTCTTTGCCTTCTCTTCTTGTAAGAGCTGTGTCCTTTAAAGAAAGAGGACAGTACCAATGGTTTGACAAGTCACTGAATCTGGTGACCAGAAAATGGCCTTTTTTTTTTTTTTTGCTAAAGTGGGTACTCTGAATCCCATCAATGTTTAATTTCATAGCAAGAGAAGCAGCGTGGTCTGCATAATAGCTTAAAATCTATGGCAATTTTGCAGGATGCTTGCTGATGGTACATAAATGAAAAAGGTGAATACTTGGAGTCACAATTTTCTCACTTAAACAATTTAGGTACTTAATAATGAAAGATGAGATTCCAAGTCATTGCTTCATTTATGTATGTACAAATAATAAGCATCATGTGAAACCTTTTAGGACCTGAACTCTTATAAAAATAGGATACATTTCATAGAAAAGCATCCCTCATTCAATAATGGGAAGAAAATCGTGTTTGCATAGCTCTTCCCTACTTTGAGTTTTGGAGTCTCGTTGAGTTGCTCACTTCCTTCTCAGCCACTCATAGGCTGTGTGGCCAGAGATAAGTTACTCAACCTTCCTGATCTTCAGTTTTTCTCCATTAAATGGGACTGATCATACCCAAGTTTGTCACTTGTCTCTTAGAATGAGCTACGATCAGGATTCTGAATTCCCAAATCTTTTTCTATCATCAACAGGATTTGAACTAGAGACGGTTCTCTAGTTTAACAGCATTCTTCATGGCTGACTAATATTTTAGCCTCAAACTCATGGATAACCAGTCTGGAAACCTGTTTTCCTGCTCCCCTACTACTGAAAGTTAGAGGAAGGCCTGACCAGTTTGCTCTGTGCCTCTGTTCCCTCTGATCTTCCGGTGCCACAGGGCAGCTCCAATTAGGGGGCTCCCCATAGTCACCTTACCAAATCTTCTGTAAGAGAGGAAAGAGAAAAAAGGAGGAAATCAATAGAAAGTGCTTGCTCTGGCTCAGTTCCACTTATAATCCCTAGTCCTTCCACTATGATTTCTAGATCTCAGACTGCAGCCCCTCTGGTTGTCCAACAGGAAATGGTTGGCATACAGAGACTGGAACTAAGTAGCTACTCAATCAACAGTGGCTATATTTATGTCACTGCTATTAATATTTATTAACTGGGTCACGGGCAATGGGAACTACAGTAAATAGGTCCTTCTGACTAAAAGCCCAAGATGCCAGACCACAGGCATTTTTCTTTGTACAGAAGGGGCTTGGAAGTTCCACCTGGCTTTGGTTAAGCTGTCATTGATCTCTTAAACAATATGAATGGAGGCTCTGAGCACTAGTGTTGCTAGATGGAGACAGTTTGAGAGGACTGGGTTCTGAGCAGCCTCCCCTGCCCCCCACCACGTATGTATAAAAAGGAGAGTCTTGGAACCTGCAGGCTGAATGGATCTTATTTTTCTTAAAGATTTTATTTATTTATTTGAGAGGGAGAGCGTACACAAGCAGGGGGAACAGCAGGCAGAGGAAGAAGCAGGCTCCCTGCTGACCAAGGACTCCCCCCCGCTCACAATGTGGGGCTCGATCTCAGGACCCTGGGATCATAACCTGTGCTGAAGGCAGATGCTTAACCAACCGAACCTCCCAGGCGCCCCTGAATGTGTCTTATTTGCACACAGTTTTTATCCCAGAGTGATGCTGCCCTGGACCCCGGGGGTCAATGCTTCTTCCCTAAGGGTAACATTTAGCCAGAAGTGGAAAGTAGGGGTTTGGGGACACATTAGGCCTCCCATTAATTGGTGTCTGAATCCAAGCCTCACGTGCCAGTCTCTTAGCAGATTCCCACCAAGACAAGAACGTGGATGTTTGCTTGTGCACTGCACCTGACTTGGAGGGAATACTCACCCTCCTGGAGTCCTAGAGACGCAGTTGGGAGAAGGGTGCTCTGCCGCTGGGTCAATGGCAGCACCTTCCACTTGCACTTTTTCAAGGTCATAGGGAAACTTTCTCCTACTCACAAGAGTCCTGAACTTGATGGCAGTGTGCCCCGGGAGTAATAAGGACGAGCTGCTGCCCCAGGGTGAATCTGCGGGCTTCAAAGCCACCACGGGCACTGTCCCCAAGCCGCCTGGCTCTCCCCCAGTTGCAGCCCCAGCACAGAGCAGCTCCAGGCACCTGAGCCGAGCCCGCTGTCTACAAGGGACAGACTGAGAGGTCTGGGCTGGTGCACACTGCAGCTGTGCCGGGAAGGAAGGATGAAGGTCCCCATGCGAGAAAGGGTCTAGGAGGGAGGTGTTTCCAGGCTGAGGCTGTGGATCAGGCATCCTACAATAAACCGACCTGTGAGCCGTACCAGACGGCTCCGGAATACTTCCACAGAACAAGGCAATAAATACATCACTGTACCACGAAATGGCCTCTCGGTGGCTATAGAACACTTAATTATTGATTAATCTTATTAATTAATGAATCTGAACATGAGAGCTACTAAACAGGAATATGAACAGCCAGTGTTCCGTGAGAGAAGAGAGGGAGGCCTCACTGTGTCCCCAAGGCAGGGACAACTGCTCGGGGAGCGGACTGACTGCTGCCTGGGGAGGGGTACAAGTGCTACTGCGGGGGTGGACAGTGACCCCGGGGGGCCGCTGTGGTGCCAAGACTGGGTGCAATCATCTGGGCAGAGCAGAGGAGGAAGAACAGAGAGTAAGTGGGAAAATAACCAGAGAAACAGCAATTCAGTTCAACATTTATTTACCACCTACTACTTGCCAAGAATTGAGGTGTCAAAGGTGAATAAGAAACAGTCTTGCCTTTCCATCATTCACAGTTTAGTAGAAAAATGGAAGATTTCAAATCAATGTCCCACATATTTATACTCAGCATTGCCTGGGAAATTCTAGAAAGGTGGGAGAGAAGCAGAGGGCACCGAGCAATAATCAGAACTTAACAAGTGTACCATTAAGTTTCAAGAGGCCTTAAGATATAATAAGAACAATATTAGTTAAGTACCTTCCTTGAACTGGGCGGGGGGGGGGGGGTACAAGTGAATTACTTGCAAATGCGCTCTCCTCCTTTTCTCTCCAGTGGTGCTGGCTTTATGACCTGCTGCTGGCCATTGGGCTTCCTGCAAGCTGCTTCCCCTTGATGGCCTTTGGTTTCCTCGTCTGTCTCATGGAGGTAATTACATGCTCCTTATAGGGTGTCGTGAAGAGTGGACATGATTGTGTGGAGGGTACTGAGATCCCAGACTTGTGAGAGTCATTTATAAATAGTCTATGAATCATTCATCTACTATGAACTAGTAGAAATTCAAGTTATTATTCTGTTTGGCAGTACAAATCACAATCCTTTCAATGTGTAACTTCCCTGCTCAAAACCCTGAGATATTCATTTTTGATCCCCGGAAAGGATCCACCACACAAGGAGGAGAGAGGTGTCTGCACCTACAGAGACACAGACAGATGTCTTGCTTCAGAGCAAATGGCTTGCCTTCGGCTAGTGTGGGCTTGAATTCGATATTGCCATTTACTAGCTGTGTGACTTTGGCCAAATTGCTTAACCTTTCTGGACAAACACACAGTTTCCTTGTCTGTTCCATGAGGGTAATAATAACACCCATCTCATAGGGCTGCGGTAAGAACAACCTATGATATTGCTTGTAAAGCACAGTGCCTGGCATTGACCAACCTCAAATGTTAAGTGTTGAAATAACTTTAGAAGATTGTTATCAGAGAGGATCGCAACTAAGTCCCATGGGGACAAAGTACTCTACTACCCAATGGAAAAGCAATCTCCTCCTCTCTCCTGCCATCATTTCCTCCTGCTCCTTCCTGAGACCCTTGCATACACCCTCACCGCACACTTCTATTTATTATGATGGGGTGAGCACTAGAGCATCGAGAGGCTTTTTTCTCACTTCCAAGCCACAGTGGTCTAGGAAGTTGCTAA
>CM053618.1:5203537-5262756 GCA_028646535.1 Procyon lotor | reverse complement strand
CTTGGTGCCAGTTGTGTATTAATAGCACCTTGTGGTGACAAACACACTCAACACCATGTTTATTTCTTATCTCTCACACAGTTGTTCTCTCCTTGTAAAATGTGTTCATTCATCCAACCATCATTTATTGACCACCTGCTTCGTGCCATTTATTGTGCTGGTGAGTCAACGTTAAATAAGCTACCACTTCAGTCCTTGAAAAACTCACTGGCCAACAGAAACAAGGACAAGCAGGAAGGGGAATGCCATGGGTAAGTACTCAACAGGTACCATGAACTCAAAGAAAATGGTGATTTCTGTGCTGTAACACAGCAGCAAAAGCTTAAAGAAAAGGCAGTCTTTTAGCTGGATGTTGCAGAATGAAGAGGTTTTCTGGAAGTGGAATGGGTGGGTGGGGGTGGGAGTATGTTCCAAGCAGAGGGAACAGCATGATTAAATACACAGATTAGGGAGCATGACCCCATGATGCTAAAACCCAGGGCGTGTAGTCAGAACAGAGAAGGGGGTTGTGAAAACAGACCACAAAAGGAAGCCCTCATGTTACAGTATGTTGGAGAGTGCTGATTGATGTTAGCCTCACCAATAAATATCCTTGAAGGTCTACAGTAAAGCTCTGTGCTCAACATGGTCAGAAATATAAAGGTGGGCATTACATAGTCTCTGACCTGAAAGAGCCTATCGATCAATCAATACTTGTTGAAGTCTTAATATGTCCCAGGTGCTAAGTTGGGGATTTGTCTCAAACAAGACAAGCCTCCAAACACCCTTCAATCAAGATGATGGCAGTCGATAATTATATAAATTATTAAAAATTTTTAAATGCATAGAGTAGCAGCCCACAGAACTACAACATGGCAGTGGTGGGGAGGGAGAACAGTATATGGTAAGTTTCTCTTCCAAGTATCTATCAGGTTAAAATCAAACCTCCCCAAATTATAGTTGTTAAAAATAACACCACACTTTATCATGATAACTCATGATTCTGTGGTTTGACTGGGTTCAGCTCGGCGGTTCTCCTGTGGGGTCTCTTGGGTGGTTGCTGGTAGATGGCAGTTGGAGCTGCGATTATCTGCAGACTCAACTGGGCTAGACATCCAGAATGCTCCTTTATTTCTGGGTGTGGTGTCTCTGTCTGGATGGCTGGTAGTGGTAGGTGCTACCCAGGCCTCTGTCTCTCTCCACGTGACATCTCCATGTGGCCATTTGCACTTCCTCATAGCAGTAGTCTCAGACATCTCACATGGTATTTGTTGTCCCCAGACTATATGCTTCCAGAATGTTTTGAGGCCAAGGAAGAAGCTGCCAGACTTCTCAAGACCCAACCTTGGGGGAGTCATGCAGTATCACTTCCATCACATACTATGGGTCAAAATGCAAGTCCTGGGGACAACCTGTTTGGGGCCTGGATATAACAGGCATGGGACACTGGAAGCCCATCTTTGGAGACAAGCTATCATGGCTCCAGATATAGGAAGGATTACAAGGTAGGGGATGGTCATTGTGGGAGGACTCTAGAGAAGATACTTCACTGGGGAGGTGAAACTTAAGTTGGGCCTTGGAGGAAATATGGGTTCCACATAAGGAGAGAGAGAGCCTGCATGGTAAAATGAGCATATATTCTCAAGAGGAATTGGGTTTGAATCTTGTTTCTATCAACCATGCTTTTCTGGGGGCAATCTTCACAGAGTAGTTGAAGAGAATAGTCATAATGTGCCCCCAAAATCCTGTATCCTAGCCAGAACTTATTTGAAAAAGAGTTATTCTTTTTAATGACAAAAGAAGGTATTCGAGACTGGGTAAAAATTAAAGACACCAGGAATGCTGAGAACAGAATGAGTGACCTATGACATTACGGGAATGATATTCAGAATGGATTAGAGGGGAAAACGCCTAGCAAGAGCCCAGATTTCACATATTTTGCATTTGTCACAAGTCGTACTGCCTGAAATGTACATGTGGATAATAATCTGGCCAGATCCCACCATGGCATGATTAGAGAGCAAAGAAAGACTGTCTTATTCCAAAATGTCATCTTTTCTAATATGCCCAAGAGTCTTCTACTCCATCATTAGTAGCTCATTCTTCTCATTTAAGATATCTTGTCCCCAGGGATCTCCTATCACAATGGAAATACTCTGGAAGAGGTAATACATTAAGATATCATCAATCACTAACAATGTGTTATACTCTTGAGATTACTTTTCAACCTTAATAGTCAAAATATTCTCGGTTACACAGTGCTAAAAATATTCCCACAATCTTGGTTCCTTTTAGTACAACTAAACTTACTACACAAAGTCCTCAGCATGTCCAGACAACTGTCCAGGGCAGCTGTCCTCCATGTTTTGGCCCACACTACTGGCTGCCTGGGTCTTAGGGCACCTCCATGTCTACTTATACCCCGTGAACACGAAGGCAGGAGAAGACAGGAGAGTCATGCATTGGTGATTGCATGCATCACAGCTGTTCCTACTGCACTGGACAAAGCACATCGCGTGGCCACATCTAGAGTCAAGGGAGGCAGGAAATGATAACCACTCACATGCCCCAAAGAGCAACAAGGTATCAGTTAAGCGTAATATGCATGGCACATTGATCAAAAAGGAAATTCAGGGAGAAAAGAAATTAGACATCAATGAAAAGATTTGGTAAGTGAAGTGGAGTGGAACTGTTAGGTGCAGAGTAGGAGGCAGATCTGATGAGTCGTCACCATGGGTTCTAGGCTACATAGGTATCCAGGATGGCACCACGCTCCCAGAAGAAGACAAGGCATCAAAAATAGAGATAGAGTTTCCCAAAAGGAAGAAGAGGAGCACATGCCCAGAACCAGTCTTGCCCCCCGCCCCCCCATTTAAACACCAAGTCATTTGTCTTCAACACTAGGTGGTGATGTTCGGCATCATCAGAAAGCCAACATCTAGTGGTAATCCTCCACCAATGGTTAACAAGTGGAGAAGACGTTCAGTGTTAGCCAGCAAAGGAACAGAAATGAAATAGCAGAAAGTGGGCCAGAGTTGGGAGGTTGAAAAAAGAGACAGAAGGTCATGTCTGAGTATCGGGAGACATCATAACGAGAAACTGAAAAAGCAGGGATAATTGGAAACTGTTTTGAACTGAGTTTAGTTTGGAGTTCTGACGTGAAAGAGGGCAGGCTGATGCTTCTCAGGGGAAATAAAAAATTCTCTTTGGGGAAGTAGCAGCAAGGAAGAGCAGAGCAGTCCTAGTGGGGATCTACCATGCTTGTATTAGAAATATCCTGACTAAGGGAGATGCTCATGCCCCTCATCCCAGGGCTGCAGCTCAACTCTGTACCTGAGCCCTGAGGCAGCTCTGAGGGCTGATCTCTGTCTCCCTGATGTGTTGCCTGCCATCATTCACCTTCTGGCAATAATCAGTAGTGAGGTGGGAGTAGATGCACGCTCTTTTGTTTTAACTTTTTATTTTAGGAAAGTTTTAGATTCACAGAAAGCTTGAGAATAGTATACTGAGTGTTCTCCTATATCCCACCCACAGTTTCCCTATTATTTTCATCTTACAATAGTGCAATGCACTTGCCTCAATTAATGAATCATCCAGTAATTACATGATTATTAACTAATGGATGACAATTTTTTAAAACCGCATCTGTGTATGATTTGGAAATTGGATATGAGCACCGTATATCTTTGTAAGTGCATACGAGGAGTTATGAATCAGTACAACTTCGCATATAAAGAACAAGGCATTTCAGCAACCTTATCTTTGGTAGACAGACAACAACAAAATCACTTACAGAAAAGGTCTCTAGAGCCACAATGGGGTATTATTTCAATCATGCACTAAAGCTCAAACTCAGTGAGGTGGGATGAAACTAACATGACAATCAGAAGATTGAGTCTATGATATCTCAAGGAAGGAAAAAAGGAAGGAAGGGAGGAAGGAAGGAGGGAAGGGAGGAGGGGAAAGGGGAGGGAAGGTGGGTAGGAAGGGAGAGAGGGAGGCAGGGAAAACAGGGAATGAGAGAGGGAGGGAGGGGGGAAGGGAGGAAGGGAGGAAGGGAGGAAGGGAGGAAGGGAGGGAGGGAGGGAGGAAGGGAGGAAGGGAGGAAGGGAGGAAGGGAGGAAGGGAGGAAGGAAGGAAGGAAGGAAGGAAGGAAGGAAGGAAGGAAGGAAGGAAGGAAGGAAGGAAGGAAGGAAAGAAGGAGTGAACCTAGTCACCATTGAGGGCTATGTCAGACTGTCTCGTCTCTTCTCAGCTGCAGTTCTGGAGAATTTCAGCCTGTAGTTCCTTGGCCTCTCAAGAGCTTAGCCATGAATTCACTAGCTTGTTCCCCCAGGTGGCATCTACAGTCACTCATGTTGCCCTGGGCTGGGTACCTGATAGTCTCAGGTGACTCTCTGAGCACTTGTGGATCTTCTAAACTTTAGCTTTCTTCACAAATAAATAGCCAAGCCCTTGCCCTCCTGATTTCTTTGGCTTTTCCCTGAAACCTCACTCAGCTTGACTTATGATGTAATGGACTTTTCCAGATGTCTCACCAAAGAGTCAGACTTTGTCCCGACCTGTAGCTACTGCTTAGGGGTACTAGTTCAAGCCAGAAGGGCAATTCTATTATTTTCCTGCCTATGAATATTACTGATTCCAAAGATTCCTGCTCCCATATCTTATCTATTCCTTGGTTAGCCACACAGCTGAGCTCAGACCTAAGGTCACTACATCCATTTGGGTGCTATTATCTAAGCCGCTGACAACCTTCCCTTGTGTACCAAACTGACTATTGTTGGAAAGTCTACTATCTCAACACAAGTTATCTAGTGCCATGGGGTTGACCTGAGTAGATTTGAAAGCCCCATGGGCAGCACACATGTTTGTGTGTTTCTGTGTGTGTGTGTGTGGTGAGTGGGCAGGTGTTTCTTGCTGGCGTGCATAAAAAGCTCTCAAGAAGTGCTTTATTAATTGGCTAAGGAAGGTCATCAATGGGGAGAGTCTTTGAGGTGATAGACAGTTTAGGGAGAAGAGAAAACACAGTCCAAAAGAACTAGTGTCAGCATAATTTCAAGCCCCCCCCCCCCCCCCGCCCTGCCCCGATTGAATAAACAGATTCCTGGGAGATTATCAGACAGAGAGGAAAAGAGACATGGAACAATCACGGCCTTGGAGAAAGTGAAGGGGAAAGTCTACCTTTCCCCGGAGTCAGAGACCTGAGTCACAGCCTGTGACTCAGCATCCGTTCCAAGCGGCCAAATCACTGTTCTAAAACATTAGATTCACCTGTCCCCAAATTCCATCTGCACCCAGATTTGGACACAAACCACAAGCTCACTGGCTTTAAACTTTCATCTTTGATTTCCAGTTTTTAGTCAGGCTCAAGGTTTCTATTTCATTAGTGGAAAAATATGAGAGCCCTCCAGTGGCCAAAAATAAAACCTATAAATTTATACCACCTCTTAGTAAAGCCTCTTTAGCCTTGTGGAAAAAAAGTTGTCTCCCTATTTCAAAGGTGGAGAATTCAGTGTCAGATAAGGTGGAACTTTTATTATCATTCCATTGACTCTTGAATAACTTGAGTAATTCTTAGGATAGCCAGGAAGAGGCAGAGCATTGGAAGCAGAATCAGAGGTGAAACCGTACAACACACAGGAAAAATGCCTCTTGGTATATTTCCTTAAATGGAAATTGGTTATGTAAAAATAAAGCAACAATAGAGAAGAGGCATCATTCATCACGGTCCAGTTAAACAACTCATGTTCAGAGGAACCTGGACTCTTCTCTCTGAAGATATAAATCTGTAGTGTGAGGACTGTTCCTAGATTCCAAATAGGGATATAGGGATTTATATAGATATATGACTGGACTGTGTGTTTTTTTTTTTTTCTCTCACTCTGGTTTATCTATGCTGTACACTTTCTCTTATCCATGTTAATGGAGGGGATCAGTAGTGCAGATAATTGAAAGGTTGTGTGCCAACAAACTGCTTTGTGGTTGCTGCCAAAAACTCCCAGTGTTGCATGGTTAATGAAAAGTCAAGCAATGGCAGGGTTCTCATCACAGAGGAGTCCCATATAATAATAACAGCTATTATTTATTGAACCCTCACTATGTGCCAGATTAAGTGCTTTACATCCAATTAACTCATTTTATCCTCACCTACAACCCTATGAAATTGGTACATTTTCTCTTTTATGGATGAGGAAATGGAGTCCCAGTGGGTCAAGTAACTTCCAATGGTCATTCCACCTGTTTAAGTGGAGAAGCTATTACGTAAACCAAGGTTTTTATTAAGGCAAAGCCCTACATGCAGCCATCTTGCCATCCCAATGCCGTAATGGGTCAACCCATACTTGGGGGAAATGTTCTGAAAATGTGGGATTTTGAAAGTGGTTTCAGAGCATTGGTTCTGCCCTAACCTTTCATAAAGAACTATTTCCAAGCTAGAAATTATTATTCATAGACTTTCTGAATTTGAGTTACTCCTAAAAATTTAATCAACATCAGGATGAGAGAAATGTATCCACATGCGATGGATACATTTTCACCTTTATCTTACTGAGATTCTCTGTAGAATCTGGCTTAGTAACCACCCTCTTCTTGAAAACCTTTCCTATTTCAGCTTTGGTACCTCATTCAATCCTGCTTCTTCTTTAAACCTGCTTCCAATTTCTTTCATTGGGGTCTCTTCCTGTACTCATCCTTTAAATATTGGTGTTCTCCATGGTGTTTCCCTTCGCCCTCTTCTTGGCTTGCTTTAAGTGTCCCTGCTGTTATCTCAACCAGGACCCAGATGGCAATAGTTTGCTAGCCTTAATATTCAGCTCTGACCCCACTCCCAAGCTCCATATTTTCAACTGCCAACAAGTTATTTCCATTCGAATATCCTATAGGCAAAAAAAAAAAAAAAAAAAATTAAAAAAATTTTTAAAAAAAAGATCTCCTATGGGCACCTCAAAGTCACCAATTTTGAGTATATTTATTACATTGGTAAGAAAATTATATTACTTAGCAAAGTGCTTTTCTATATGATTTGCATTACTGTTAGCATCAACAGCAATAAGCAAATAAGTGATAGATGAAACAATGCATAAAGCTCAAACTTCTTAGCCAAGAGTAGAGTGATTGCCTGATCTAGTTTTTTCCTATCTTTTTTGGTCTGTTTTCAACTCCCTCCATTGTGACATCACTCCCATCTACCCTCAGATACTTGAAGTTTGTTCTTTAATTTTCTACACCTAAGGGTAGACAAGATTTTGATTCTATACTTCTGTTTCAATGCATACTGTTTTGTTCATTTTCTCTTTATCTTGGGAACTTTGACTTAACTCATAAAATTCATTCCATATGTTTTCTTTTTGCCCAGGTCTTCCAGGCAAAGTGAGTAGTACTTTTATCTGTGATCCTATAATGCTTTGTACTTTTTGGTAACATAGAACTTGTATTTTAATGCAAAAACTGATCAGAGTATCTGTCTTCCACCCAAGGAGCCATTAGAAGAGAAACAAGATTTGTGCTTCTTCTCACTTTTATTATCAGTGTTCCTTTGTACACACAGGTATGTTGAAAGAGTAAATGATCCATAGCCTCTGTCTTTGGCATATTCTGGTATAGACAGTGTTTAGAGCAATAGAACTAACTAATTTAATTTCACCCAGATGCCCCATCAGGGAAGGAGAAGAAACTTCAGAAATTAATTCCACTCCATATTGCCTAGCAATAAGAGGAAAATGTAAAAGGGGATTTCATGAGTAATGCAGAAGAGAGGGAGACATAGAGGGGTGAGTGAGGAACTAAGAAATCAGGAAGAACAGATATTAAAGCTTCAATGAGAAGGAGATCAGCACAAAAGATGAGCATCTAACCTTCTTCCCCACTGATTCAAACCACTCTTTGTTTCCAGCAGGACATCACATCTCTCCGCCCCACTCTGCTCTCCACTGGGAGATCCGAGGATCTTCCCTTTGCCTTCCCTGTCTTTGTCTAGGTAGATGTAATGTTGTTTCCCTTGCACTCAGACACCCTCACGTACACTCAGATACAGAGGCAGCCAGGAAAGGTGAAATAGTAGGAGCAAAAGGAGTAGGCAACCAGCTCAAGTCCAGTGCAAGTGGGGTGAGAACAGAGCTGGGGGACAGGGAAGCGGGACCTGGGGGTAGATTCCCATCCAGGCACCTTGTCAAGTCAACACAGGAGTTCAAGGACTTTCTCTGTGGTCTTCAGCTTTCAGCATGTTCTGTGTAAATGCCCTTATCTTTGTACCACTCTGACTTCTTGTATGCTTACTGTACAGCTTTTTTTGTCTCCAAGCTTCTACTATACATATTTTCTGATGTCTCCATTTTATGCAGACTTGCTGTTTGCCTAGTTTGTCTTGCCATGTTCCTTCGTGGAAGAGAGAGCTCCTAGGCCCCCAGTTTCTGCTCTCTCCTCCCGCAGTAGTGGCTTTAACCCTATCAAACTAAACACCTCATTTTCAATATTTTCATATTTTCATATTTTCAATATTTTACAATCCACCCTTTGCTACCCTGAAATTTGTAAGCATGTTTTTTTCTTATTTAAAGACTCTAAATAGAATCAATAATGCCCTAAGTATAATGTAAAAAAAAAAAATGCAGAAGATAATTTTTTTTATTTAAAATAATTCTGAGCCTATCTCAATAGGGGATGCCTATTGGCTCAGTTGGTTAAGCCTCCAGCTTTTTATTTTTTAAGATTTTATTTATTTATTTAACAGAGAGAGAGATCACAAGTAGGCAGAGAGGCAGGCAGAGAGAGACGGGGAAGCAGGCTCCCCGCCAAGCAGAAAGCCCAATGTGGGGCTCCATCCCAGGACCCTGAGATCATGACCTGAGCCGAAGGCAGAGGCTTTAACCCACTGAGCCACCCAGGCGCCCCAGGCTTCTAACTCTTGATTTCAGCTCAAGTCATGATCTCAGGGTTGTGAGATGGAGCCCTACATGGGGTCCATGCCGAACATGGGGCCCACTTTAGATTCTCTCTCCCCCTCTCCCTCTGCTCCTCATTTGCACGCATGCTTTCTTTTTATGTAAAAAAAGAAAATTATAAAATAAAACATTTTTTAGTTTATATTACATAGTTAAAATTATAATGTTATTTAAGTCAAATTAATTAATTAATTTAAAATGATACACAATTTAATAAGTAAACATTCAGGCGTAACTATACTAGAAAATGAAGTAGTGAGATGATTATATATAAACATGAACCAGGATAAAAGTAGCACTTACAAATGAGACTTATGCAGTGTCTCATACTAATGACTTAAATGTTGTGAGCAATGTTATTGTAGATGATGTGCTTATTTTTTTCTGATATGGTGAATAACTGTGGGTAAAGATACAAATATAATAAACTACAATATTTCCTTGATTGAACCAGCAGGTATAATCCTAGAAAACTCAGTGTATATTACAATTGCACATTTATATGGAAAATGGAGTTAAGCTCTAGACTTAGAAAATCATAAAAATGCTTTTCTACCTACCTGGATGTCCTTCAGGATTTCCAAAAATTGTGCCGAACATAAGACAACTCTTTTTTTTTTCTTTTTTCTTTTCTTTTCTTAAGATTCATCCATCCATTTGAGAAAGAGAGAGAGAAAGAGAGCAGGGGTGAGGGGCAGGGGCAGAGGGAGAGATAATTGGAAACACACTCCCTGCTCAGCACAGAGCCTGACACGGGGCTCCATCTCCAGACCCTGAGATCAGGACTTGAGCTGAAATCACGAGTCCAGTGCTTAACCAATTGAGCCACGAGACAACCTTTGATTCTGTCACCTCAATTTATCTCTGAATTCAGCTGCAGCTGCTGCAGAGGGTTCCACAAGAGCTTTGCCTCTCTTTAGGCCAACAGGGTCCTGATCAAGCACATTCCACATGTCCTCACTTTCTGCCACGTGGCTCCCCCTATGATGGGAAGGCCAGGAGAAGCTTGTTTGGGCAGTACGCATGCGCAACTGGGAAGTGCGGGGGTGTTTATATCCTCTGAGTAAACTGTCCACCAATTGGAAATGGCAAACACTGGACAAATCTCCCCACTTCCCCCTTTGGGGGAGACAATTCTGGAAGACATTCTGAACATTCTAAATACCCCTCATGAAGTCCTGCAAAAACAAGCTTTAGAGCCCGTAGGTTTTATTAACTCCTGCGGATACTTTAGGAAAGAAAGCAATCTAGAGTCCAGGGTTAAAACGAGAGGTGATAATTAAAGCAACCCTCATCTCCTGCATCCATAGGACAGAGTGCTCAAAATCATAATTGTAATTTTATTGTAAGGGTGTAATTATAAGGGATACGAAGGATACAGAATGAGCAGCCACGACAGGTCTCTTTCATCAGAGAGGAGAGGTGATAGGAAAGAAGGGGGTCCCTAGGACCTGGAATGGAGACTTCTGGATGAATGAATGAGTCTGAGATTCTTGAAACTCTATGTTCCCTTGAAATCTCTGAACCAGCAAAAGTTCCCTGACACCTGCTAGAGGTCATCCTTCCTTTTATGAAGGAACCACGCAACACTTTAAAGCAAAATGTTGCAAAAGATGAGGGTGACCATCCTAAAATGTGTCCTTACATATTCTCACTGTCCTTAAATCCAAAACCAGGACCTGAGCTTCGTATACTCCAGTATACGAAAGTAAGAAAGTAGAGCCCATGTTCCAGGAAGAAATAGCTTACTTAACCACAAGAACTGCAGTCCTTAAATCAGTAAACATAAACAGAAAGTTGATCTTAAAGGAGCTAGACTTGGGGAGAGAGCAAAATATATGGCTACATAAACCCTGTAGTTATTTTCCAAATGCATAATTAAAATGTATACACTTAGCAGCTAGCTAAATGTTCACACTGTTTTTCTGGCCTGTGCAGTTCAGAAACCATTATGGTAAAAAGGGCTAAGGGAAGCTCCTGAAACAGAGTAAAACAGACAAAATAGCACGTCCTTGTAAAGAATTGTAAAGGTAAGTGCTATTCTCAAGGACTTAAAGTTTGCAGAGTGCAGGCCTCCTCACATCCCCATTTAGTGCCCTGGTTGGATCCCTGCTAAAACCAGAAGAATTGTAACCAGAAGCAAGTAAGTATGAAAATTGCCATAAGCTTCATCATTTGGTAGCCCTGGTAGCAACTGCTATGCCAAATATGGTATTTTTACTGTAGCGGAAGCTTGATATACCCTCATGAATCTCGCAAATGGGTTCTCCTCTACCAAAAGTTGTTCAAATTTGCATAGAGACAACATATATACACATTTGCTGTCGTGTCCAAGCACTAGGTTGACCCTCCTGCTCTCTACCACAATGTAATACACAGTGACCTTAATCATCTTGACAGTCTTCAGAGCATCGTGCTAGTCCACTATGATGATGTTCATTGGACCTTGTGGACAAAAAGTGACAAATACTCTAGTATCCATAGACATATGTGCCACAAGTGTGGGAGATAAGTTCCAAAAAGTTTAAGGACTTTTCACATCAGTGAAAATGTCAGGGATCTAAAAGCCTAAAGTATGAATGAGCATCCTTTCCATGTACTTTGTACTTTGGGCCTCTTTGGAATCAGAAGTAGCATATGCCATGCCTGCGAATATTGCTTTGACCTAATTATTGAGTGGTTCATGAAGCTGTCAGTTGTGAGGGAAGCAGCCCACATCCTCAGGGTTCTGGAGCAGGGCCATGAGTTCTGTAGCCAAGAATTGCTGTTCACATGCTCGATCACAGTGGTGAATGGACAATTTCAGCAGCCGTGATCTAACTAGGGCAAGGCAAACTGGACTAAGACTACTCAAAAATGAAGACCTGGGTCATCCCACTAAGCAAGAAACTTGTATCAACTGAAGTGCCAAGCACGAGTAAGGGAAATCTAAAATGTGTGGTGGAAGGAAGATAGTTTATATATCAATTAAAGTCCCTGGACCACTAATAACATTGGACCAGCAATGAGATTGTGGCTTGTTTCATCGAACTTTGTGCATTAAATCTCTTGCAAAGGTTGCAGCCAGCCACTACCCTGAAGATGCGCTGATAGATTGGGCTTTATGTAGGCGTGAACAGATCTGGACAATGTGACCAGAGGACCATGTCAGATGCTTCTGTGTCCAGACTCACATCATCTCAGCACATGTGTGATTGCAGCCACACAACTGTCACTGGGCAGTTCCATAGAGACTTCAACTAAATTCCTACTGACAGTGCTTCCCTTCAAGAATGCACCACATTCTTCTAGTTTCCCCAACATCTAGGACACTGGAAGGAACTTGCTTTGCCAGCATGCATTCCCTTCTGGGAAGCTGGGACGTCGATGTCTCCAAAGGAAATCCTGAAATGATGAGCAATGGGCACTGGTGGATAAATAATTCCACCTTCCATTCTTCAGCTAGACAATTCTGGAATGCATTTGTAAGTTTCTCAGGGGGTCCCAGTGGAATTAAAGCCTCATCACTCACAATGGTGACTTCAATAATGTGTCCTTAAAATGGCTTGTGTCCTTCCATGTCTCATTTTCCCTGTCCCTCATCTTATTCTTTATAATCATAGCCTAAGTAAACTCCCTGAAAATAAACTTAATCATGGGTATGTACTTGGGAGAACATAGGTAGGAACACTAACTCTGGATTGATAACTTCTGCTTTGACATGAAAGAAAGAAGTGTTTATTTACGTCCTCATTATCTTGGCCAAAATATATCAAACTAATACGCCATTATGTAATATAACTAATATTCTAATATGACTCCCATTTTAGTTATTTCTTTTTTTTTTAAAGATTTTATTTATTTATTTGCAAGACAGAGCACTAGTAGGGAGAAAGTGGCAGGGTAGAGGGAGAGGGAGAAGCACTCTCACTGCTGAGCAGGGAGCTCAATACAGGGTTCAATCCCAGGACCCTGAGATCATGACCTGAGCCAAAGGCAGACGCTTAACCAACTGAGTCCCCCAGGCCCCTGTAGTTATTTCTATCTTGGTATATCTTTTCAGTTTCAACTCCTGCATCTAACTGTTCTCTTCTGGTATTTTTTAATTTAAATTCAGAAAGACTTTGATTGATTTAGCTCATCCTTTCATACCAGGTCAATCCATAATCTGGATATAGATTGACAGATCTTGTGGAGGAAGGATATTATTGGGTAAATTAACTACTTCCAGAAGTGAGGGTTGGCATGTGGTGAGAAACACAAGGCTATTCCTTCACTTAAGAGCTTGAATGAGGCAGTTTCTCTTAGAAGGAGCTGGGAACCTGGTCAGCCTCAGGACTGACTGTGGTAACAGTCCTCCAGGGCTCCAAATCTTCCCCAGGCACCTCTTATTCCCATCCGTTCACCTTCATTTCTCCTACCACAGCACCACTGCATATTTATTAAGTTTTGGTAGATACCACAAAAGGCTTCTACAATAGCTTCTATTCATCCAGCTTGATTATATTTTTATTCAGTGTTCAGACCTGTGCCATATTAAAATTTCCATTTTGATCATTCTCCCTGTTTAAGTATTTACTGTAGGCATTTCTTGCCTTTACACCAACTCTAAACCACTAAGTCTAATATTTAAAGACACCTATAAACTACTTGACTAGGAAAAACAAACAAACAAACAAACAAATAAACTACCTTACTGGAATACAAGTTTCTTTTCTTCTTTCTTTCTTTCTTTCTTTCTTTCTTTCTTTCTTTCTTTCTTTCTTTCTTTCTTCCTTTCTTTCTTTCTTTCTTTCTTTCTTTCTTTCTTTCCTTCCTTCCTTCCTTCGAGAGAAAGCTTTCCAGCAGGGGGAGGGGCAGAGACAGAAGGAAAGAATTTCAAGTAGACTTCCCACTGAGCACAGAGTCCCATGTAAGGCTCAGTCCCACAACCCCGAGATCACAACATAGAGATCATGACCTGAGCCAAAACCAAGAGTCAGTTGGTTGCTTAACTGACTGAGCTACCCAGGTGTCCCTGGAATACAAGGTTTTTAGGGCAAGGCTATATCTTCTGTTCTTTTAAATACCTCCCAAAGTCTCAGCCAAGTCCTACGCAAACAAGAAGTGTTCACTAAATGCGTTGACTTTTATTTAGCAGATACTTCTGAATCGTTCTCATGATTCTTCTATCTTCTTCTATCATCTTAGACATTTAAGGAATTCTCCAGTTTGAGAAAACAAATATATTCTAAATGAGAAATCAATCTAAGTGACATATAAAGGATGTATAAAAATTTTTAAAAAGACCAAGAGAGAATAAAATAGATTGTTTATTAACACAGGATATGTCCAGGGAAAAGGTAATCTCAGAGTTATTCCTGACTTTTTGTCCAGCTAAAAGACTAATGTACATTGTTACCTAATCAATTTCATTAATTCCTTTGTAATTAATCACTAACATTGACCAAAAAAAAAAAAAAATCCATGGAAATTGGTCTTCATAAAAGTTACAACACAATATACTCCAAAAAGATCATTTAATTACATACCATTAACTGATTTTTACTTACTGTAACTTTTTGTTGTAATATTTTTAAATGTCCCTATTTTAATAATAAAGATTATAAACAAATGACTTTCTCTATGTGTGATTAAAAGTGGCATTTTGTTATAGTTCAGTACTGCTAAGGGCAAGATAATTTAGCCATTGAATTCCTGTAATAATGGTCTCCACAATTCTACTTGTCATCAGGTCAGGTAGGAAAACTTGCTCCCAGTAGCCAATGAGGCTTCCAGTTTCCCTTCAAACATTTTTGGGACCCTGTTAGGTTCTGTTGAAGGCTATAGAATTCCTCCCTCGGGGAAGATCAGAGTTTATCCAAAATATATTGCTTACAATTTTTGGAAGGGAGGGGGCCATGGACACCCTAAAATTCATCCAGCAACCCTTGCGGGGGGGTTTCTTGGATTTCAAAACTCTGCCTTAAATGAAATCTCCAAAGTTATATTCTGATCTTAGGGAACATAGCTGTGCATTTGCTCAGCCATCGTAGTTTCCATGGGTCAGATTCTGTGCTAAGCACTGGTGAAATAGATAAATAAAATGTATTTCTTCCCCTAAGAGGATATACAAAGAGGTATGGCTAGGTTAAAATGAGCAGAGTGCAATGAGATGTTCTAGATACTGTGACAGCAGTTCACCAAGGAGAAACTAAATTGTGCAATATTACAAGGTAGAATATAGAGTCAGACTGGCTGGGATTGAGTCCTGCTTTGGTCTTTTAAAACTAATCTGATTTTGAGCAATAATTTAAGTGCTTTTCCCCCCAGTTCATTTTTCAGTACATTGCAGGTGATCATATGTGTGATTCATAAGTATTTTGTGAGGATTAAATGGCTTGATGTATGTAAATCATTTAGAACAGTGCCTAGACCACAGTGTGGACTCAAGAAATTAAGACTATTAAATTAAGATTATAAATTATAATTATTATCCTCATTGGGGAAGAGTACACTCAGCTGAAAAACCCCCCTACATGAAGGAAAGGGAGGAAGTGCCCTAAGGTGGGGGAGGCAGGAGAGGGAGTAGAGTGAGAAACAACAAACTTAATGCACTCTTCTCGGTCTTGAGGAGCTCTGAGACCCTGGGGGTTTACCGGAACTCAATCTTCCAACATTCTCAGGAAGACTCAAATGCATGATGTTTTCTCTGTGAAGTATCCATCACTCTAACAAATATCTGCATCGAGTGCTGCTGTGCAAGCACAGTAAGTGACTTGCACAAGGTCACGTGGAGGAGTGCCCACAGAAAGACAAGGAACCTCCTCATTCTTGCATGGTTTCTTCTGCACACCAGATGGACTTCCAAATGAAAATTCATTTATTTGATTTATTCAATGAAGCACACATCCTTTTAAGATGACAAAAATTATCTTGGACAGGCATTAGAGTAGAATTTTTTTTCCCTAAGGGCAAAGAGCCACTATTTGCAATATAATAAGAAAGTCATTGGAATTATTACCATGACATGATAGGAGAATACCAACTATTTGCTGTTTACTTGAATCTCCCCAGTAATAAGTTGGTTCATTTAAAAAAAAATTAATCCATGTCTCTTTAGTTATATTAATGAATAAATGCATAGTTTTCATATAACATTAAGCATTCTTTTACCTAATAGTTCTAATATAGGATCCAATTCCTGGTGTTCAATTTTTCAAACATTTTCTTATCTAAACCAAGCTAAAATTTTCAGGCATGCTTCTTACTCCTTTATCTTAAATCTTTCCTTTAAGAATTGAGTGAGACAAAGTATGTAAACCGCCTATCATAATGCCTGATTTAATAGGAGCCTTATTAATAAGGGTACTAATAATTAACTAGTATTACTATTTCCATGATATGTTTACTGTAGCAACAACAGATTTTTTAATACATGCACCAAAAATGTTTATAAATACAATGGATGAATCAGATTTGACCCACAGACAGAAGAGACAAGCGGTATAATCTCAGGACCAGCATGGAAAACTCATTCCCTTAAAAATCCTCCCTTAGTTTTTGCTTCATATTTTTGAAATTCTATCATTAGAATTTCTGGCTTGATCACATATTTAATATCATGACAATCTATAGCTTCCTCAAGGTCTTCCACCTAAGACCAGTAATGTAAGCTGTAACAGTCTTCCTCACCTGAACATGAAAAACATCCAAAGAGATTCCATCAGGGTTGCAGGTACAAAGATTAAAAACACAGCGTGTTTAGTATAGTGAAAGTTGGGCATTCAGACCACATTGACTCAGGGAGAGGGTTCATGCTATGCCTGTCCCCCACTCTGTTCCTCCATCCCTGGTGGTCTCATTCACTTCAGGGTTGAACTGTTGTCTACCAGCTAAGAATTTCAACTTTTCCAGAGTTAAGTAGCCACTCTAAGAGACTGACTGCTCTGGCATAACTGCTTACAAGTTTTCTTCACTTGGAATAGTCTTCCATGAGCCTCTTGGGGAGCATCAGTGTCTCCTCTATGGGTCCCATGACACATTGCCCATCTCTGCTATAGCACTAACCATGACGAATTGTAATGGTTTCTTTACTGGTCTATCTTCTCCACTGGACTGGGAGTGCCTTGGAAAGAACTATGTATCTTATTCACTTATTCTCTCATCAACTGTGTGATTCATATTTAGATCTCAGGAAAAAGAACTGTATTTGGCCACAGAACGTGGCCAGTGAATGTTTGTTGAACGTATGAATAAATGAATGTTGAAATAAATAAATAAGTGAATGACCAAACTAAAGTGGCTGCAACACCAAAGACAAATGTCTACTTCACAAAGAGACCCAGGCTGGTCCTGGTTGCTGATAATCAGAAACTGCCATCAGAGGCAAATGTATAACTGTCTCTCTTCCGGAACATTGTGTAGCAGGGTTCAGGAAAAGGCAGTGTGATGAGAGTGAGATTAAGCAGTTTGATAACATCAGTGTCCAATCACCATTTCTCATGGTGGACTGAATGATGAATGTAGGCCTGTCAGGCATCTATCGGAAATTCCTGGAGCACCTGTCTCCTGGCTTCCAGGGTAGTTCTACTCTTGTATCTCTGAGCAGAAGTGAGGAAATGCATTTCAACCTCAACTTTATCTCAGCAGCTCCAGAAGCTGGTTTTATTTCTTGGAATTTTCCATTAGAGGTTTGTTTCATTGCCCTTCCTTTGACCTCTTGAGTAGCTGGAACTGGTTTGGAGTGTTTTTCGACCAGATCATTAACATGTCCATAGGTGGAATGGAGGGAAATATTCTTGGAGCTTTTAAAAAATATGTTTAGTAGGGCAGAGCAAGTATTTTCCATTTCAAGCCAGTAACAGAAAATTAACTTGCAGGCTAAGAAATGGCTAAGGGGTCTGGCTCATGCTCTCGTAGAGGCAAAAGCAAAGAAGAATCCTGGCTTTTCCAAAAAGATTTGCATTTCTTTAAGCATCCTGTTGATATCAGAAATGGGAGACAATCATAGACTGTTAAAGTAGATGGAAAGTTGGTATCTAATTCACCTTTTCAGGTTACAGTTGTTGAAATTGAATCCTGGAGATTTTAAGTGACTTGATCAAGATCATTCAATTATGTGATTATAGAACCTATAGTAGAATAAATTTCATAGATTCTTCTCCTATTCTCCCCCTTTCTTTGTTTTGTTTTGTTTTGAACTATACCACACAGTAATCAAAAATTTATTATGTTCTGACCTGTACGGAACTTACAAATCTGTTCAATATTCAACAAAAGTTATCAAGTACTATCTGCAAGATATTATGTTCAACATTATGGAGGATTCAAGGATGACTTAGACACTCACTCTTCATGAAACATATAGTCTAATCTTTAATGAGATAATACAATAGCTTCAGAAATGGTCTGTAGTGTAGAAATAATGAAAGGCACAGTTTCTTGGGGACCTGGAAACTGAACCCGCTATTGTGCACTATAAAAGGATCTGGCTGTGCATTGCCAGCTATGATTTTGGTAACCATCCTTATAGGCATCCAGGGAATCTCCTTTCTGGGTGGTTAGCAAAATGCACATTTCTTCACCAATCTCACATTTTCCTTTCCTTAGAACTGTCATCTCATATTTCTCTAGGGGTCTCTGGCTTCACTCACCCAAATCCCAAATAAAATCCCTTGTGATCGTCGTTGCTAAGTGGAAGAAGCTGTCCTCACAGTAAATGGGATCTCCTATATATGCTCTCAGCAAGGATTTGAGCTACAGGGATAATTAAAACTTAGGTCAGGAGTTGGTAATTGGTCTGAAGGTTATTTTGTTTGACCTATCTAAGGTGGACTCATATAGTGTTTAAAATTAGAATTGTGAACATATAACTACTGGGAAATTGTGCCCACTACTTTGGGTTTCCAGACGTCACAGAAAAACTAGGAATCCTGCCCTGTCTACCCTTCCACATGGCGATGATTTCTAGTAGTCACCAGTTTTTTAGACAAAGGATGTAGTTTCCAGCGTGCCAAAGACCCCATCACTTGATCCTGCTTCTGCAAAGCAGGGTCCCCATGTATGATACCATTCATCACCCACCCACCTCACTAGTTCATGTCAATATTTGGTTCTATAGGTGTCTTTTAGTTACCCAGCCCAAGGCTCTTTACAGAATTTCTCCACTCCACAACCATGGTGAGGAATGCTAAAAACCTAGGAGCAAGAAATAAGTACACAGTTGTCTTTTGGTTTCCATATTACCATACTGCTGTTGAAGAAAGTCCCAATAATATACAATAACAATAATTTCAGCTACATTGAAATACCGATATTAGCCTTTAACTTTAATTCAGAACAAACTGAATTTTCTAAATGACACTATTTTTCACTGCAAGAATTTGCATTTTAAATTAAAATCTACCGTTATGTGTTAGAGCCATAAGGAACTTTGCATATGACTTAACCTACCTCCTTTGTTTTATGGATTATAGAACTAAAATTCAAAGAAAGGAGTGACTTATCCATGGTCATATAGACAGTGCCAGAGTTGGTATGGGAACATAGGCCTTTCGGTCCTAAAAGCATTCTTCTTTCTCTTTACTATGTTCTATTTATTCTTTGAGAAGGACTTAATGTAAGAGATAACAAAACAGTTAAAATGATTCTTACCTACCCTTAAAGAGTCTAACCCTTCTCTAGGGAACTACAAAATAAAACTCATCCAAGAAACCAACACAAGACTGTATTTTGTTCTGCATATTATATAAAAGGTATATATTATACTATGGGCAATACTAGAAAAAGGTCTTACTAAAATCCATGCAGATTCAGCTGCATAGAGTTTTCACCTTTTTTGTTTGTTTGTTTGTTTGTTTGTTTGTTTGTTTGAAGGTTGTAGGGTAGAGTATAAGGGATTATCAAAATATAGTTGGGGGGAAAAGGAGTGGAATCCAAGAGCAGAGAGAACAGCATTATGGATACTAAAGCAAGCATGGGACGTGCTTCCAGTTGAGGACAGCCATCTAAGCCCCCAGGTGGAATATGACCACAGGAATCTAGGCACAGTTTTGCCTCAACATCAGGAGGTACTACATGAGTTTCATCAAATGTTCACCTGTAAGACAGAGATCTCTCACTGTGGGCAGCAGGGCCTGGCATAAAACTTAACTGAGTTTGTGAATTATATTTACACACTTTTTACTCTGGTATATAGGAATGTCAGGTTAGGGAAGGTCCATTAGTAAGAGGGATAGAGTTGCATGTTATGCTCATTGGTTCTTGGTGCTAAGATTGGTTCTTGGTAGATAGCTAAGGATGGAAGAGAAGGATGTCATCCAAGATTCCAGCAAAAGTCTGTCTCAAGGATACAGCAGTTTGTCAGGGCTTTATCCAAGCAGTAAGGGATTTATTTTTAAACTCTAGTCTTGTAAGATACAAAAGTTCTAAGTAGGGAGACCAAGGCAGAAGGCAGGTCTTGCAAACTATTTGAACAGAAATGAGGAAGTCACTGCTGAGGAGGTATAAATAGCTAAAAGTCAATGGACAAAGACCATTTATTAAGACTTATTAATCAAGTTCCAGAATCTCATTCTATAACCATCAGCTAAGGTAAAATTCTACCCACTGATGGGTGTAGATGGGTAATGTTCCTTCGGCTCTCGTCATGATCACCTCCCAACCCAAGTAGTCTGGAAATGACATCAGTGGCTGTCCCTGGGAAAGCCTGGGGACACCAGACCTGGCAAATAAGAATGCTAATGATTTCATATGTGGTTCCATGAATTAGAAAAAAAATAAAAATTCTCAAATCAGTGAAATGTTTATTATACACATTGTAATAAATCCAAAGGAAGTGAAAATCTAAATTAAGCATTATCTCATATGTTTCTCTCTTAACAAGAGGATATACATTTAAATAATTTAATTTTTTTTCATTTGTGTAACACATCTGCCACTGATCTTACATTCCTACTTCTGAAAGCATTAGCAAATTACATAGCAACATTAAATATTTCAACCACTATTCTTCATCTTTTAAAAAACAACTCTATATTGTTGTGGAAGAAAGAACGCTCTTTGAAAAAAATCACTTTATCAGCTCTGGGGTTTTGCATTATAATTTGAAAGCATTCAGAATAAGAACAGAGAACGAGAGCATGCACACTTAAATTTTGAATGAGATCTCTGCTCTTCAGAAACAAGCTCACAGAAACTAATTGATCTTCCAGTTTCCCTGTGCTTAATTCCACATGTTGAACAATGCAGTGGCTCCTGTCTTCTGTAAATTTGAAATATATAAGAAGATCATTTGATTTTAGTTTTGCTCTGGGACTCCTCTCATCCCACAAGACACTGAGAAAGAAACATATCTCAATTATCTACAAAGGATTATATACTTTCAGTGGGTACATGACAAATCTTAAAGAGATAGGGCAAGGCTGGCTTGCTTCCCATATATTAATAAAAACAACAACCGTCCTTGATATCCACGTAGTCTTTATAATTTACATGGTGTTTGCATATCCAGTTGCTCATTTCATTGTCACAAAATCTTTTTAAGGACAGTAGGGCAAGAATGAGCATCACTATTTTATAGCTGCATTAACTGAGACACAAAGAGGTAACAAAACATACTCAGAATCACACTGCTAGCACATACACAGAGGTAAAACTAGAATCAAGACCTTTGGAATGCTGTGTGTGTGTGTGTGTGTGTGTGTGTGTGTGTGTGTGTGTGTTGCCCTTTATCCCTCAGATCCCAACAGGAAATGAGAGGGAAAGAATTTTTTTGTTTGTTTCAGCCCAGGAAAGGTTTCTGATACAAGATTCCTTCCTTTGCCTTCTAAAAAAATAAAATGGACAAACTCACTAGAAGGAAAGTTAAAGCCAAAGACAGCTTTTTGCTTAGGCTGAAGTGAGTTCCAGGAAGGAGGGAACTAGGAGAGGTGCAGAGAAGGGGAAAGAGGGTGAGGGCCAGTAGGAAAGTATTGAGCAGCTATGGAAGAATTAAGGGGAGACATGATGGAGAATATACCCGAATTTTTTTTTCCCTTCAGAGTAAGCCTTTGCAGTGCAGCTTTGCTTTCTTGGATGAAAGTCCCTGAGCATCAGTTCAATCCATTTCAACATGTATTTATTGAATACAAACCATGTGTTCAGTCATGAACATGGCACCATGGGGGACATAAAAGAAGAACATATTACACAGTCCCCACCATATAAAGGAGCATGCAATCTTGCAGAGAGGAGGGGAGATGGTAGCAATATATATGAAGCAGTTGGAGGAAAATCTAAATATGATGTAAAACAAAGAGTTAATCCGAAACCTCCAAATGTATGGGACAAACAAGGACATGATGGGGAATCAGATGAAGGAGAGACTGGTATTCACAAAATTTTTAAGGAAAGGCTTGGTGGAGTTAATGGAGCCAAAATAAAGAAGAAAGTACGGAATCACTGAGTTAAAACTGGCAAGTCATACAGATGGCTGGGTTCAGCTTGGCCCCCCCAAGCCAGAATCCTCTACAAAGTTTTGGACAGCCAGGCATCTAGTCCGCTTGAACAGTTCCAGATACAGAGATTCTTGCTTCTAGGAGAAACATCGGACTATGTCTTAGGACTGTCTCATAAACTCACTCTTAGAAAGCATCTCCCTATTTTTGGCTGAATTCTACCTCCTTCTTTCTTTCATTCTTGGGCTCTGGCTGTTCTGTCTGGTTCTGGAGCCACATGGAAAGATCCTAGTTTGTCCTCCACAGAAGAACTTTCCAGCCTTTGAAGATCCCCAAGTCTCCTCCTTTTACAATCTGAACAACCCAAGTTGTTCTGCCAGCTGTTAATTCAGAATCTTCAAGGTGGGTTGGAGAAGAGGAGGGCTGAGAGATGTGGTCTTTCTTTAGCCAGCTGGCAGCCTCTTCCCTGGGATAGAGATCTGGGAAGAGGACAAGTATTAGTGAGGAATGTTCTGAGGGTCCAGGGGGTAGACAGATGTCTCTCAGTTTTAGTTTGCTGCTTTCATAGGATCCAGTTGCTGGGTTTGCCTGTGCCTACCCTTTCTGTGATTCTTATAATCTCTTTTGATGGGTTAACTAGAGGTTGAAAATGTCGACCTGAATAAATAATTCATCTATACGACACTTACAGCAGAATCTGGAATATATCCTTTCATTTTGAAGGCACAGAATCACATTTAATATTGAATATATACTTTCAGACATAAGCCTTTGATTCCTGATACACAGAGCAATATTCAGTACTCAGGCACAGACACAACTAGGGACATTGCACACGGAGCAAGACTGATGCCACACCTGGTAACTAGAAAGATCTGAAGATGTCACTTGATCCAACTCTTCTCCTTTATTTATAGATATGGAGAGTAATATATCCAGTGTTTTATCCTAGAAACTGTAGAGAATATGCTTCATGTGGGTTTATCAATCCCCGTCAAATATCTCTAATGCTTCCTAAAGTTAGGCTCCATTTTTAGACTGCAGTGATCAGAGTATTTTGTCCGATAAAGCCCCCTAGAGATCCATTCAGAGGCCTATGATATGCCAGCCAGGAAGCCATTATATGTGCCTGGTTAGATGCGGGGCTTGTGGTAGTTTTTTTCAAATTGCTTTTAGGAACCCGTTATTGATTCACTACCAGCACTGAGTCAGCAGGATGGGATGTACAGAGTTAGACAAGGTCTCACACTGTGAGAAGGACTAGTTGAGTCCAAATATCAGGGTGACTGGACCCCTGATTGATTTTATCCTCACTAAAACTTAGTTAACCAAACAGTATTTATTTCCTTATGTGAAATATTTCAGAGAACACAATACTAACTCTGAAGTGTTCCAAAAAGAAATCAAAACAGAATCCAGTCAAAGTTTTACATCTAACTTTCAGTCCACAGGAACTCTAAGGAATAGAGAAACTTAGTCAGTGACACCAGAAACAAGAAAAATCCAGACTGTGGAACATTCTGGCCGAATTTCTTAACCAAGTCAATCTGTATGCTAATAATAGGAAAACATAAATAATAAAGGAGGGACACTAGGTAATTCTGGACTGAAAGAAATTTAAAAGATATTTATGAATATAATAATCAAATAAAACAAGGGGATCTTGTTCTCATTCTGACTGAACAAGTCAATTACAAAAAATCATATTTTAGGGACACCTGGGTGGCTCAGTCAGTTAAGCGGCTGCCTTCGGCTCAGGTCATGATCCTGGAGTCCTGGGACCAAGTCCTGCTTCAGGCTCCTTGCTCAGCGGGGAGCCTGCTTCCCCCTCTGCCTCTGCCTCTGCCTGCTGTGTTCTCTCTCTCTGAACAATAAATAAATAAAATCTTTAAAAACTTTTTAAAAATCATATTTTAGACAAATGGAACATTTAAATATGAACTGGATTTTAAATGGTACTTAAAGTTATTGTTAATTTTGCTAGATATAATATTTTGATTATGTAAAACAATATTACCTTTGAAATGCAAACTATAGCATTTGGGAAAAAAATGAAGTCTAGCGTTTGGTTCAAATTGTTCTAACAAAAGATAAAGATGTAAAGGTAGAAGGATGGGAAGGACCAATGAAACAAAATGGTGACACTTATTGAAGCTGGAGGATTGCATGCTCTGCTTCTTCTGTAACTATAGGTATTTTTATAATGAAACTTAAAAAAAAAAATCAGAGTGGAGAACAGGAGACTTAAAACTAAACATCTCATAGTTTAGATCAGTGACACTTAGCAAAGTGATTGGGCAGTGACATTAAAAACATTCTGAGGGCATTTCGAGTGGCCAGGGATGATGGCTGCTTGTATAGTGAAAATTTGTTTTGATTGTTAAGTTGAGAAAATTGAAAATTCATTTATTAGAAGTCATGTTGACTTTTCCCGAGAGGAGGAATTCCAGTCGTGATTACAGAGGTGCTTTTGTTCCTATTGTCACCTCTCACCTGGAGGAGCTTAATCTCTCCTAATAAAAGGTGTTATCATTCAGTTGCACCAGTTTAGGAATGAGAATTTTAAAGTTAAGGAAAAAAAAAGGGAAATGAACAAGAGATTAATAGGAAATGAGAACATTACCCTAAAACCATTGGTTGTTTGTGGCTTCATTTTGTTCTTGGGAACCCTACCATACAGTGCCAGACGGAAGAGGGACAAACCATTGAAATGGAGGTGAGCACAGGGACATCCTGATGGCCATAATAAATTGATTCTAGTTGTCCAGCCCTTACTCCAACTGGTGCCAATTTGAACACTTTTTTTTTCCTCATTAGATGATCACATCTCGCAGGCATAGCCAATCCTAATCAACTGCCTTTTTGCTGGCTGCTTATTTGGCTGGGGGCTGTTGGAAAAATGGGCTGTCAGCTACAAGGCATAAATTGCTTCTCTCTCCTTGTCAATGGTTTGTGATACCTGTCTGCTTTATGGGCAAGCAGGAAATTCTCTACCCACTAGGTGCTAGTGTTCACAGAAATCTCCCTTTGTTCCATCTAGGAAAATAGATTAAAGGGGTCATTATTTCTTTGAGCAGAAAAGTCAAGAGTGGGTCATGTTGACATGAAAATTCATCAAACACAATCATAGCATCACTTACTGGCTTCTTGGTCATGCTGTGAGTTAGGCTGAAACTTTGACTGCTCACACCAGCTGACCAGTCTTAATATTAGACTATTGTAAAGCCAAGGGAAGAACATTCTTCCCTCGGTCACTTATTTATAAGAACTCTTCAAGTACCATGAACAGTGCTAGGTGCTGGGGACTTGATTGTGGAAAGGCCAAGCATGGTTCTAACTTCCAAAGGACCAACAATCTAGTTAAAGGCAGAGTTTTTTTTAAAAACACAAGAATGATGTTTGATGTTGGATGAGAAGATGAAGGAAGATCTCCTTCCGAAAGGACATTTCACATTGAAATATAAAAGATAAGGAGGTGAAGTTAAATGGAGAAGAGGTAGGGTGGTGGAGAAACCATTTATTAGGATAGGGAGAACTATAGGGGAGCAAGAGGTATAGGTCCACTCCCTAGAAGAGTGTCAGGCATGCCTCAAATATTATTAAATTGCTGTATTAAAATAGCCAAAGACTTGTAAGTTTTTGTTTGCTTTTTAAAAATGGAATACATAGATTAAATATAAAATATGAAAATATCGAGAATTTTCAACTTTAGCTGGAATGGTTTGATCTATCTGATTTTTCGTACAGGTTCACAGGTTGACAGTGACTTACCATAACCTCCCCTTCATTTATTTCATGTAGTTCTTGCTGCCTTTTCTGCTCACTGTGCGCTTGTCTCATGTTACACAACGATTCAGTGAGGACATTAAGAGGACCTTCTGTTCACTCATGTTGAGAGAGTGTGTGTGTGTGTGTGTGTGTGCGTGTATATGTGTATTTGCTAATAATGCCATGAACAACATCAATTAGAATGAAAGTTGGGGGGCGCCTGGGTGGCTCAGTGGGTTAAAGCCTCTGCCTTCAGCTCGGGTCATGATCTCAGGGTCCTGGGATCGAGCCCCATATTGGGCTCTCTGCTCAGCGGGGAGCCTGCTTCCCCCTCTCTCTCTGCCTGCCTCTCCACCTACTTGTGATCTCTCTTTCTGTCAAATAAATAAAAGTCTTTAAAAAAAAAAAAGAATGAAAGTTGGTTTTTCGTAATCTAGAACATCTAAATAATAGTGACATAAATGAGATAGAGGCTTATTTTTCTCTCACATAAAAGAATTCTCAAGATAGGCAATCCAGGGCTGGGATGATAGCTTCAAAGTAGCCAGGGACGAGAATCCTGCCATCAGTTGATTCTCACTTCCTCACCACGTGCCTTTCGTCCTCAAAGCCAACACTCGGACGAGCTGGCTCCTAAGCTCTAGCCATCTTGACAGAATTTGAGCAGCAGGAAGGAGGACGGTGAACGGGGCACTGACCAGTTGAGTCAGCTGCTTTAGGGCCCTTGTAGAGAGAGTCCTTGGAAGGCCTAGCAAATGACTTCATATACCTCACGACCTGTCATTATCTGCGCTGGTGGCTGGGAAACATAGGCTTGCTGATTGTTTATTTACTTATTTATTCATTCTTCCATTTTTCTCAGTTCGTGGCTGCTCTTGCTAAGCAGGAATTCTGTTACTCAGAATGGAAGGAAAAGCAATTGGTCTGTAGGAAACAGGTAGACTCTATCACCACAGCTCCCATTTGATGGGGCCGGTGATCGGGGCTGCGCATCGTCCCAGACAATTTAATAAAGTTCTCTTTATTTGATTGCACAGCATTCTTGTGAGGCAACTTCCCTTAGCCCCATTCTGCAGATGTTACGACCCAAGATTTTTAGAGGCACCGTGCAGACACAGCCTGGTCAAGTAAAACCGGACTGCAGGCAAATATGGTTGGAGATTTTCACACAAATGTGTTTCCCAACTTAGTTTCTTTATGCATCTCTGTCCAAACCCTCTGTAATCTACAAAATCCAACATTCCAGTGAGAGGGACCGTTTACTGCCTGTGACTTTTGCCCCCACTCCTGTGAGATCTGCACCTTTCATGTGAGATGTGGTAAATGCAGATTTACTCTCCAGGTGTCTGTTTAAAGCCAGGACAGAGGATGCTGGGGTGACTCAGTTGGTGAAGAGTCTGCCTTTGGCTCAGGTCATGATCCCAGGGTCCTGAGATCAAGCCCTGGGGTAGGCTCCCTACTTTTTTCTCTCCCCGTCAACCCCTACCCCCTCCACTGTGCTCTGTTTCACTATCTCTCTCTCTCTCAAATAAATACATAAAAATCTTTACATAAATAAATAAATAAAGCCAGAACAGAGTGAAGCAGACCATCCTTGCCTACAGATATCTCTCCCAGCCCGCTTACCACTCACGGTGAGCATCCCTATGTCAAGCCCATCTGCATGAAGATCTCAGACAAGACAGAGAAATTTGGGCTTCTGCACTACCTGCCAGAGGGCTGGCTGCCTCCAGCTGTTCCCTCTGTCCAGGCAGAGGTAGCCCTGGAAGAAACGAAAGGTAGTCCCTCTTGTTTCCACAGTGTCAGAGGGCATATATGGGGAATGTGGATGGTGGGGAATGAAACAGAGCCCGATTTATAGACAAAGTTTTAAATCAAGCCTATCTCATAGACAAGATCTCCTAAATCCAACCCTCCTACAGAGAAATAAACACTAACAATATAAAACAGATGCATTTCCAAATGACTTCATACCCTGGTATTTTCTCACTAAAGAGATAGTCATGGATCTAGGCAGCTGCCATTTTTTTTTTTTTTTTTACAAAAATGCTTGAACGACTTTAGCATGAATAAGAAGAGGCGAAGTGTATTTACTCAGGATAATATTTGTTCAGTCCTTGCGTGTGACTGTGCGGAGGAAAAAGAAAAAACTACAAATGCAAGGATGTATACAGATGGCTTCTGTCACCAAACACTCCCCCACTGATACAGACATTGGATCGTGTGTCAGGAAGAAAAACAAAATCAGAAAACCCTTGCAGTGTGAGATGAAGAGGATCTTCAGTCTTTGTGAAAACCTTCTTCTTCAGGACTTCGTGACTCATTTCAGTCTCTTCAAGAGCCGCCGTTATAATGACAGTTCATAGGGATAAAATTAGCAAGGATTCTGTCCCTTCGTCTCTCTTCCTGTTACGTACCATCTCCCCTCCCTCTAATGTGAGTGGTAAGAGGAGAACATTTATTATCCACCTCCTAGAATGGTTGTCAAATCTTAAATGAGATAGACCATATAAAGTGCCCGGTATAGATGCATCACTCTTTCAAAAATTGGTGTTTTGTAAAAAAAAAAAAAACTTTTTAAAGAATTCCTTCAAAGGAAGGCTAATACTGTATTGAATCCACAAAGGTGACTGTTTTGAAACCATGCCTTCTTGGGCCCTGCATTTTTGTGAGGAGGAACCACAGTAACAGTCTGGGGGCAGGTGGGGCCGAAGAATGGTGACATGTTAGCACAAAGACTTCTCTTTAAAAGCCATTTTGGAAAAAAAACCCAAAACTATGGTCAACAAATCTATTTTTTTTTAAGATTTTATTTATGTATTTGACAGAGAGAAAGAGACAGTGAGAGAGAAAACATAAGCAGGGGCAGAGGGAGAGGGAGAAGCAGGCTTCCTGCTGAGCAGGGAGCCCGAAGCGGGGCTCGATCCCAAGACCCTGGGATCATGATCTGAGCCGAAGGCAGAGGCTTAAGCATCTGAGCCACCCAGGAGCCCCCAAACCTATGATTTTAAAGCCAGCTTTAGGAAAGTAGCCCTGCACCTGTTTCAGTCACCTTGGACTCTAGTGCCCAGAACTGTACTTCTAACAAAGTAGGGGGCCCAGGACATACATGTCAAAAGAAAGACTAAAGGGGCCCCTGGGTGGCTCAGTGGGTTAAAGCCTCTGCCTTCAGCTCAGGTCATGATCTCAGGGTCCTGGGATCGAGCCCTGCATCGGGCTCTCTGCTCAGCAGAGAGCCTGCTTCCCCCCCTCTCTCTGCCTGCCTGTCTGCCTACTTGTGATCTCTCGCTCTGTCAAATAAATAAATAAAATTAAAAAAAAAAAAGAAAAGAAAAAGAAAGACTAAAAAGGAGCCCTAGGTGACCCCTCTGGGGCAAAGTGTAGAACTCTTTTTAATTTCTCCTAGTGCAAAAGAAAAAATTGACTGAATTTTTAAAAACCTGATCTACCCATTTCACTACATTTCCACACCTTTTATTTTTTTTTCATTTTTCTGTCTTTTAAAACATATGAGCCATTCATTTATTTTCTAATTCTTTGGAGAAATATTTAATGAACTACTATATTATCCCATTGCGAGGCACTGGGAATTTAAAGATCACCCTGTCTCTGTCTACAAATTGCTTAGAGACAAAAAGAAAAGGCACAAATATCACTATCGATAGAAGACAACATACTATAATGAAAGAGCAAACAATTGCTAAAAAAGGAGACATTCAGTTCACCTAAAGGTGCTCAGAAAAGGCTTCCCAAAGGAGAGAACACTTAATCTGGGTTACAAAGGATAAAGAGGATTTTCCCATTCACTATGTCCTCAAGGCAAATTATTTAATCCATCGTGAAAATAAATCTGTGGTTTAGTGCAGTGCTTTATAATAAGGCTTGTCATATGTAAAAGATAACAGGGAGTGTGATGGAGACAACTGTACCAAACTCCTAGAATTCTGGGATGATGCACGCACCTGCTGGTGGTGTTCAATCCTTGCTGAAAAGGTATGGCTAGAAAGCAGTGGGCTAATTGTAATAATCACCACAATCCAGCCAGACATTATTTCCTTAAAGCAATCAACGATTGCCTGAGACGTTCTGAGCTCTATGGAAGCGGGAGATGAACAAAGATCTATTAAATCATCCTGGCTGCTCCCTCTGGAGGCCACATTCAGATCAGATTTGGTCATGCCTTTGCTCTAGACCCAGTATAGTCAGCCTAGGGAGAGAGGGAGAGAGGTAGAGACGTGACCCAGATGGCTGTGATTCGCTTCCTCAGAGTTTTGCGTAGAAAGCTCCCTACAACTTTGAGCAGTTGAATTCTATTTCTCCCTTGGTTCTGAAGAAACTGTTGCCCAATTTATTTTAAATGAAAAAATACTCAGGTAGAAATATAAAAATCTGCACATCTTTAAATTGTGCCTTTCAGAGGCTGTTTGCTTCTCAGTAAGGGAGTTTCGATGTGGGATTTCCTTTTAATAAAGTACAGAAGGTTTACAAATATTATGCAAAAATTGTGCTCGTGTGATCATTCTTGCATTGTCTTATTGCTTAATTTTCTTGCCTTGTCTTAATACTCACAATCTTCTGTGCCTTTACCACCTGCCCAAGTAACCACTCTTGCCATCCTGAATCACCCATTCTAGCCTTGGAAGAAATTTAACTCTTGCACAGGTTGGGAGGAATCTCTTCACTCTATTCACTTATGATCCATTCAAGGACCTCTTAGGATTTTTTGTCATGTTTCTAGCAAAACAAGACAACACACACACACACACACACACACACACACACACACACACACCATTTAATTTACTTGCAGAGTGGCTTGGGTTGGATTTGTTCTCTTACTGGTTTCCAGGACTCAGTAATTGTCCAAGTTAATTCAAGTTTCTGGGAAGAGTGATTTTATTCCCTTGATGCTTAGAGGAAGCCACAGCTGAACTGGCACCACCAGAAAGTAGAGTAATATGCTGAAAACCAAGCCTCCCATTCCCAAAGTGAAGGAGTTACATAGCTGCCACCGCCCCAAAACAAAGCAGAATCATCCAGAATTTGGACAAACTTGGTTCAACCTACCTATATTCTTCTTCTCTCCCCAACATCTCCCACACAGTTATCATGGTTTCTGCAGGTAAACTGAAGTCTTGCCTAATATAAAATTACATAAAATACATCAATAACAGAGGCTGTGTGGAGAGACTAAGAAGCCTAGCTAGTTTCCTTGCTAAAACCTAAGAAGTCCTCTCTATTAAAACAAATTGGGGACCATTCTTCAAAAACTCATTCAACAAATGTTATTGACCACTTTCTATATTCACTAAAAAGTATCTTTCTGACTTACATCATTCCCTTTTCTACCCATTTGCCACACTGTGGCATTCCCATCAGCAACCAGAGGGCCCCTTCGGAAGAGAAATTGCAAACAGACAGCTCATTGGATTATCTGACTCAGAGATTAGTTTTGTTTCGCTCACTTAAATTTCTTTCAATCGAATCTGTTTCTAAAACACTAGACTTGGACCATTTCACATGAACAACAACAACAAAAATATTTGTGTTTTCAGGTTCCATTGAAAAACTAAAACTCCAGAAATGCTGGGCATGTGTCCCTATGGCAGTGATGGTTACAGTCTTCCACCGATGGCCTTCGCAAGGTGGATCCTTTGTTCTCCCATCTGCCACAGGGGCTGCTATCACCCCTCAAGAGACTGCCTGAGTCATTTGAGTTTATGACACTTGCTCATTTCATCCAAGAAAGTCCTACCTGTGAGGAAGAGGTAGGAAGTCTAGGGAAACCAGAAAGAATAAAGGAACTGAAAGAAAAAAAGCAGGGGAAATAGGTGACCAGGGAGAAATACAGGGTCAAATTCCACCCTATTCATTATTGTACAAGGTTTATCACTTCCAACAAACACCAAGCAAGGAAATGTCTTTTCCTCAAAGACTTCACTTGGAGACCCAATAACAGCCATTTGGGGCCATGGAAGAATCAATTCCATCATCTCACTGTCAGACAAATCATTGGAGGTAGTAACGGTTTTCCCAAGATGACATGATCCAGGCAAAGTTGTGATGTAGGTCAAATTTGACTTGAGGCAGTGGTGGACAGAACTTCCGATTTCCTGGTATTCACAGGTTCATGTAATCCCTTTCTCTGGAGTGTGAGAGGGAGCTGTGACTTGCTCCTAACAAAGAGAACATGGCCAAAGTGTGGGTACATCTCTCCTGTGATTGCATTATGATACATAAGACTCAGTCTTGGCAAATTGGAACTAACGAAACTCCTTGTGAACTTGATAAAGTAAACCATCACATCAGAGGAACCCGTGTGTCAAGAAACTGTGATTGGTCTCTGGCCTCTGAGAATAGTCTCCAAGCAGCAGCCAGCAAAACTTAGGACCTTCAGTCATAGATACAAGGAAATAAATCCTGCCAACAACGTGAATGAACAAGGAAGTGAATTCTTACCCACTTGAGCCTCCAGATGAGAACAGCCTGGTCAATACCTTGCTTCCAGCCTTGTCAGAGCATAAACAGAGGATTCAGCTAAGTTGTTCCCAGATTTCTGACTCACCACAGTTCCCAGATTTACTAAGGGAGGTAATAAATATGTGTTTATTACCACTAAGTTCATGGTAGTTTTATCATACAGCATCAGAAAATGAATACAGTGCCTTCTGCCTTCCATTTACTTATTTGTTATATTATAAATAAACATAATTTATTATTGTATAGTTCTATAGGTAAGAAATACAAAATGGGCTAAAACTAAGGTTTTGTCAGGGCTATATTACTTTCCAGAGGCTTTAGGGGAGGATACACGGCCTTGCCTTTTCCAGCTTCTATGGAGCACCCATGCTTCTTGGCTTATGATCCCATTCCTCCTGCATTATTGGCCTGGGTCCTCCTCACATTACTATCTCTCTTCTGCCTCCCTCTTCCAATTATAAGGGCCATTGTGACTTTATTGAGCCCACCTGGGGAATTCAGGATAATCTCTTTACCTCAAAGTCAGCTGCTGAGCAATCATAATTCTGAAAACTTTCCTCCTCTTTGTCAGGTAGCCATGTACGATCTGGGGTTCAGGATGTGAATATTATTGTGGGGATGATGGGGGGGTTGTTTTCATCCACAAAATTTTGCAAAAACTGTAAATTTTGAAAAAACAATCTGTGGGACTCATTGAAGTCCTAATGCTAATAATTGATTGTGGGTTGACCTTCCCAGGGGAATTTATGCCCTAAGGAGGCCTCTTCAAAATACACAGAACTTTAATATCTAAGGAATGTCTCCTACAGGGGGAATCTTCTGGCATTGGGGCAAGTCTGTGAGAGATATATTTTAAGCAAGAGGGCATTTAATGGTTCACAAATCACATCATAAAAATGACTGCTTACCCTGCCTTCTTGTAAAAATATTTCGCATTGAGGTCTTCATGATCCTCACCAGTATTAATGTACTCTCATAGTCTAAAGAGGTTAGTGATGGGCTCCAGTGATGAGGTAGTTAGATGAGAAACCAGGGACTATACTGCCCTGGGGAGGGAGGAAACGCTGTGAACTATTCAGCTGTTGTAACACCCAAGCGGCAGTCAAATTCAGGGGCTCAGTTTTGTGACTCCCCAGCAGGCATAAATTGTCCTGATGGGAGCTCCAAATTTTCCAATAAATCTCCAAATGAAATTAATTTTAATGGCTTTCACTAGCCTTAATTGTATTGTTACTATTATTGTATATGCTCCTTTTGTGATGAGGAAATAGTTTTGAGAAATCAACAAGAAAATGAGGGATATGATAGGTCAAAAGTATTTGGAAATGAATTGTCTATATGCCTTTTTATTTGTATTGCTGAGATTAAAAATAGGGCAATGGTCTACTATAAATGATTGTGGCATATATGCATATTCTGAGACAGGGCCAAGAACCACAGATTCTGATTTTTTCTCTTCAAAATGCTATTTCGTTCCCAGTAGACACACAGTCAAGAAACATACACACACTAAATATATATATATATTTATAATTTATTATATTATTATATAATTCATTATATATAAATTATAATTTATTTATAAAATAAATTTATAAAATAATTTATAAAATATAATTTATTATATAATTATATAATATTATTTATATATAAAAATATATATTATATATATATATATATTTTAAATCTGTGTTTCCCTGGCCTTCTAATTCATAGTTCTGAGAACTGTCCTGTAGGTCACTGTTTCAACTGGTTCATTTCTTTTCTTTTTTTTTTTTTTAAATCTGGCCATGGTTGTCAAGAGGAAATTAATCTTTTGCAGCCAAATGAAATTTGGGCTTCCCAGCACTAGCCACTAATGAAAAATGCATTAATGGCAAGCATCAGAAAAACCCCTGGCTCTCAGTACCAGAGGGTACATTTAAATAATTCTATGAATATAGATCAATAAAACTAATTTACTTATAGCCTTTGTGTGCAGTATTCAAATCTGAATAAAAGTCATTTGTATTACAATGTTTTGTATTAATTTGAGGTATCTATTGTTTTACATATTAAATTAATCTTGCTCTTTAGACAGAACTTCATAGATGATATTAAAATATGAGGCCTGGGATTTGATATTAGTAATGGTGTGATTTCATAATTCAGCGTGGTTTGCTTGGATGTCATTTGAAAGGCTGGAGAGGTCCCAGAGGGCCAGCTCTCAGAAGCCAGGGTTAAGCTGGAGAGAGAGCAGAGGCCTTTAATATTCAAGGATGTAGCATACCCACAGCGGTGCCCCAAGGCCCACCGGGAGTGTGGGGGTTTGGAATGGGAGCCTGCAGAGTAGGGATGTGGGAACTGCGTTCATAAGCACTTGAGTGTTCAGAGCATGAATGGACAGCTACAGAATGTGAATATCTTGATGCTAGTGCTGGGACCAAGATATTGCTTCCTATTTCAGTGAAGATCATAATTTATCACCATCAAGTATTTATTTACTCAATGCCTTCTCTTTACTAGGTGCATAGACACTAAGAGGAAATGACCCAAAATGAGATTTTAGGAGCTTAAAATGGGCACAGGCCAATCACTAGGCAAGTGTGATTCAGTGAGATTGAATCACTTGTTGCCCCGAGACCCCCTTAATACTCCTCAGCAGTCTAGTGTTTTTCTCGATTTATTTGGCCATGGAATCCTCTAAATACACACACACACACACACACACACATACACACAGCTCTTCACATCCCTTTAAACTCTGTTCATACATAATTATGTATATGAAACAATGACACAGTTATCCAAGAGGCATCAAAAAAGATTAGACATTCAACCCAACCCCATCTCCTGCAAGAAAAAGAGAGCCAAATCTCCTCTCCCTCTCTAACCTGTGCAGCACTACCTCCCCAGACTTCTCCTTGCTCTATACCTTCTGAGTCTTCTCGGTCTTTGAGCCAAATCCTACAGGAGCTTTCTTGAATGGTAGTTGTGCCATGACCAGGAGCTCAAAATAAACAAATAAGAACTTCCTAAGGACCAGTGGTCACAATACTTTCAGTTATTTTTCCTTGAAATAGTGTAGGGATTGTTATTAGTCAGGTAATCTAGCTATGTATCATCTTCTACAGGAATACAATTGTTTCAATGCCTCTCTCTGTTTTATGGTGAGAAATGGAAATGAGTTTTGTAAAATGCAGGGTTTTCAGCACATTTAAAGCATTATTATTATCATTTTGGCCAAGAAATCATCAAGAGAATAAAGGGCCCCTCTCAGCCTCTAGGATTCTTGGGACAGTGGAGAAGATGAGAAGCTGCACCTCCATGCCTTCCTCACCTCCACATCCTGGGGATTAGTCAAGACTGTCTAGCGAAGTGCATCAGAAGAGGTGAGAGCGAGTGTCTGCACTCTCTCTTCTTAGTGGTATGAGAAATCACACCGTGGCTTCTTGGAGCCTCAGTTTGCTTTTCTGTGATATGAGGAAATTAGTGATTGCAAGGCTTACCTCACAAAATTATCAAGAGGACAAAAATTAGAAATGAGATAATGTGTGGGCAAGAGACTTGTTTTGTGTCCTAGAATATAGCTTTATCCTGGGGAATGTTTCATGTGCACATGAGAAAAATGTGTATCCTGCTTCTATTGGTTAGAGTGTTCTATGAATATCTGATGGTTCTCATTGGTTCATAGTTTTGTTTGAGTCTTCTGTTTTCTTATTGATCTAATCTTTTTTAAAATTTTATTTATTTATTTGACAGAGAGAGAGATCACAAGTAGGCAGAGAGGCAGGCAGAGAGAGGGGGGGAGCAGGCTCGCCGATGAGCAGAGAGCCTGATGTGGGGCTCAATCCTGGGACCCTGAGATCATGACCTGAGCTGAACGCAGAGGCTTTAACCCACAGAGCCACCCAGGCGCCTCAATAAACTGTCTTATTAATCTAATGTTTAGTCCCATCTGTCATGGAAAATGAGGTCTCCAACTATTAATGAAGTCCCCAGTTATTACTGTTAAAATTGTTTCTCCTTTGGATTCTGTCAATTTTTGCTTCATGTATTTGAGGCTCTGTTGTTAGGTGTGAATATGCTTATAAAGTTCTAACTCCCTAATATATTGACCCTTTTATCATCATGAATTGTCTCTCTTTAGTAACTTTTTTGTTTCAAAGCCTACTTAGTCTGATATTTTGCCATTCTTTTACTCCCAACTTTTTTTGTATCTTTGAATGTAAAGTATGTCTCCTATAGACAGCACAAAGTAGGACCTTGTGTTTTTTAGGCGGCTGATAATCTTATCTTTTTGATTGGATTGTTTAATCCATTTACATTTAATATAATAGATACAGTTGGATGTAAGTCTGTCAGGTGACTTACTGGTTTCTACAAACCTCATGTTTTGGTTTTTGTTTCCTATGTTCTTCCTTTACGTTTTTATTTTGCATTAATTAAATATTTTCTAGTATAATGTCCTAATTCCCTTAATGATTTTTTAAACTATTTTTTTATGTCATCCTATACTTTCTCATAGACAGCCATTACCTGGGTCTCGTGAGGTTTTTTCAATCCATTCTGATGATCTCTTTTATTTTTTTATTTTTTTAAAGATTTTTTTATTTATTTGACAGAGAGAAACACAGCGAGAGAGGGAACACAAGCAGGGGGAGTGGTAGCGGGAGAAGCAGGCTTCCTGCCGAGCAAGGAGCCCGATGTGGGGCTCGATCCCAGGACCCCGGGATCATGACCTGGGCCGAAGGCAGATGCTTAATGACTGAGCCACCCAGGTGCCCCCTGATGATCTCTTTTAATTGCAGTGTTTAAGCCATTCACATCTAATGTAATTAGGAATACAGTTGGTTTTCTGTTTTCCTAATTTCTATTTTTCAGTTTGCTTTCTATTTTTCTAATCTGTTATTTGTTCCTCTTTTCCTCTGTTCTTATCTTCTCTGAAAAAATTGGGTGTATTGTGGGAATTTTTCTCTCCAGTATTGGCTTATTGGTTACACCTATTTATTTTTTCTTGTGGTTGCTCTAGGGTTTATAATATATTGTTGTAGTTTATCAAATTATATTATACCACTTTGTATATATGATAAGAACCTTACAATAGTATATTTTAATTTACCCTCTTCCAGCCCTTAACTTTTATAGATCTTACTCTGACGTGAATTATAAACCTCCAAATTCATTACTACTTTTAGTTTACATAGTCAATTATCTTTTGAAGTGATTAAGATGAGTTGAAATGCCTTTTACACTTATTCACATGTTAACATGTCCAGTGCTATTTATTTTTTTGTATAGATGTGAGTTGCTTCTGATATTTTCCTTCTGCTTAAAGAAGTTTTTTTTTTTAACCTTTCTTGAGGTATAGATTGATTGATGATGGATTCTCTTATCTTTTATTAATCTTACAGCATCTTCATTTTTCTATCTTTATTGAAAGATATTTTTACTCAGTAGAGAATTCAAAATTGATTTTTTGTGCCAGTATCATACTGTCTTGGTTAGAGTTAGATTTAGCTTGAAATCCAGAATCATAATGTCTCCAGTTTTGTTTTCCTTTTTCAGAATTGCTTTGACTGTTTGGAGTCTTTTGTGGTTTCATACAAATTTTAGGATTGTTTGTTCTAGCTCTGTGGTGGTATGTATATGCTGGTGGTATATATATACAATGGTATATTATTCAGCCATCAAAAAGAATGAAATCTTACCATTTGCAATGATATGGACAGAGCTAGAGTGCATTAAGATAAGTGAAATAAGTCAGTCAGAGAAAGACATATACCATATAATCTTGCTCATATGTGGAATTTAAGAAAGAAAATAGATGAGCATATGGGAAGGGGAAAAAGAAGAAAAGGAGAGAGGAAAACAAGCCATAAGTCACTCTCAGTGATAGAGAACAAACTGAAAGTGGATGGAGGAGAGGTTGGTGAGGGATGGGCTAAATGGGTGGAGGGTATTAAGGAGGGCACTTGCTTAGATGAGCACTGGGTGTTACATGTAAGTGATGAATCACTGAATTCTACTATAGAAACCAATATTGCACAGTATAGTTACTAAGAAAATTTAAATTAAAAAATAAAAATAAATTGATTTTTTAAAAAAATCTTACAATTACTAAAAACCAAACCTCTTTTTCTTCTGGCTTGCATTATTTCTTACAAGAAGTTAGCTATCATTCTTATCACTGTTATTCTGTCCACTTTGTACATATGTATCTTTTTTTTCCTCTGGCTGCTTTTAATATTATGTTGACATTTAAATCATTTTATTTTTCTCTTTCTCCTTGGTTTTTAACCACTTACTTGTTTGATGTGAATTTTTAAAAGTTGATGCCGTATGAGTTTGGTCAAGGTTTTAGATATGTGAGTTTATAGTTTTTGTCAAATTCGTAAAAGTTCTGGTCATTATTTTTCACATATTTTTCCCTCCCCTCACTCTTCTGCTTTTAGGAATCCACTCACACCTATTTTGAATCATTTGATATTGTCACACAGTTACTGGGCTCTGTTCTTTTCATCTTTTTTGTTTCTTTTCCTCTCTGGGCTTCATGTTAGTTTCTTTCACTGTGCATTTACCTCCACTAACATTTCCTTCTGCAATGCCTCCTATGATGTTAATCCATTACATTTAATGTATTTTTAATTTCAAAATTGTATTTTTTACCACTAGGATTTTCATTTGGGCCCTTCTGTACATATCCATTTTCTTCCTATCATGGTCATATTTTACTTTACCTTCTTTAACAAATGAAGCATATTTATGATATCTGTTTTAATATCTTTTATTGCTTACTCCCATTATTTCTCTTTTCTGAATCTGTTTCTTTTGATTGATTATCTCCTTGTATGATCATATTGTCTTGCTTATATGCATGCCTTGTCATTCTTGTTTGGATGCCAGACATTGTGAATTTTATGTTGTTAGTGCCGGATTTTGTTGTTGTTGCTGTTCCTTTAATAGTTTAAGACTTTGTCCTGGAAGGCAGTTAAACTACTTATTTTTAATTTGATCCTTTTGAGTCTTACTTTTACTCTTTGTTAAGGCAGGCCAAGGGCATTCTTTAGTTTAGGGCTAATTTATTCCCGCTAACAAGGCAATACCTTTGTGAGTACTCTGCCAAATGATCCATGTTTTATGAGGGCTTTCCACTCTGGCTCTTAAAAATACAAGCTATTCCCTACTCTCTGTGTGATCTAGGAATTGTTCAGCATACTATTTGCCCATGGTTCTTTGGCTGTACACAATAGTTGTTGTTGTTGTTGTTGTTGTTGTTGTTGCTGCTGTTGTTGTTGTTTTTCTCATGTGTCCACCAATTACTACTCAATAAATGACTCAAAGAGACCCCTATGCAGATTTCCAGAGCTCTCCTGGTAAAATTCTTCCTTCTCTGATACTCTATTCCAAAAGTTCTAGCCACTTGAGCTTCCCTGCAAGACTACCAGGTTCTATTTGGGTTCTTCTACTCCATCCTATGTCCTAGAAACTCCAGGTAGTAAGGTGAGGCAACATAGAGTTCCTGTTGTTTGTTTCTCATATATCAGGGATCACAGTCCTACACTGTCTATTCTCCTATGACTAAAAGAGTTGTTTAATATGTTTTTTTCTAGTTTTCTGCTTTTTTAAGCTACAAAGGTAAATATGTTCTCTATTACTATATCATAGCTGGATGTGAAATTCCATATTTTTATTTCTGATATCTACCTCAGGCAAAGTAATCCACCTCTATGAGCCTTGGTTTCCTCTTTTATAAATTGGGAATAATATTTCATAATATTATTGTAAATAATATATTGCCATAAGATAAATAATAGTAGAACTTCTCATTTCTCTTTCTTTTGATAATCAAGAGATACAGTACTCCTCTGTACTTATCCAAATCATTTCCCATTCTGGCAAGAGTCAATAAAAGCATATTTTTTCCTTCCTTAACAATGGCCCTGCCAAGCCTAGCCTCAACGGATCTCTCCTTTCTCTTAATATTTCAGCAATTATTGTCTGTACAATTTGTTCAGTAATTAATCATAGACACCCTTTAATAATATAGCTCCTCCTATCTAGAAATGCTATTAAATCCTTTATTGTTGGATATTATCTAATGCTTACAAGTATCTCTATCCAACAAGACATATACTTCTCTGAGGACAGTTGACTCATCATAAACATATTAATATTCCCTATAGCTCCTGAATCAGTGCCTAGAACATAGTAGGAGTAAAATTATTAATTTAGGTTTAATAATATTTGGTCAAGGTAGCTATTTTTTCCCTGATTTTCCCCCACCCCTTTAACTTTTCCCTATGTCATCCTTAAGGACTTAAAATTTTATCCTGAAAAAAAGCATCATGTTAATAATATCAAATTTACACATAGCTCATGGGAAAGACTCTTTTTCCCCTCTTTAAATTACCCTAAATGATCAACTTCTGATCTTTTCACTCTAAGCCCCATTCTTTGGCATTCTTCAAAGAAAATAATAGATAATGTGAAGACCATAGAACTACAGGAGAAGAATATATGAGAACACATATGCCACTTAAAGGACCTATAAGTCCTCATGAATGAAGAGTCATGTCCAGCTTGACTCTGTACCTTGCATGGAGCATGGGGTCTGGCATTTCCATTCGTATAATATGAGATTCCCAAATCAGGAGGTCAAACATCAGGGAGATAAACATGTATGTTTGCAATTTCTTGGTTATGGTTAAAGCTAAATCATGTGCTTAGTTTAGGTTGTAGGATTTATTATGCCAAACTCTATTAATATTAAAGAGAGCTTTTTTCTTCCCCAAAAACCCATCATTATCCCATAGCTTGAAATCCAAATGATAAGCCAAACATATCAGAAGTCATCCAAAGCATTCTTTGGAGGAGCAATTGGTATCTGATTTTGCTTTCTTTACCTTATGACCATGCATTATTTTCCCTTGAACTGGAAATTTCCAAGGAGAAATGACATTTTAATGAATAATGGTGTGGTTTGAAAACCTATTTCATCTCAGTGACTTCCTCAGAAATTGGATGTTTGCTAGTCACATGATGGCTGGTATGACTGAGAACTCCTGCACACTTGCTCAAATCTGAAATACTCCAGCATTCTTACGGCCTTGGTACAAAATCCAGGTACATATTATCATAATCTGATTACAATTATATAGGAGATTAAAGGAGTTTAAGGAATCAAAATCCATTGTTCTGAACTTGAAGGTTGGTTCAAGTCTCTTCCCTTGAAGTAAATAAAAGTGAGAGAGCTATTCTTTCCAATGCCTGGAACCTGAGGCATTATGTGGAAAAAAACTCTGAGTACCATGAATCATTAGCAGAAGAAGAATGAAGACAAGAAACGTTTATTCCTGTCTCATTGTCTCACCAGATCTAGATCATCTTTTGCTAAGGGAAACTGTGAAGTACATTGAATATCTATTTTCACCTGGTCAGTCAAGAATGTTCCTTTCTTCTGTCTCAGGTACTCAAAACCATATGACTTTTCCCTCTCGTCCATGACTTAGTATCTAAATGAGGGAAAGTTTTCGGTGCCTGGGTGGTTCTATCAGTTAAGCATCTGCCTTCAGCTCAGGTCATGATCCCATGGTCCTGGGATCAAGTCTCGCATTGGGCTCCCTGCTTACCAGGGACTCTGCTTCTCCTTCTACCCCTCCCCCTACCGATGTGCACTCTCTTGCTCTCTCTCTCTCTCTCAAAAATAAAAAAATAAAATCTTTAAATCAGGCAACATTTTAAAAAACTATTAATTCACGAATTATTCAGCTTTCCTCCTTACCCTTTCCTTAACATGGACAAAGACTTCACCAGTCTGGAATGGAGTTCTTTCAAGATTACATATAAAAATGTAGGATCACAGAGGCTTTCTTCTAGTTTGCAACCCCAAGTCACTACAGCCACTGCCCACTCCCACTTCCCCTGAGGGTGACCCATTAGGGGTAATCCATGAGCATTAGCAGCCAGAGTTCTCTTTCAGGAGGCACAGGTAAACCAAGCAGAAATGGTTCATCTCACACCAACACAGCCAGGAGGGAGCCTGCTATTTCACATTTTTCACTCAAAGTAGCAGTCTTTATTTAAAAAGCCTCTCTTGGTGTCCTCCTCCACGTCTTCGTTTGCATGATGGTTTCCTTTGTCCTTTCCTTGACCTGTTCTCTGGGATAAATGACCACAGACTAGGATAGCTGCTTCCTGTGTGAGTTAATCTGCTTCACAGGGGAAAGAGGAGAAGGCAGAGCTGTGTCTGGTTGAATCCTCCTCTACTTTCATTTTTCACTAGCATTGAACCCCTAGCTGCCTCTGGCTTCCCAAGGGTAAGCCCTGCTTTCCCTCCATGGTCAGTACCCGATCCAGCCTCCCTTCCCTGGCCCTTCAGCTCCCCATTAACACAGGTAGCCCCTCATGTTTCAGGAAGTTTGTGACAGCAGTTGGAGAGGTGAATTGTGCTTCCTGACAAGTATGCAAAGCATTTCATGATATACTGGATCTGGAAGCCCCTATTATAGGAGATTTACTAGTCTGTTCTAAGGTTGCACTCCAGGTTGAAATTGGCTGACAAGGTCTCAGCTTGGGTAGGATTTATTCCTCTATATTAAATTATTTTTTTAATTAGTTCAATGCCCCGGTCATTTCTAAACCAAAGAAATGTGAATTAAATAAGTTCCTGGAGTAAAAAGGAAATGGACCATAATTTGAGTAAGTTGTTCCATTTACGCAAAACATTTGCAGCCCCCAAGTCCTTAAGCCCTGCCACACATTGGCTTAACCAGGAGCCACTTAAACGTAGATCTTCACAAATTAATTCTTATTGCTACCAGTCTTCTTGGTCTCTGCCTGCATTTCCACACTCCCCCCCCTTCTCTTTTAGGCAACCATGAAGTGCATGTAAAATCTTGGGCAGGAAGGCAGAAACTGGGCTTTTTCATTCTATCTGAAATCCTTTCCACATCCTTGGTTCAGTGAGTAGATGAGCGTGGGAGAGGTCGGTGGAGGGTGTCTGTGCCTGGCAGATTGTGGGAAGGAGGTATTATTGCCCGCGCACATGCACACACAGACATACACAAACCCCAGATGGTAACTAGATGAGGAAAAGGAGCCAACAACACCACAAGTTATTTTGGGAACAAAACTAGGAATCTGCATATGGCTAGATTTTTCATTCCTAAATGTTCCTCTTGCATATGACAAGCTCCTTGGTAGGGTGGAAGCCAGTCCATTGATCAATTAAAATCAATTTCCTAGCATCTATTGCTCTGGAGGTAGAAAGAAAGAGGTGTGCAGTCCTTTTAAAAGGACCGTGATACTGCAAATGCCCCATAAGAGGCTGTCATTTCCCCCCAAAACTTCTTCGCAGGAGAGATATGCAAGGACCAACAATGGCAGAAAATAGCTAAAAATCAAGTAAAATTGCTGGAAGGTAGCAGTTTCTTTCAGGCTTTGGTGGCTGATTGGCTGTGTTGATTACGAGATATTGCTGGGGAGAAAAAGTCGTGTTTTTGTTCTGCTTTGTGCCACATTCACCAGCTGCACCCTCAACTGCCCTGGTCAACAGATTCACAATCTCACTGCTGTTTGGTGGAGGGAGTGGGGAGAGTGTAAATGGCACAACACACAAATTCTTTATGAGTCCTGTGACCACTGCACAACTCCAAACACAACACTGTGTAAAGAATAATTTATTAATATCTTTATATACACAAAGTATTATTACCCATGAGTGAAATATGTATGAAAACTACCACTTATCTCTTTTTCTCCCACTCTATCTTTCTAATCCATCAGCAAACATCTCTTGAGGGTCACTTTGGAAGGAGTGCTGTGAGTTTCAGGAGTAATCTTACTTTTCAATGGCAATATTTGTCTGAAATGCAATGGAAAATTTTTTTTTTTGGTACTGTTGTTTGAAAGACTTGCTGCTTCCATGACTTGGGAACAAACTTTCAAACTAAAAAATAGTTAGGTTTCTTTCCTCTTTAGCAGGAGAGAGAATACCACTGAAATAATGTGCCAAAATCTGTGCCAGGAACTGGGCACATAAAAGTGATGAAGACACAGTCACTGATCTCAAAGAGCTCACAGCCTAGAGATGAAGACAGGCACATAAATAATAATTACAAGGCAGTGTATTAAGTGGTTTACCAGATGCACACATTTGATGCTATAGGAGCACAGGGGAATGAGTCATGAATCAGAGTAGGGGCTACAGTAAAGGTTCCTGCTTGGTTCTATAACCTTGGAGGGAGGTTTAGTTGAGTGCTTGCATGTTAAACTCTCACTGACCTTCTGTAAAACTTTGGGATGGCATAGCATGAACAAGGCTTTGCATATTCTTTACAACAATGTCCTAACATGCATCTATTGCTTTATCTGGCAAGTGTACTCTTTTCTTCTGAGAACAGCACCCCCTTTGGACAGGGAAATATTAATTCCCTACTCTTCGAAAGTGTGATTCTACTAAGTATAGTCCATCAGAACACTACTTACTAAGTCCCATGGTTCCTCAGGTTGAAACCTTGGGAAGTAGAGCAGTCCCTCTTGAGTGGAAAGACTTTAAATGCAAGCCAATTGATATGTTTCCAACTTTTGGAGAAAATCAATCTAAGAGAATGGAGCAGGGACAAAAAGGAACAAATGAAAAAGAAGACAAGAGAAAGAAACGAAAGGAGTCCACAGTCCAGGCTCTGATAATCCCTTAGCACCAACTGCTCTCTACACTCCCTGCTGTCTGATGTTAGAGCTGAAACACTGCACTGTTGGCCTTAATTTAAATAGATGTTCACTGTTTGTATTCAACAATAATTTAGATGACCAAAGAAATCAACACTAGAATTTCTCCAGAATCTATTAAGACTTGGTATGCTATCAAAGTGCTAATCTACAAGTGAAATCTGTTTCAGCAGACTTCAGTCACCTGGTGTTATGCCTTATGTTCCAGAGTAGTCCAAGATTCCTGGCATGCTCCTACTCCAGGCTGTATTAAACTACAGCAGATCACACCCAAGTCCTGGGGTAGGAATGCTTTGGAATTCAATAAGAATTGATGGGAATGTACCGTCTTATGAATTGTAAGCACAGACCCTCTTCTAAAATGTGGACCAAAGACTGAGTGTAACACCCTACTCCAAATATGTGGCTCTACCATAGAAATAGAACTTTCTCTCTAACAATGACAGTGGACAGGTAGCTGAAGCAACTAATTGGAAGCAGGTTGGGAAACGGGCTAGTCTTATTCACCAGAGGCTCAAGTGAACCCACCCAGGGCTAAAGCTCATCATTCACTCTCCCCATCTGGCTCCTCTTCTAGTATTCTTCATTTCATGTGGTGGTACCACAATATCTCCAGCCGCACAAACTAAGAAATGAGGACTTTGTCACAGGAGGAGTTTTCTTCCTCAGCCCTGGTGTCTAACTACATCCCAATTAATTTTAGCCCTCAAGTATTGCTTCTTTCCATCTTTAGTACAAATGCCCTGGTTTAGACACACATTATATTTTAAAGTTGAGTTCAACATCCTTTTAACTGCCTCTATTTTTTGTCCTTCTCTGCCCAATCTGTCACATAGCTTTCAGAGTGATTTGTTTGAAATGCAGATATGATCCTGTTACTTCCCTGTTGATAATTGTGCTGGAAAGTCCTATCACCTAGAAGACCTAGTGATGAGTTAGCCAGTTCTCTCTTAAAGTGGTTGGTCCCTGGTCTGCTGCTGCCTACCTTTCTGCCTCCATACTCTGCCACTCTCTGCTTCTATGTTTCCACTCCAACCCTGGTGGTCTTCTACCAGTTCTTTCTCATGTTATTCTTTCTCCTTGAATACTCCTTGCTTGGGCTAGGGTTAAGATATTCAGAGGCTGTAGGCATAGAAAAAATTAGGGTGCCCTCTGTAAAATTCAATATTAAAATATAAAATATGTTGGGGCACCTGGGTGGCTCAGTGGGTTAAAGCCTCTGCCTTCGGCTCAGGTCATGATCTCAGGGTCCTGGGATCGAGCCCCACATCAGGCTCTCTGCTCAGCAGGGAGCCTGCTTCCCCCTCTCTCTGTCTGCCTCTCTGCCTACTTGTGATCTCTCTCCTCTCCGTCAAATAAATAAAAATAAAATCTTTAAAAAATAAATAAATAAAATAAAATACGTTAACATTGTGTTGATTTCACTTTAGTGACTTCCTTTCTCCCCCATAATACCAAATATCCAGAGAGAGTTTTGTAACATCTGGGGTATATTATAGTCCGGATTACATGGTAGAATAGGGGCTCCTAGTGGGTTTTCAAACACTGGGTAGATGGGACCTTTCAAGTCACAGCTTGCATGCCTTGCCCTTTCTCTTAGTAAGAGACCCACATGTCTTCCCCTGATAATAACTTTCAACTCACTTGGGAAAGGAGGGTAGAAGCAGCCTATGTGTGGAGGCTTCCTGATAATGCCATCGCCTGCCTAGAAGGATAGCTTGATTTTTTTTTTCCCCAAGCAATTACTTAAATGGTGTTTTGGCCTCTTTTTCTCTGAAGCAGGACATAACCTTTATTGACATTGTGGCTGCTGCCACATCTGTTACGCTGACAGAGAGAAGGAGCTGGCCCGATCCTTATGATGGATTTGGTGTTGTCAAACCTTCAGCACAATTTGTCATGGAGCAAAAGGAAGCCTGTTGCTGGTGGAAGGTTCCCCAATCCCGGAAATATGGTGTGGGGGGAGGGCTGTGCCCCTCGTCCTACCATCAAAGTTTTCGTGTCTCCTATGAGGTGAACCAGAGAGAGATGCAGACTCCATTTCTGGAAGAGCGTCTCACTTTTACCAGCTGTTGAGTACGGGACCTGGAAGCAGCTCACCATACATTGAGAAGACAATGTCCACTGTACCTGTGTCAATGCTCCATAAATCTATCTCCCGGGGACAAATAAACACAAGAGGAAAATGAGAAAGGAAGTACCCGGGCAAGACCTCCTGAATAGAGGGAGCCGTGGATGGAGATCCACGTCAGTCCGCGAACACGGTACAGCAGGGTTGGCAAGTTCACGGAGTGTATTGTGTAGAATGAGCTCTGTCTGTGCCTGCAGTTAGGACATCTCCACTCCAGTACAGAGTACTTTACGACTTAGCAATCTTAACCAGACTTGGCATTCAAAGGAGAGAGGCTGTAGCTACAGACCATACTGAACTGAGGTCCTCTGGAGGTAATAAAACACTGAGGAGATGCTATCTCATGGATTTGGAGCATGTCATTCCCTTGAAAGTCAAGGAGACAGCTGATTTAAAGTTTCCAGCTAGGTCACAGAAAAGTCAGTGGCGGCTGCTTCCAGCTGAGTTCAGAGTTTGAATATTTATGGTGTCAATCTGAAATCCAGATAACCACAACTAATATAAATCCATTAACTCCCCCTCCATGAGAAAAGCTTTTTGGCTGCTAATGCCTTGATTGCTAGGTTACTGCAGGACTGGTGTGTGGATTTCTTGCTTTGGGCTTTCTTTTTCTTTTCTTTTCTGTCTCTATCTCTCCCTCTTTTCCTCCCTTTCTCTGTGCATCTCTCTCTCCACACTACCCCTCCCTAGTGACTACTGACAGTTGTGCCAAGATGCTGTGAGATGGTTGAGGAAACTCCCCAGAAAAATCAGGACGGGGCAGCGATGCTGAGAATGTCTGGTCTCCTTAGCATCTAGGCTGAAATGTTATATTTTTGACAATCCGTGTGAGAATCCGCCATGCTGGATTATTCAGACTTTGACCATTTACATAAAGAATGTATATTAGACAGGTCACCAGATTATTGCCCCTGAAGTCCCTTGGTTTCTTTGTTCCTCTGTAAATAGTGTTTTTGCCCACCAAATAACAAACACGTCTTCTTTGTTCTCAACCAGCCTAGAATGCAGTAAATGGGAGTGTCCAGTGGTCCTATAAAAAAGTAACATGGCCCTGTATACATTATGTGACCCTCTAACATATATGATCTTATTGGAGCTTCACAACAGGTATGTGAGGTGGAGATTGTTATGCCCCTATTTTGGATTAGGAGAATACTATTTAGCTGTCAACCGAGGGTCACGTAGTCACACTTCAATGCTCTTGATGGCTGAAGGTCCTCACTCACAGAAGACTCCCAAGTAACCTTGTTGGGACACCTTGACAAAGAGAACAAAGAAGAAACTGGAAAAAAACAAGTCTTACAAGGAAATAAAACTTATCATGGTAAACGTCAGGTGGATGGAAAACCCTGTGTAGTACACATTCGAGTTTTACCACTACTCACCCCACCTTCTTTACTTTACAAATACTATTGTGATCTTGGAGATGGTGAAATTCAACAATTAGTGAATTCCTTATTATTGCCACTGTAATATATTGGCCCTCTGTTAGATACTGGAATGTGAATGGCGACAGAAGGGCACCTTCACATCAGGAAAATTATAGCTATAGACAAAATAATACAGGCCTACTCAAAAGTTCTAAATAATGAATAAATCATGAAAATGTTATAAAATCAAACAATTAAACACATTCACAAACATCTTGACATATGGCATGCAAAGTCCCTTAAAAGCACTGGTTTTCAAGCTTTAGCTTAGAACAGCAGTTTTCAACATTCTGTGCATGACGATCACACCCTGGGCATTTTTTAAAATACATATTTCTGGGATCTAACCCCTGACTTTATGATTGAACTTATGTGGGGTAAAGAGTGAAGCAGCAGAATTTTTAAAAGTGACCCAGATGATTTTAATATGATGATTTAATCTCCAAGATTAAGAAGAACCAAGTTTGGAAATTCTGATCTGGTGGGTTCAAGAACTCAAGCGCCCCAAAAGACTTTTGTGTGTGAGCTGCTAAGTAATACTTCCATAGCACATATTTGCTAGACAGTGCTTGAAGTGGTTCACATACATTAACTCATTTATTCCTCATAATAATCTTATAAGAAAAGTACTTCTATTATTCCCATTTTACAGACAAGGAAACTGAGGTACAAAAGCATAAGGTCACTTACCACAAGTCACAGAGCTGGTTAGTAGCAAAACAGGGATTCAAACTCAGGGTGCCAGAGACCTGCTTTAAGTCATTACAACATAATGCTTCCATGGAGTCTGGGGCCACCCATTTAGATATTTTAATTTCAGAATCTGTTAAAGAGCATTGAGGGACTCTGTCTCTTGAATCTGTATATTTCCATTCGGGGGATCGCTGTTGACTTGGATGCAAACGGATCAGTGAAAAGTATTAGAATAGACTCCCCTTTGTCTGGACTCAGTCTCAGAGTGTCAGGGAAGAGATTTTTTTTTCAGTTGAGAATCTACTTATGCAGCCCCGGTGCCTTTTTTTTCCCCCTAAATGAAAAGCGAACTTGTGAAGTTAAAGCAGATTTGTTTTCAGTGATATGTCACTTCCTGCTCTTAAGGCCAGGAGACCTTTTAAAAGCTTATTTTAAATCTCAAGTTGCTTCTCAGGCAGTTAGTATGTCTTATAAGGGAACATTAAGGTGAGTCCAGGCCAAATAAATCACTAAAGTATCAATTGCATAACCTTCAGAAGAATGCCCCCTCCCTTTAGAATGGACAGGAATCGTCTCTGGAATTTGCTTTGTTTTGCAAGCCTTGTAGGTCTGAAAAGGTGTCGGAAGTATTTTTCAAACCCTAACTGGTTTTGTACTCCTCATTCACTAATAGCAATAATGAATGACTGTAAAAATCTAAGTCACCTTTTCATTTTTCCCCATGAGATAATGTCACTCAAGAAAATATAAGCCACTCCCACCTCTGTATGGGAGAGTCAGAACAAGAAGAAACAGATTTAAACAGAATCAAAGCTTTTGACAATTGCCAACGATGTAGTTAGTGGCTACAGTGTGCCTGACTTGGTGCCAGATCCTGTGGGGTTGCCCATTAAACACAATTCTGACATGATCGGTTGGTATAAGTCACTTTCCACTTCTAGGGGGAGTTCCATTCTAGCCTCTGGGAACATTTCCAGCCTGAAGTGGGCTCACATAAAGGCTACTAGGCTTATGGTACAATGGTCATTCTGTTCAACCTCTTTTCTTGCTATTCATTTGCAAATTTTAAATGGCAAATTCAATTCAGTTAAAAAAAAAGATTAGTGTCATCTTCACTCCCCACAGACATGCTACTCTCCACTCCGTTCCACAGGCTTCCAGGTTCTCACCTCCAAGTAATGTGGCCAGTTTGTCCCACTTTGCTTATGACTGTCCAGGATTTAGTACTGGAAGTATTGTGTCTCCTTGGACTGTCCAGGTTTTAGTACTAAAAGGTACTATGTCCCAGGAAACTCCTCCATGCTGGACAAACTAGAATGGTTTGTCATCCTACCCTAAATCTATCTTATCTTTGAACCTCACCTTGCAAGTGAAGTTTGTAGCTCAGATGGTTCAGAAGGGCACTTAGTCTTTAAGGAACCAATGGGAAATCTAGGGAAAGATGAGAGATCTATAAAGCACTAGCCAATGAACACAAGATTATCTTCTTTTATCTTCTAACACTATCTTCTTATGTAGATTATGGCTTCATTTCAGTCTTAAAACCAGTTCTTTTGATGACAAGATTACTGCCTGCATCACTAATGCTAAACTGGGATAAATGAGAATTACTCACCTGAGACCAACATGGTACAACCAAACACTCTAGTGGTCCATCAAATGGCCAGGTCCAAATGCACACAAAATTGGTTGGAGTAGATACCTTCAGCTTTTGTGATGGGTTAGGGGTGCTATACTCTTCTTTCTAAGGCAGTATTCTCTTGCAAGGAAGCTTAGGTTGGAGGTTATACAGGGAGTCTTTCCTTGTCAAAAAGAATGGAAGGCCATTTATGCTTTTTTGTGTCTCATAAATCATTTGCTTCCATACTTGAAAACCTGAAGGCAAAATGCTCAGCCAGAATTGAGAGATGGTCACTTTGCCTTTGGCAGCATGATCCCAGAGTCATTTACAGAGCAGGTACCAACAGCCCTGCTGACTGTGTGTCATGTCATCCATCATGAGAAACTAAACCAACAAGGCGTGAAGAGATGGTTGTGGGAACTCTTGTCAAAGGGGTCAGACCACTTCATCAAGGAGGCAGGACAATATTTAGGATAGCAGGCCAACAGGAAGGGTTACCCAGGGCAGATTTTTAAGAGTGCTTTCCCATACTTTAAAAAGAAAACCTCAGGAGACAGAAGTTCACCTTTACTTTTGGGCATCAAACTATGTTTAAGAAAGTATTCTCACTACTGAAAACACACTAACTCATTCTTCTGATCTTTTTCAATTTTTTTCCTTGTTGTCAACTATGGAAATGACTACCCTATAAAGTTGAGAATTAGTGTTACTTTAGCTATTCAGATTTTATGAAAAATGTACATTGTGAAGTGAACTTATTCACTGCCCCAGTCCATGATATTATGGCCCCACTGTTTGAACATTTCCTGTCACATCCCCTAGGCATGCACAAGGAAACAGAAATGGAGAACACTGCTCATATAACATTGGAACTTCGGGGAGAACTTAAGGTTACCCAGCAACTGCTATACCTCCAACTTTACAAAAGAAAAATATAAGGATCAGAGAGGAGAAGCACAAGCTAAAATGATATGGTTAATTAGTGGTGTGGACAAAAACAGAATTACAGCTCTGTGTTCCTTTAGCAACATCTTTTGGTTCCAATGAACCCAGAATGAATGCATGAAAGCTCAAAATACAGAAACTCCCAGGAAAGCCAATTTTTAAATTTCAGTCAGCATGCAATGGGTTTTTGTAGAATCCATGCCTGGTACATACTTAGGAGCTCAAAATTTATCTGTTAGATAAGATGATAAAATTGATGTAGGAAAAGTATAAAACTACCATGATTACCATATTGTACTCAGAAAAGCTGGTCTATAAGTAAGAATAGCTAACATTGGTGAGAAACTCACTGTGTCCAGCACTATTTGCAATGATTTAACTTATTTAGTTATTATTATGACTGGACAAAATTTAATCCCCATCATACAGGTGAGAAAACTGAATGATAAAAATGTGAAACAACATTCCAGCCTATAAGAGACTCATTTCAAACCTAAAGACACATGCAAATTGAATGTGAAGAGATGGAATAGCATTTGTCATGCAAATGGAAGTGAAAAGAAAGCCAGGGTAGCAATATTTATATCAGACCAAATAGACTTTAAAACAAAGACTGCAACAAGTGACAAAAAGGACACCATATACTCATAAAAGGAACAATCCTACAAGAAGCTATAATAATTATAAATATTTATGCACCCAACAGAGGAGCATCCAAATACATAAAGGAGCTAATAGCAAATGTAAAGGAAGTAATTGATAGTAATAGTAGGGGACTTTAACACTTCATTTATGTCAATGGATAGATCATCCAAACAAAAAAAATCAGTAAAGAAACAGTGCCTTTGAAAGACACGTTAGACCAGATGGATTTAACAGATACATTCAGAACATTCCATCCTAAAGCAGCAGAATTCTTTCCAAGTGCACATGGAACATTCTCCAGAATAGATCCCATATTAGGCCACAAGACAAGTCTCAACAAATTCAAAAAAGTTGAAGTCATATCATGCATCATTTCTGACCACAACACTATGAAACTAGAAATCAACCACAAGAAAAAATCTGAAAAGAACACAAATATGTGAAGGTTAAATAACATGCTACTAAACAATGAATGGGTCAACCAAGAAATGAAAGAGAAATTTTTTAAAATATATGGAAACACAATGGACCAAAATTTGGGGGATGCAGCAAAAGCTGTTCTAAGAGGGAAGTTTATAGCCTACCTCAAGAAGCAAGAAAAATCCCAAATAAACAACCTAACCTTACACTTAAAGGAAATAGAAAAGGAAGAATAAACACAATTCAAAACTAGTAGAAGGAAGAGGGAAGGAAATAATTGATACTAGAGGAGAAATAAATGAAATGGAAACTAAAATAAAATAAATAAACTAAAATCAATAAAACAGATCAATGAAACCAGGAGCTAGTTCTTGGAAAAGATCAACAAAATTGATAAGCCTTTAGCCAGATTCAAAGAGAGAGAGAAAGGGAGAGTGAGACTCAAACAAAATCAGAAATGAAAGAGGAGAAATAACAACTGACACCACAGAAATAGAAAGAATTATAAAAGAATATTATGAAAAACTATATGCCAACAAATTGGACAATTTAAAAGAAATGGATAAACTCCTAGAAATATATAATCTCCCAAAAATGAATTAGAAAGAAACAGAAAATTTGAGCAGACTGATTACCAACAATCGAACTAAGTCAAAAATTAGAAATCTCCCAATAAAACAAATGTCCAGGACCAGAGAGTTTCACAAATGAACTCTACCAAACATTTAAAGAAGAGTTAATGTCTATTATTCTCAAAGTATTCCAAAAAATTAAAGAGAAAGTAAAGCTTCCAAATTCATTATATGAGGCCAGCATTATCCTGATTCTAAAACCAGATAAAGACACTACAAAAAAAAAGAAAACTATAGGATAGGCCAATATTTCTGATGAACATAGATGCAAAAATCCTCAACAAAACATTAGCAAACAAAATCCAACAATCCATTAAAAAAATCATTCACTATGATTAAGTGAAATTTCTTCCTGGGATGTAAAGGTGGTTTCATATTCACAAGTCACATCAACAAAAGGGTAAAAATCACATGATAACTTCAATAAATGCAGAAAAAAACATTTGATAAAGTACAACATCCATTCATGATAAAAACCCAGCAACAAAGTAGGTTTACAGGGAATATAACTCGACATAATAAAGGTCATGCATGAAAACCCGACAGCTAACATCATATTCAAGAGGGAAAAAAATGGAGATTTTCCCCTAAGGTCAAGAACAAGACAAGGATATCAACACTCACCCCTTTTATTCAAGTACATAGTACGAGAAGTCCTAGCTATAGTAATCAGATAAGAAAAAGAAATAAAAGGCACCTAAATTGTTTAAGAAGTAAAACTTTCACTATTTGCAGATGATATAATACTGTATGTGGAAAACTCTGAAGACTCCACCAAAAAACTACTAGAACTGATAGATCAATTCAGTAAGGTCACAGAATACAAAATCAATATACAGAAATCCATTGCATTTCTATACACTAATAATGAAATGGCAGAATGAGAAATTAAGAAAACAATCTAATTTACAATCACTTGAAAAATAATAAAACTCCTAGGAATAAACTTAGCCAAGGAGGTGAAAGACATGTACTCTGAAAACCATTGAATATTGATGAAAGAAATTAAAATGATACAAACAAATGGAAAGATATCCCATGCTCATGGATTAAAAGAACAAATATTGTTAAAATGTCCATAATACCTAAAGCAATCTACAAGTTTAATGCAATTCTTATCAAAATACAAACAGCATTTTTCATAGAACTACAGCAAACAATTTGTATGGAACCACAAAAAGTCCCAAATAGTCTAAGGAATTTTGAAAAAGAAGAACAAAACTGGAAGCATCACAATCCCAGATTTCAAGATACACTACAAAGCTGTAGTAATCAAAACAATATTGTACTGGCACAAAAATAGACACATAGATCAATGGATCAGAAGAGAGCCCATAAATAAATATTGGTCCATATTTTGGTCCATAAATAATGGTCAATTATACTTTGATAGGAGGCAATAATATGCAATGGAAAAAAGACAATCTCTTCAACAAGTGGTTTTGGGAAAATTGGACAGCTACATGCAATAGAATGAAACTGGGCCATTTTTTTTACACTATACACAAAAATAAATTCAAAATGGACTAGGGATCTAAATGTGAGACCTGGAACCATAAAAATCTTAGAAGAGAGCAAGAACAGTGAGTAGAGAATGAATTCTGCATAGAGAATTCTGAGTAGAGAATGAGGTTAGAGAAATAAAAGAATTTCTCTGTAATTTTACACAGAATAGTATGAAAAATTACACAAGGGAAAGTATTTTTTCCTTGTATGTATCAGTAATAATGTATTGCTTTCTTTCTGCTGAGTAGTATTCCACCAAATTGATATATCACAATTTATCTTGTCATTTTTCCCCAATTTTCTTTTTTTGTTGTTTTTGTTTAAATTCCAGTTAGCATATGGTGTAATATTAATTTCAGGTGTGCAGTATTGTCATTCAACTCTTCCATACATCACCCAGCTTATCACAACAAATACACTCCTTAATCCCCATCCTCCTACCCACCCCGTTTCTAACCATCAGTGTGTTCTCTACAGTTAAGGATATGTTTCTTGGTTTGCCTCTCTCTTTCTCTTTTTCCCCCTTTTCTTATTTGTTTCATTTCTTAAATGCCACACATGAGTGAAATCTTATAGTATTTGTCTTTCTCTGACTTATTTCACTTAGCATAATACTCTCTAGCTCCATCCATCTCATTACAAATGGCAAGATTTCATACTTTTCTATGAGTAATATTACATTGTGTGTGTGCATGTGTGTGTGTGTGTGTGTGTGTGTGTGTGTGTGCATATCTTTTTTTATCCATGCATCAGCTGGTGGACATTTGGGCTGTCCATAATTTGGCTATTGTAGATAATGCTGCTACAGACATCAGGTGCATGTATCACAAGGGTGCATGTATCATCTATCACAAGGTATTTTTAATCGTCAAAAACCACACTATACTTCTCATCTTGGTGTTAGTGTCTTGCGCCTGCCCCTGTCCCTCCCCCTGCCAAGATAGAGCACTGCACCTAGCCATCAGGATATTTTCAAGTTGCAGTGCCAAGTGCACTATGGACAACAGTTATCTCCTCTTGTTGCCCTTTCCCCAGCACCAGGAAATACTCCTTGGATAGACTAGGGGTGGGGGGCAGGTGGAATGTTGTTCTCACTTCAATGAATGCATCTTTCACCTACATAGTTTGTACCTATGCTTATTGTTAGTGTGCCCATATAAATAATCCCCATCATTTAAGAAATTAAATGACCTCTCCATCACTTCCTTATGTATACAGATCAGTGTCATTGTACTTAAGGTAATGGGACAGCTTAAAGACAGCTAGTTAAAATTATCAGATGGGTTTATTAAAGGGTCAGGCAGGAAGCAATCGGCTTGGAATGATGGGGATGGAACTCTGATATGGGTTCAAGATGATCCAATGAAAATATATATGTATTGTTCTTATATCATTCTTAAAGTTGACTTTTCCAGAGTTAATCCTGTCTTCTCTTATTTAGCAATAGAGGGTTCTTAAGAGATCAAATACATCTCTGACACAGATCAAATACATCTCTGACACAAATACAGACCAAAATTTTGCTATCTGACTCTACTTGCATATGCTAAGTGCAGTGAAAACATTCTTTGGGCTCTCTTCAATGGGACATATCTTGCTTTTAGCAAGTCTTATATATTGGATTTCCAGAGTTTTTTCTCTAAATCAAAGGTCAGAGAAACTGGAGGCTAAAGAATCAGGCCACTAACCAATGAAGACTAGGATGAGAAAGGGCCAAGTGGAAACACTGTACCTGAGCCTTCATCATCCTCTCTCTTACTAATTATTTGTCTAATTATTTGTATGAATGTGGACAAACAACTTGGGTTTTAAGGCTTTAATCCCTACAGTAATATTAGAAGAAAATATCTTCCTGGAAGAAAATCACAATCTCTTGAGCTCTCTTTCAGCTTTAGGATCTATGGATTTATGAAACACCTCTGAAATGGCGGCGACTTCCTTCCTGAATGATGCCATGGAAGGACCTCTTAATGGAACAGAATGCTTCTGCAGATAACTGTTTGGGTGGTCTTTGAGAAAGTCACCTCACATGTCTGTGCTTCTGTTTTTTATTTTTCTTAGAAGAGTGCTTTTCTAGTCAAAACCTTTTTCATTCTAGCAAAATCTTGTACCAATTCTCAATACTTAAAATCTTAAAAGTAAAGCTGGTCTGGTGAAAGTGGAGTTTACAACCTCGAACATCCATGACTCCACTCTCCTAAATAGAGCTGCTAAATCCAAGGATGGCTCAGATTAAACAGTTTATAACTCCATCATCATCAAGCTGATTTGCATATGGTATTGGCAGCCATAATTTGTTACTTAAAATGAGACACCCCTGAGTTCACTGCAAATCTCCTGAAAAATGTTTTTCACAAGACAAAACATGGTGCCCTTCCCAAACACAATTCAAAGATTTCCAAAAACCCATGTGCTGAATTCTAGGGCATTTTATCCTCTCCTTAAGGAGGGCCTTAAGGGCACTCAGTCCTCTCCATGACCCAACTCTGTTCTATCTCAGGGAAGAAAGGTATCTCTCTCTACTAGATAAACTTTTCCTCACAGGATTTATGACCACCAACTCTCAGGCCTGCAGGTCAAGGTACAAATGAAAAAGAAGTTTCCCTAGGGGAACTGCTAACAATTTAATGAGACAATCAGGATTTTGGCCCTGAGGTTAAATGCCTTTGAAGATTTCAGGTTATTTCTCAGGGAAAATGTTTCTAGCTGTGGCTATGACTATCACCACTACAGCAACCTAAATTCAAATCTCATTGTTCCTAATGAATGACATAACAACTCTTGGCAAGTCTTTTTCCTTTTTCTGGAGGCTCAGCTTTCCCACAAGTGAAGGAGATTGGCTCCCTACGGGCTGCACTGACAGGTTCCAGAGATTAAGAAGATAAACACAAGTAAAGTGCAAGTTCCTTAATAAAGGAGTATTACAGGAATATCAAGTTCTATCATGATTCACAGAGGAATTTGTCCCAAACAAAGGTTCTTGGGGAATTGTGAAGGCTTAGCAGTGTATACTGAAGGAGGGGTAAGAGCCAAGCCTTCTGGTTGATGTATAAGATTCCACTCTTATCAAGTCAGCATTTCACAGAATAAAGGGGCAGGGCAACCTTCCCCGAATTGATGACCAAGTCATTCCTCTGATCCTTACATGGTGAGAGTGGAATGTTAAGTGCTTTTTAATAGTTGCTAAGCATATGAGAGTATTTACATCATGGTCCTTTCGTCTATTACTGAGTCCCTAGTAAATAAGGATGGCTTTGAAGTTAGATGGGGAAAATTATTGAACTCAAATTTCCCTTCTCCACCTAAGAGCTTTAGGACTAAACCGCAAGAAAACTGATACTTTGGGGAAGAAAGATAGGTCGAAAATGAATAGGTACTAGCTCAACTGCTCACGGACCTGGTTTTTTCAGAACTGCTTTGCTGGGACCAGACTCTTCCAAGCACTTAGAACCTCATGCTTCTCTGACCCTGAGCTATTGCAACAATTGACCATAGAGCTAGCCCCAAGTGAGGCTTACTAATCAGTTAGTACTGAAGTCAGCTTTTGCCAGTGGCAGGTAGGGGAGAATTTGGCAAGACAGACCCAGGCATGTATTTACTAAGAACTAAGAATTACATATTATGATACATGATTACTATATCCTGTAAATAAGCTTGCAGATAGGTTTCATGTGACCCAGGCCCCTAAAGATTTTATCAGGCTTTCTCCTTTCCCCCAATCTTCTTATATCTCATAATATGATGGAATTGACATATCTGATAGAAACACACTTTGGTTCCCTAAACAATATAATTGAGTAAATGTTTTATTGTCTGCATTTTATTGGCTTAGTCTCCTCCCCAACCCATGCATTGTCCATGCATGAAAAGCACAATAATAACAGATGTTCAGAGCCCTGCATCTGAGGTATAGTGATATCTT